>OZ005656.1:69216279-69678779 GCA_963930645.1 Salticus scenicus | reverse complement strand
AATTTCGAAAATTAAAGAAATTAGTTTTTATGCATTTATGGGAACTATATTTTAGAGCAAAAATATCTTACACATATATTTTTTTCTGTTTGCAATATAAAGGATTATTTCAAATTACGTTTTGCCCCCTCCCCTTCCCTCCTGGGGGCTGAATTTCGAAAATTCCAGAAATTAGTTTTCAGGTATTTGTATTAGCTATATATTAGAGCAAAATTTTCACATATATCTGTTTTTCTGTTTGAGATATATAGGTGTATGTGAAACCACGTTTTGCGCATGTGAAATCACGTTTTGCCCCCGTTTCCCCCCTTGGGGACCGAACTTTTAAAATTCCAGAAATTGGTTTTTAGGTAATTAAATTAGCTATATTTTAAACCAAAAATTTTACGGATATCTGTTTTTTTCTTTGAGATATGAAGGTTTTTGTGAAATCACATTTTGCCCCCTACACCCCCTTGGGGGGCGAATTTCGCAAAATCGCTTCTTAGGGGGTGCTTACACTATATGTTCTATAATCTGACCCATTTTCGAATCAGTGGCTCCAGTAGATTTTGCTGTGCGTTGATGAGTCTGTGAGTGAGTGGAAGTACTCTTTTATATGTATAGATTCGAAAATATACGCAATCGATTTGTAGGTATCAAAAACCTCTTTCTACCAATTTAATAACTTTACAAATTCGAAGTATCCGCAATCGATTTGTAAGTATCAAAAATCTCTATATACCAATTTTGAACGACCTAACTCTGTTTTTAGTTTTTGCCCCTCCGACCCCTCCTCCCGCCCCTCCTAATAACTTTACAAATTCGAAAATATCCGCAATCGATTTCTAGGTATCAAAAACCTTTATGTACCAATTTTGAACGGTCTAACTCTATTTTTAATTTTTTGCCCCCCCCTCCCCCTCCCCCTCACACAAACCTTTCTGACCCTCCTAATAATAACTTTACACTTTCAAAATATCCTCGTTTGACTTGCAGGTCTCTAAAACCTATCTGTACCAATTCTGCACGTTCTAACTATAAACGGTCTCCTTTCCCGCCCCACCTGGGACGAATTTCGAAAATTAAAGAAATTAGTTTTATGCATTTATGGGAACTATATTTTAGAGCAAAAATATCTTACACATATTTTTTTTTTCTGTTTGCAATATAAAGGATTATTTCAAATCACGTTTTGCCCCCTCTCCTTCCCTCTTGGGGGCTGAATTTCGAAAATTCCAGAAATTAGTTTTTAATTATTTGTATTAGCTATATACTAGAGCAAAAATTTCACATATATCTGTTTTTCTGTTTGAGATATATAGTAGTATGTGAAACCACGTTTTGCCACCGTTTCCCCCCTTGGGGACCGAACTTCTAAAATTCCAGAAATTGGTTTTTAGATAATTAAATTAGCTATATTTTAAAGCACAAATTTTGCGGATATCTGTTTTTTTCTTTGAGATATGAAGGTGTTTGTGAAATCACATTTTGCCCCCTACACCCCCTTGGCGGGCGAATTTCGCAAAATCGCTTTTTAGGGGTGCTTACCCCTTACTAAAATTTAAGGTTTTTTAAAACTTTTTTTATGGTTTTATCCAGGTTTTTAGGTATTTAAAAGGTTTCTTTGAAGTTTCGCTAAAAAATACTTCCTGAAAAGAAACCTCATCTAAGTTTTCTTTAGGTTTTATTCTTAAAACCTCCTGAAAACCTGCGTGGTTTTATGTTTTCTAGAGGTTTCCCAAGGTTTCGGATAAACACTTCGATGATAATAAGTTTCTTTATGGTATTTAGATAATACCTCCGCTATACCTACAACCAAAAACGTTTTATCAAGGTTTTATTTTTGAAACCTTTTAAAACCTGCACCGTTTTAGGTCTTAAGAGGTTTTCCAAGGTTTTAGATAAATACATCGATGATAATAAGTTTTCCTATGGTATTTAGATAATACCTCCACTATACCAACAACTAAAAACGCTTTTTAAAGGTTTTACTTTTAAAGCCTTTTAAACCTGCGCTGTTTTAGGTCTTATAGATGTTTCCCAAGGTTTCAGATAAATACATCCAGAATAATAAGTTTTCTTATGGTATTTAGATAATACTTCTACTATACCTTCAATCAAAATCGTTTTTTAAAGGTTTTACTTTAAAAACCTTTTAAAACCTGCACTGTTTTAGGTCTTATGGAGGTTTCCCGAGGTTTCAGATAAACACATCGATGATAACAAGTTTTCCTATGGTATTTAGATAATACCTCCATTATACTTACAATCAAAAACGTATTTTTTTAGTTTTATTTTTAAAGCCTTTTAAAACCTGCGCTGTTTTAGATCTTATAGAGTTTCTCAAGGTCTCAAATACATCAAGGATAATAAACTTTTATATGGTATTTAGATAAAACCTTCACTATACCTACAATCAAAAACGTTTCTTAAAAGTTTTATTTTTAAAACTTTTTAAAACCTGCACTGTTTTAGGTCTTATAGAGGTTTTCTAAAGTATCACATAAATACATCGATGATAATAAGTTTTCTTATAGTATTTAAATAATACCTCCACTATACCTGCAACCAAAAACATATTTTTTTAGTTTTATTTTTTAAACCTTTGAAAACCTGCACTTTTTCTGGACTTATAAAGGTTTCCCAAGGTTTTCGGATAAATACATCGATGATAATAAGTTTTCTTATAGTATTTAAATAATACCTCCACTATACCTGCAACCAAAAACATATTTTTTTAGTTTTATTTTTTAAACCTTTGAAAACCTGCACTTTTTCTGGACTTATAAAGGTTTCCGGATAAATACATCGATGATAATAAGTTATCTTATAGTATTTAAATAATACCTCCACTATACCTGCAACCAAAAACATATTTTTTTAGTTTTATTTTTTAAACCTTTGAAAACCTGCACTTTTTCTGGACTTATAAAGGTTTCCCAAGGTTTTCGGATAAATACATCGATGATAATAAGTTTTCTTATAGTATTTAAATAATACCTCCACTATACCTGCAACCAAAAACATATTTTTTTAGTTTTATTTTTTAAACCTTTGAAAACCTGCACTTTTTCTGGACTTATAAAGGTTTCCCCAAGGTTTTCGGATAAATACATCGATGATAAGTTTTTTCATGGTATTCAGAAAATACCTCCCTTATACCTCAATCAAGAAGGATTTTATTTTTAAAACATCAGAAACCTGCACTTTTTTAGGTTTCTTAAATGTTTCATGAGGTTTGTGATAAATTACGTCCGTGCTTATAGGATTTTTCTAAAGCATTATATATATATATATTTTTTTTTCCCCTTCTACAAATAATGCAAAAAATTTTTAATGAAAGTCACATATTTTTAAATGTTACTTAGAAAAATAATAAATGAACATAAGTTAAGGATAATTATATTGATTAATAGTAACTAACATTCTATGACGTGATAATAATTGATAGAGACTATTAATAAATAATAATTATGAGTGAGTAGTATCTGAACTACTGACGGGCCGCGGCAGCCTGGTCGGTAGAACATCGAGTTCGTAATCTGAAGATTGCTGGTTTGATACTTGAGCCGGCTGAAGACCGTCGCGTCGTGTACATTGATACAGACTGATGCACGTGAAATCCGCCGTGGCCGCAATGTCCTCTGTGTTCTTATCCCAAATTGTATCTCTGGTGGCCATTGAAACAGGAAGCCATCCCCTAGATGAAGTACAGCAGGCAGCAAAATTATTGAAGTGCTAGGAATAATTCCTATTTAAAAAATGGGCATGTAATACAGTTCTGTCAAGTAAATATTTTCCGAGTCGTGATCTTAGTTTTATGCTGTTTATAGAAAAGTAAGTTGATGATAAAAATTAACAAACAAACAAAAACATGGAAAATGTGGATGTGCGCTTCAATAATTTTGCTGCCTACTGCATCAATATTGTGATGGTATGTCTCCTACTGAGGGCTGAGTGTTTTTTAGTCACACTAGTGCTAAGCTATGTCAATTGATGCTGACCAGATGTCCTCATTTTCCGGAGACAGCCTTTATTTTAAAGGCATTTTTCTAAGTTTTTAAAAGAATGTAGGAAGTTAATTATTCAACACTGATATTTTATTTTTTGTCCTCATTTATTAAGAATGAAAAAATACATGCATAATTGGATAATTGTAGCAATTTTTAACGTTTCTCTATTATAAAGGTCTTCTGATCTGGTTACTATAATCAATTGGAGACGGTCGGAAACTCATCGTAAGCGACAAGCCATCATAATTTTGGTCTTTCACGGAGGAGATGGTTCCCCCGCTACTTTGAATACCTGAGGTACAGTCGCCAGCAAAAGTATCCGAGCACTAGCCAGTATTTCCGCTGTCAAAAAAGTGCACTTAATACTGTTTTGTTAAATAAATCCTTGTCGAATCATGTTCTTAGAGTAGGCTGACCAGATCAAAGTACCTTTATAATAGAGAAGCATAAAAAATTGCTACAATTATCAAATTATGGATGCATTTTTTCATTCCTAACAAATAAGGACTAAAAATAAAGTGTTACTGATTAATAATTTAGTTTCTACAATTTTTTTAAAACTTATAAATATGCCTTCAAAAAAAAAAGGGTTTCCCCAGAAAATGGGGACGTTTGGTCAATATAAATTAGGCTGGCCAGAGGAGATTTGTTTGTTTATTTAGTTAGCAGAATCAATCTCATCAGAATTTGCAACATTATTAGCAAATGCTATTTTATGGAAAAAAAAAAGTGCTCTTTTGAATAAATTGCAAAATACAATATGGTACCGATTATATCTGAAACTCCAAAATTCAGAATAATTTCATTTTTTTTTCTTTCACGATTTTAAAAACATTTAGTATTGAAAAACAAAACTTACTTCACTAAAAAAAAAAAAAAAAAAAAAAAAAGTCAAAATAAACCAAGTCTTTTATAATGTTTTTCGATAAACAGAAAATAAAGTAGAATTTATTTTTCTCTGGAAATGGTTAAAAATGTTTATGGTCTGGAAAATCTTCTGCAACCACCCACATAAAAAATTCTCCAATTTTATTTGGCCGTCTATTTCAGGGTTTTTCAATTTCTCGTTAAGACAGTCTTACTTTCTAAAAGTAAAGAAACATAAAAACTTTTCTTTTAGCGATTTGCTCTTATGATCCAGTCACCATTACATTTAGCGGCACCAATAACGCAGCAACTATGAACCACGGCGCTGACGGGAAAGCGGCGAGCAACCAAGCCATGTCGGCCGAGGCCAGTTTCTGAAACGAAATCTGCGTGAAAGCACATACAGCAACTGAAGATAATGCAAGAGAAGAGAAAATATGCTTCAAACTTCTGAAGATGAGGGAGGGTGGAAATTTCATTTTAATATTAAGAATGAAATTTATTTGAATATTTTGGTTATTATAAGTTCTTGCGAGGGCTGTGTTTATTTTACCAATTTTAATATCATATTTCTGTTCATTAATTCGCATTTTAATTTTCTTTTTAGTGACACCAATATATAAATTTGAGTTTCCATTTTGATTTACGAAGGGGATTTTATAAATTCCAGCGGTTTCAAGTGGTGCAATGGGGTCTTTGTTGCTGCGTATTAATTGGAAAATATTTTTATTTGGTTTAATGGGGATGTTAATTCCATACTTATTAGAAAAATTATTAATTTTATTGGAGACTTCGCGGTCATAAGGGATTGATGAAGTAAATTTAGAGGGGGGTTTTTGGAAATTCAGAATATTATTAAGGGATTTTAATCTATTTTTAACAAGTTTATTAATAATTCTACTAGGGTAACCCGCTTTCTTAGTGAATTCTTTAATAATAGTAAAGAATATTAATATTAAAGACTATCAATAGTTATATCAATCCCTTATGATCGCGGAGCCTCCAATAAAATTAAAAATATTGCTAATAAATATGGAATTAACATCCCCCTTAAACCAAATGAAAATATTTTCCAATTAATATGCAGCGACAAAGACCCCATTGCACCACTTGAAACAGCTGAAATCTATAATATCACCTTCGTAAATAAAAATGGAAACTCAAATTAATATATTGGTGTCACTAAAAGGAAAATTAAAACCCGAGTTAATGAACACAAATATGATATTAATATTGGTAAAATAAACACAGCCCTCGCAAAAACCTATAATAACCAAAATATTCAAATAAATTTCAACGAAACTAGGAAATTAGCAGATTACAACAATTATAATTACGCAATGTTTCGTGAATCTATTGAAATCAATACTAATTTACACATGTGCAATGACAGCGGCGCAATGGCACCGGATGGTGCATGGCGCCACCTTATGAAAAGAACCACGAAGTGAACTCTTTCAAGAACTTCAAGACAGAGGATTGCTACTGAGAACGGTCGGGTACCCGGCTGAAAAATTTACGGCCAGTAATGAGGCAAGTGTTTTAAGGTTTTTTTAATTAATCAATTTAAGTGTAATGTCTTGTTTAGTTTCTATAATTTCTAAAAATAGAAATTTTAGATTTTTAGCTAACAACATGTGCAAAAAGGTAAGTTATTCTTTATATATACATTATTGTTAGAGAGTTGTGTTTTATAGTTCAAGAAAATAAATTATGGAAAAAAAAAAAAAAAATCTGGAAACTTCTAAAATCCTGAATATTTCCCCACGAAGGATGGATCTGAAGGATACTGCGGGTCCTGGATAATGGATCCTATGCTTTTTTTTTTTTTTTTTTAAGTGTCTTTAATAAGAGACTTTTTTTCTCTTTTTTAAGGTTATTAATCTTATTCCTGTTATTAAAATGATCATAATTTTTACTTCTTTAAAACTTCTTTCAATTTCATTAAATAATTAATTGTCTTTGCACTTTTTATTAATTTTACTTGGTAATGCACTATTTTAACTATATGATCAAACACAAGTTTAACAGAGGTAAATGCTGATTTCTCATGACAAAAAATAATTAAACTAGAAAGTTATTTTCTTTTTAATGCAATGTTTCAAAATGTAAAATGGAATTGTGAAAAACTTTTCTGTGCTTGTGGAAAATATGAGCAGTTACACGCCCCCACCCCAAATAAATAAATTTATACACATGTTTTTTTTTTTTTTTTTTTTTTTTTTTGAAAAAAAAAAAGTAAATAAATAAAATATTGTGTATTAAAACATCAGAAATGGAGAATACTAAAATTTCTTATCATAAAAATATATTGTACTAGAATATACAAACATTTTAAAACTATGCATCATATATATATTTATTTGATTTATTTACTTAAATATATGTATATATATATATATATATATATATATATATTAAAGGGTGAAAAGTAATATATAGAAAGTATTTAGTTTTATTTATTTAATTTAAGTATTTTTATTATCTTCTTTCTTCCATTTCTTCATAGACTAAAATTCTCTTATTCACAATTCCGTCATTTTATTTCTCTCTTTATGTCTCACAGTATCTGAAAAAACAAAAGCAATTTTTTTATTAGCAGGATTTTGCTGTTGAAAACAACCACACTGAAAATCTTAGATTATACACATAAGAGTAAACCTGCACAAAATCTTACTTTGCCTAGTTCTTAACGCTATACACTAAAAAAATAAAAAAGCGTTTTTCCACCAAAAATCAATTTTATAAAAGACTGCCT
This sequence comes from Salticus scenicus, assembly GCA_963930645.1. NCBI lineage: Eukaryota > Metazoa > Arthropoda > Arachnida > Araneae > Salticidae > Salticus > Salticus scenicus. Next base: position 69,671,159 of record OZ005656.1, on the reverse strand, counting down.
TTTAAACCAATTTTGGGTCTTACCATATAAAAATAAAGACATTCATTTGAAAAATATCATGAAAATTTTTACTGTACATAAAAGCTTTTTTAACTTTCAATTTTTACTTTAACATAAAAGACAGCTTTCTTAAAAAAGCATTTTTTTTTTCTCTCAACAGTGCTAAATATTTACAAATAAAATTGAACTCTTATAATTTCTTAAAGAGCTTTCTATTATTTTATCAAATTTAAGCAAAACAGCATTTTTAAATTAATAATTATTTTTATTATTATTTGTTAGCATAAATTATAATGTGTGTGGAAATGACTAACACGCAGAAGCAAAACAAGAGAGCAAGCAGATCAAAAATTTATTAAAAGACTTGCTTCTGAACCCATTTTAAGTTTCACTATTTAAAATAACATGTCATTCATTTTACATGCATGCATGCATGATGACAATTTTTACTGTATAATATTGCAAGAGTATCTATAGCATTCAAATTTATCAAAACGTAAAAGGAAAGTTACATGAAAAAACAATTTGGGTTTTCTCATGAAGTGCTTAATACTTACAACTAAAGTCGAACTTTTATAGTTTTTTTTATAAAGTTTTGAATTATTTTTATTAAATTTAAGCACAACAATATTAAGTTTTTTTTAAATACCCGCCTCTATACACAATTTTAGTTTCACTACATAAAAATAACAGGCTATTCATTATATATGTAACATGAAATATTTTATTGCTTCATTTTGTAAAAACATCAACGAAACTGAAATTTAAATGAAGCATAAATGGCAGTTTTCATGAAAACGTGTTTTGGATCTTTCTCACGAAGTATTAAATAGTTACAACTATAACTAAACCCTTGTCATTGCTTAATGGTTTTTAGTATTTTTTACTAAATTCAATTATAACAACATTTTAAAGAAAGTTATTTTTCAGTGCAAATTAAATGTATGTGAAAACGACTAACATGCAAAAACAAAACAAGACAGTAGAATAAAAATTAATGAAATACTGGATTCTGACCATATTTTAAGTTTTACTATATAAAAAATAACATATCATTCCTTTAACATATGTGCATGATGCCAATTTTTACTGTACATAATTATAAAAAAGTACCTATAACACTCAAATTTTATCAAAACGTAAAAAGTAGTTTCCATGAAAAAGCGATGAGTTTTTTCTGATAAAGTGCTAAATATTTGCACCAAAAATTGAACTCTCATAATTATAAAGTTTTCAATTATTTTTATCTAACTCTGAAATGGAGTCGCTGGCGTACAGAGTACGCCAATGCAATCTTTTGGGCTGTGATTTTTACTGATATTCTTTTTATTATATCCTTTTTATCCATCTTTCCCGCTTTTTTTCTGATATTCTTTTTACTATATCATTTTTACTATGACAAAATACTTTATTAATGTAATGTATAAGGTTAAATAGTTTCAAACACCATGTAGAGGCTTGAAAAACGACCTGGCGTACTTTATATGCCGCTCCTCTAAAATTGTACAATACACCCACCCCTCCAACTGAGGGTCAAGCAAAATCATTTTTTAATATAAATTAAAATGGGCGAGGAATAAAAAAAAAATTGCATGAACAAAACAAGGGTGCAGGAAATTTTTTTAAATACAAGCCTCTATAAACACATTTTCGGTTTCTCATATAAAAATAACAGGCCATCAGCGAGACTGAACAAACATCATGAAAAAAAAAACATCAACAAAACTGAAATTTAACTGTAGCAAAAACGACAGTTTTCATGAAAATGTGTTTGGGATCTTTCTCATGAAGTATTAAATATTCATAACTAAAGTTGTACCCTTGTCATTGCTTATAAAGATTTTTAGTATTTTTTTATCAAATTTAATGAAAACAGCATTTTAAAGAAAATTATATTTCAGCGTAATCTAAAATGTGTGTGAAAATGACTAACATTCAAAAATAAAATAAGAGAGTAGAAAAAAAATCGTATACATTTTAAAAGAATGGCCTGTTATTTTTATATGTGAAACTAAAATAGTGTATATATATAGATAGAGCCGGGTGTTTAAAAAATTTATACCAAAAAAGGATTTTGCTTAAATTTGATAAAAATAATTGAAAGCTTTATAAAAAATTATAAGAGTTCAATATTAGTTGTAAATATTTTGCACTTTATGAAAAAAAAACCCAAAATGCTTTTTCATGAGAACTACCTTTTAAGTTTTGGTGAAATTTGAGTGTTATAGGTGCTTTTATATAATTATACAAGAAAAATTGACATAATTCCTGTATGTTAAATCTAAATGAATGACTAGGCTACTTTTTATATAGTGAAACTTAAAATGGGTTCAGAAGCAAGTCTTTATAAGTTTTTTCTACTCTCTCATTTTATTTTCACATGTTACTCATTTTTACACACATTTTAATTTATACACTGAAAAATAACTTTCTTTAAAATGACTGTTTTAAATAAATTTGATAAAAATACTAAAAATCTTTTTAAGCAATGACAAGGGTTCAATTTTAGTTGTGAATATTTAATACTTCGTGAAAAAGATCCTAAATGCATTTTCATGAAAATTGATGTTTATGCTTCAGTTAAATTTCAGTTTTATTGATGTTTCCACATAATTTTAATTATATTGTTTGGCAATTTTTTCCAAACTCGCCAATTTGGTGCAGTTTCTCGATTTTTTCAAAATGGCCAAATTTATGTGTTTTAAAGCAACAACCTAAAAATACAGAGCAAAAAGTATCTTTCCAAAATTTCAACAAAGGATAAAACAAATTTGCCCACTTTTCATAAACAAAAACTAACAAATATTAAACATTACAAAACCACAATAACATAAATACTCAATAAACATAAAAAATAAGTATATTAATAAAATAGAAGGTTTTTTTACTTACCCGTTTCCAAAATTTTGTACAAAAGCATACTTTCCTTGGAAAAACAAAGAATTAACTTTGAGCGGAAACCAGTAGCGTCAGAAGAAAAAAATTTAAAGGGGGGGGGGGAGGGGGCACAACCTGAAAAAAAAAATAATAATAATAAAATTCTGATAGCAGTTTTAAAGTTAAAGAAAAAAATTCCTATTAGAATTTGGGGAGGGGGGGGGAAACTGCTCCCCCTTGCTGCATTGTGCAAACTTTGAAATAAGTATGTACAGTTACCAAATTAACACCATTTTTAACACTACTGCAAAGCTTCTTTTCATATATTCAACAGAAATACTGAATTCTATTAAACCAATAAATCACCATTTTACATTTAAAAAAAAAAAAAGCAACCATATCAATTACAAACATCTCCCACAGAAATTCAAATAGCCTACTGTTGCCAAAATTTAAAAAGAAAAACAAAACAAAACATATCAAATACACTGCTACTATACCAATATACATAGGTAGGTTGGATTTAACGTTGCACTAGTACTGTGCTACAGGTAATTGGCGACGATCTGGAATTTCATTTTGCAGCAATCAGTGATACGTACAGTCGGCAGCAAAAGTATCCAAGCACTGGCAATAATCCGTGTCTCAAAAAAGTACACTTAATACTGTTTTGTTAAATAAATCCTTGTGGAGTCATGTTCTTAGTCAGCCTAAGAACAGGATTTGACAAGAATTTATGTAACAAAATAGAATTAACTATACTTTTTTGACATAAGAAGTATTGACTAGCGCTCAGATCAGGGTTCCCACTTAATTTCAAAAATAAAATTCCCCGACTTTTCCAGGTCTATTTTTAGAAAATTCCTGTCACAAAATTTGGTTTGCGACATAAAAAATAGCTCACGGTATAAAACAGAACATAGCTCGCCACATAAAAGACAACACAGTAACGTGACTTGCGACATATATTGAATGCTCAAAAAGCGTTTTCCAGGTTTTTGAGCAATATTTACAATTTTCCCTGATATTTCCCTGACTTTTTTCAGTAATTTCAAATTCCCTGACTTTTCCAGGTTTTTCCTGTTCTCCCTGACCCATGGGAACCCTGTCGGATATTTTTACTGCTGACTGTACATCAGTACACTTTGTGTACATGAAAACCGAAAAAACATCACTGGATGGATACCTCACTCGCATACCGCACGAATCTTTAAAATGCACAAAATTTCGTTTCGCAGCGATCAGCAATATCTTTGTCTGTATGCTCCGCGTACATGAAAACCAAAGAAAAACATAACTGGATACTTCGCTCGCATACTGCATGAATCTTTAAAATGCACGAAATTTCGTGTTACAGCAACCAGTAATATGCACGTCTGTACACTCTGTGCACACGAAAAAAAAAAAAAAAAACACTGGATACCTCACCCACATGAAATTTCGTTTCACAGCGATCAGTAATATGCACATCTGTAACGCTCTGCGTACATGAAAAAAAAAAAAAAAATTAATTAATAACACATCACTGGATACCTTACCCGCATGAATTTTTAAAACACATGAAAATTCATTTTACAGCAACCAGTAATATGCATGTCTGTAACGCTCTGCATACATGAAAACCAAAAAAAAAAAAAAAAAAATCACTGGATACCTCACCAGTATGAGTTTTTAAAATGCATGAAATTTCGTTTTACAGCAATCAATGATATGCACGTCCATATAATATAACTTGAACTCATAACTTAAACTTATAGCTTGAGTTTATACACACCCATCTACTGTATACCTGTATATTACACATTTTATTTTTGAACATATTGAGAAGTAAATTTTAGTATAAGTTCACAAAAGATCAATTTATTTTTTTCTACTTCATTTAATTTTTTACTCCTAATGCTAAATTCTCTCTTTTAAAAATGGTCAAGGAGTACTCTCACTTTTAGAAAAAAAAAATAATCTTTTTAATATCTCTGCATTCAATAAATAATAATACATTCTGGTTATATGAAAGTTAAAAAATAAATTACATTACATGATATTTAGTAAATAATTATATGAACAGCTTTAATTGTTTTAAAATGAAGCTATTACAATATTGCATAAGGCCTTTTTTAAACATTTCTAGCTTTCTAAACTTTGAACCTAATGAAAACAACAGTGTCATTATTTTAATTATCTTCTAAGGTAAATATGCTAGTAATGAGCATCCTTAAGGAATTTCTTTAAAATTTTATTTATTTTATTATTATTAAACAAAATTTAACCAATTTTATATCGTCATATTTCTCTTATAAGCTCACCCTAATTCAAAAATTTTACATTAAGAATTCGTAGATATTTACTATAATAATAAATGAAGTTGTAGTATAAATAACTAATTTCTAATTAGATTATTCTGTGCTTTAATATTTGATCATACGAGTTATGTTATTATAAACATAACTTTTAATTTTTCCGAAAGAAATCGAATTCCAACATTGATGAAACACACTGAAGATTACACATTACACTGATGAAACATACTTTATATTACATATTTGCAATTAAAAAAAAATAGAAATGCCTGTTTTTCAGGTACTTTTGATTAATAATAAATAATAAATGTTGACTTAACTTGATAAACGAAAGCTAAAAGTAAATCCGTATAGACCATCTATAGTATAGACACTTCTTCCATCACGCCGGGCGTCCAGTCCATGTGGATCTTGTAAATAAATAGCGTGTTGTGTTGCCATACCTGTTTTTCAAATGCTACAAACTATGCAACTATATGTTCTATAATCTGACCAAGTTTCGAGTCAGTGGCTACAGCAGATTTTGCTGTGCGTTGATGAGTCAGTGAGTGAGTGGAAGTACTATTTTATATGTATAGATTTTGCCTCCTACTTGTGTTTAAATGAAGTTTTAATTGAGATGCTGACATTGTGTACAAAGCGTTACTGGTGAAGAAGTTTTCCCTCAGGTAGGAACCACCGATTGACTCTGCAGTTAGTGGTGTTGTAACTCGTTCGCAAACTGTAATTCGTGGTTATGGCGGACATATAGAATAGGATTTATATGTCTATAATCATTTGAAGGGAAATACATGTAATTTTTCATGAACATATGTCATTTTGTTGCGTACAGAATCCTCTATCGAAGAAAATTTTAACTATTTCTTTTTTTTTTTTACCAAAAAAAAAAAAAAAAAAAAAAAAAAAAAAAAGGAAAGAAAAGAAAAGAAAAGAAAATGAAAGAAAAGAAATCTTCCCCTGAATGCTTTTTTTTTTGGTAAACCGCGTCCAATTCTGCTAATTCCTTCATTTTTTATGAATTTTTACACTTATGGGGCACATGAGGTGTATATATGCATGTATATATATGTATGTGTGTAAAACTTTTGTGGAAGTTTGATAAACTCTGCATTCCTCTACATAAAACATACCTTAAATTGTTTCTATCTAAAATATTTTTAGATGATAAACTTATTCCATTAAAAGTGCTTATAGATTAAAGTAAATTTGAGAATAGTTTAAAGGGAAGTAATTGTTTGGTGCTTCAGAATTTATTTGAAATTTTGAAATTTTTCTGATTTATCTGTTTCGTATCTTAAATAATTACTGTATAAATTAAGGAAATTCCTTACTATTTTTCAAAATAAGATTAAGCCGTTACTAAGTCAGTGCTTGCATTAGTGTTAATTACATTAGGAAATTGGTTTCTTTGATTCTGAAAATTCATATGTGATTGATGTCAGAAATTTACTTTCTTGAAACAGTTGATATCGGAAATGTTAACTTAAATGTGTATAAATCTGAAACATTAAGACTGATTGAAACGTATTTGTAGTTTACATAATTATTACAGCTTAATTTTGCACATTTAATTATTTATTTATTTTCTTTAAATAAAACATTGGCTTATTTTTCACTTATTTTAAATCATTGATATTTTCGTGTAAATATTTCTAGACTAAAGATTATATATATTCTTAATTTCATATTAAAATTGAGATTGCTTTAAATCATTCCTGTTCTATAGAGTTTTTATTAGTTTCGATAATTTAAAATAATAACAGTGTATAATACTCTAATTTAAAAATATATTTTTTAAATGATCGTCGCTTTAAGTAGGACGTTGTTGAATATATTGTATCACATTAGACACTATTATACAACATGAAATTTAATACATTACGTGTTAAGAAAAGTTTAAATTTTTTTTATATTCCGTTTATTATTTTTATTTTTATTATTATAGAGGTAACAAATTTATGTTAGAATAAATATTGAAAGATCGTTTCCCATCCATCGTTTCCTCTCCATTTCCCATTTAGATTTGGGGATAAATCACTTAACAGGTGGCGCTGTGATCCCATTTTTTTTCTAATTTTTTAGCATGACAATACAGAACAATATTTTGTATAAATGTACATAATGGAGATATTTTTAACGTGTGATTGTAAAAATAATAGGAATTATTGATAATATTAATAGTAAACTAGGGAAAAAAGTTGGAACATGTGGGAGTACCACTAACCCCCTTCCTGAGGTGTCATTAACCCCCAGAGGACGTAAATTTTATATATGAGTATCTTTTGAAAGATCTCATTAATAGCTTTAAAATGAATAGTTGATCCACAGATCTGTGATAATTTACAACAAAGTTATCGATTTTCATTTTTTCACAAAACAAAACAAAGAAAAAAAATATCGCATTTCTCCTCATATTAGAATAAAAATGACATTCGCTCGGCATTTAGTTTTATAATTCTGTTAGACTAAAAATTGTCTGAATTTATAATGGAAAATGATTTTCATAAATGATAGTTTAATAAATATTTTTTACTGCATGTATTTGCGCAAAATTATACAGAAAAAAGTCTTGTGGTGCTCAGAATATACTAGTTTTTCTTATTTAAAATTGTGCAGAATTTGATATAATGCAACAATTTCTAGCTGGTCCTTCTTTTCCCTCAAAAATATCTAAAACTGGAGTTTTTCTTCTGAAATCAGACATATTTTGCATTTGTGTTTCTTAAATAAGTAAATATCCTAATCATTTTCTACAGAAACTTACTATGACATACACTTCATTTCGAATGAATCCTGAATTTACATCTGCTATATTTTAGTGCAAATATTTTTCAAAACCAGATTAACGTAAAACCATTATTTTCTGAAATATGAAATGAAATGTTTAAAAAAATTTTCAAAGTGCATGTTTCTTTGTTCCGGACTGATTGCCAATTGACATTATAAAATATATAAATTTTTTTTGAGACAAAGGCAGAAGCTTTAAACGGATTATTGAATGTATTCTCGGAACCAATATACCGTAGGCGGGGAAGATGTTGCTGAAGACAGAGGAGACCCCGAAGAATGGTTTCAAACGATTTCAACGAAATTGTTTTTAGTTTTTATTTATAAAGGGATTTAAAATATAATGATTAATGTTGTTAAAAAATTCTTATGAATATAGTGAAAGCAAAACAGGCAAAGCCTGATAGTTTTAGAATACGTAAACCTCAATATCAAATACAGCGTTTCTTGAAGATATCCATTTAATAAATTTCTTGTATAAAGCATCCAGCTCGTTCTAATAGTTGATACATCCAAAGAGCAAACAATGTCAACACTATTGAAAGCGTATTTAAACTTTTATTGTGTTAGAAATAGTTTGAAATGGAAAGATAAGATATGTTACATTATATTGATTTTTTGTAAATAAATAAGTTGTAAAGTAATAACTTCGCTGAATTATATGCTTATAAATAAATATAATAACTTTTAAGCAACAATAAACCATGTTTCAATATTAAGGACAATTGGATACGGAATTTAATTTAGATGAAACTCGGTATATGAAATTAATTTTCAATTAGGAATTAATCAAATTATTTGGTATGTTATCTGGCTGAAGTTAATGGATCTATGTACTGCAGCCTACTTCTAGCCGATGCAACAGATATCCTTCAACTTTGATATCCATAACCATTAGCGGAACAGTGATGGTGTTGTTGACCGGCCTCCTATTCTCAAGTATCTCAGGTTTTACTAAGAATAATTATCATATTATCTTCTTATTCTGAACAGATTCCGGCCTTATTTATCTTAGGCCAGCGTTTTAATCTAAAATTGGTTACCAATTATTGTTTTTAGTTTAAAAATTGTTAGAAAATTTTTATGCACTAGGAAATTCAGCGTGGTTTTATAGGATTTCAATGAAATTGTGTTTAGTTTTAACTTACGAAGTGATTAAAAATATAGTGATTAATGTTTTTAAAAATTCCTTTGATTAACAAAGCATACCAAGCTTCCTAGTATTATAATACGTAAATCTCGATATCAAATTCTCCAAGGTATCGATTGATCAATCTGGAAGATATCAATTTAAACAATTTCTAGTATAAAGCATCAGTTAATTTAATAACTGATACGTGGAAACAGCAATCATTGTCTAAATTATGTCTACACTACCGAAAGTGTAAATGCTCTTTTGAATATTTATTGCATTAGTAACAGTTCAAAATGGAAAGGTAAGAAATGTTGCATTAAACGCATTTTTTCCGAAACATCAGTGGGGTCATGCACGTAGAGACTCAAAAGGTTTTTGGGTTATGTCTGTGTGTCTGCCTGTACGTACGTCTCGCGATAGTGGTTGCGAAAACTCTTTTATTGATTTGTAATTTAGTATACATGTTCAATAACCACACAGACATAGCTCTATTTTTAAGTGCGTATTCTATTTGTAGCTCGTGTACAGGGATACACCAAAGTATTTCTTATTATTAAAGCCTATAGACAGAATTTTTGTATACCGCAATAGCAAGCGCAAAAGGTTTTGGTTTGACTTGAAATTTGGTGCACCTGTTCAGGCTAGATTTTTTCAGGCTATTAATCTATATAGGTATTTCAGGCTATGTTGGTGCCCATATTGTTAATGGATCGTGTACAGGCACACGCCAAATAATTTCTTACCATTACGGCCTACGGAAAAAATTTAAATTAAAATCTTTTTAACATGCTTTCATTGCATTCAACAAAATTAAATCAATATGCTTTATTGAGATACTTAAAAGCATGTTTTCTGTAGAAAATGTTGCTTAGACTTAAAACTAATGTACAGGAACTCACAAAAGTGTTTCAACAATGTCACGTAATCATCCAAATTATGTCAAATTTCGAATAATCATTCATGGTCTAAATAGAATAAGTTGTATATTGTTTAATTGTTTATATAATGTTTTTATTTCTTTAACAGGGACACACAGAAGAATTTTGTGACATTAGAGCCTATAGACATTTTTTTATTTAAACGCATTTGAACGCGTTTATTGCACATTCAACGAGAGAAAATTAACTTTAGATGCTGAAAAGCATATTTTCTGTAGAAAAAGGGTATGCATACACTAAATAATTTATTTAGAGGACCACACAAAAAAATCCCGATGATATTATGCAATCATAGGGTGACGGCAAATTCAGTTCAACATTCATGAGTTCCAAGGAATTATTTTATAATTTTTATTAGTGTGTATAACTAGTGTGGCTCGTGTACAGGGGCACACAAATCAATTGTCTACCATTACTGTCTATGCATGGTATTACTTATAAGTGCATTTTAACATGATTACACGTCATTTAACTTAATTAAATAAACAAACATTAATAGGATGTTAAAAAACAAGGTATCTTTGGCTTGGCATAAAATAGGTAATCAGTTTACAGAGCTACGCAAAATAATTCCGATAGTTTAAGCAATCCTTTTGCATGAAATTCAGTATAAGTGTTGTTACGGAGGTTGAAGGGGGCTTTAACACCCCCCCCCCCCCATCATAATCATGTTTACAGTTGAGCATTTATTATTCACGAAATTGGCGGCAATCGTGGATATCCCTAAAAACAGGGTAAAATGGGGTGCAAACATGAATAAAATACGGGATAGCACAGTACAATCCCTATTTCTAAAGTACAAAAAATCATTTCCTCCTAAAACCGTAGGCCTATAGAACTACGATACACAGTAAACGTGTCGGTAATTTTCGACTTTCGCACTGTAGAACCTACTGTATTTTCCTTGTTGTTAGCTTAAATTAAAAGTGGGTTTTTTTGGAGGTTAGTAATTTATTTATTTATTTTTTATTTTTTTCCGAGGCTGTCGCACTCGTGAATAATCTGCACCACGGATAGTCGGTGCTCTACTATATTTATGTAGTGAGTTAATCATTTATATAATTATTTTTAATACTATATTATAATTAAAAATGATTTGTTGAACAACGAATGATACAAATAGGACATTGAGGTTCCTGATCTGCAGATCCACTAGTTCATAAATAAATTAGTTAGAAAGTAATAATTTCACTAAATTATATACTTATAAATATATATAAAGATTTCTAAACTTTTTTTTTCTTTTGTAATAGCGTTACAGTATTTTAGTACACTTTATATAAAGCTCTATACGAAAATTTAAAATTACTAACCAATTACTATTGAATAATTATTAACCAATTTATCTACTAATTATTAACCAATTTAATTTATAATTTTTAACCAATTACTATTTAATGTAAATGTTTCTAAAAAACATTTAATATACAAAGTAATGCTTATATCCCTAAAAAATGTTTTATTTATTTATTTTATTATTATTATTATTATTATTATTATTTTAGGGAAATTTTATACTTCATAATTAAAAGCATATCGTTTAAAGAAGTAATTATTTTTAATTTTATCTATTATATTTCATGTATTTTTTAAGAACCCTTTCATTAACATAATATTTAAATTAAACTTTTGATTAAAAGAATTGTTTAAACCTTATAAGAAATTATTTACACGTAGCAATGTATTGACATTAAAAACTTTATAGTGATTATTTAATTAATTAATTAATTAATTTTAAAGTAGAAAATATCAAATTTGTACATATAATTTTTTTTTCGCAACATTTCTTTCCCCGTACATTTTACAAATATAGAATACTGAGATACTGCATTTTTTAATTGCATAAAAATAATTTTAATATTTCTCTTTGGAAGTAGTTGAAAATATTGGCACTACAAAATGAAAAAAAAGTTTTTTGTAGGGACCAATGTTTATTTTGGAGGGACCAGTGTTTAAGAAATATAAATGTTGTAATTTTATAATTTTACAATTTTCCAAGCGTTACGTTTCATGAAAAATTTCTAGAGTAATACTAAACGCGCAAATGTAATTTTATGTTTTGAAGAAACAATATATTTATTTTAAAACTTTGTATTGCAAACAAAAACTTATGTTACATTTTTCTGTTTTTACCAGGAAATGATAAAAGAGAAACAATTGAGAGAAACAAATTGTCTTTTCCCCAAATGACAAAATATTTATCTCTTTTTGTATAATAATATGCCACAAGTTTTGTTAATTTTAAAATCGTTTGTTTCTCATCTTTCCTTGTTTAAAGTTCACTTCAAAACTATTTACTTTTACGACTATTAAATATAGAGAAAATACTCGAAATGATTTATTTTAAAATATTCCATCTCTAGTTTAGTTGCAACAAAATAAGGTCTTCTCTCTTATCTTTTCAGTTTCGATAAAAAAAAGTCACCTGTATTGTGATGGATGAAGCGAGAGCATTGATTACAGTACCGAATTCTACATTTCCACTTAGAGATTTTCAATAGGATATCCACATGGAATTATACAAGTTCTTTGTTATCGAAGACATGGAAGTCTCACAAGGCCTTAAGAGTATTTATTTAGATGTTCAAATGAAGGTTCAAATGATGTTCAAATGTATACAAAGGTAAGAAAAGTAAAAATAAACTCCAATTTAAATCAGAAATACAGCTACAAAATATTAAAGGTAAATAAATATACATGTATTGGAATAATAAATTTGCAAAATAAGACTTTTTTTTTTTTTTTTTTTTTTTTTTTTTTTTTTTTTTAATCAATGAAGACTTTTTTTCTGCTTTTTTTACTTTCTCTTAACTAAACTGTCTACCATTAGACATTTGGATACTTTCAAATTCAGATATTTTGTCAAACATGCAGAAAAATTCCTTAGGAATCACCTTTAAACTTTTTGAGTGTAAAAAACGTGTTCTACATCATACATTTCAGCAAAGGTTTTTGTTTTTACTGGTGAGGAAAAGAAGACCAGTAAAAGATATATATAAAAAAAAATATATATCAAAATATTTTGCATCACCCTGTAAAATGTAATGCTTGAAATGCATTTTCACTGTAGTATGTGATTATAAACAATTCTAATTATCTATAAATATAATTCTAATTATACTTCTAATTATCTGTATAAATTTGCATGAGGCTACTACATATATCCATGGAGATATTACGGTATATTTAAAAAATTATAAAATGAAAAGCTACTTTTTTAATGATAACACGTAGGGTATCAAATTTTAAACTACGCTAATTTTAAACTACATGATCTTTATGCGCTAGCTTCATAAACATTTCATTTGCTTAATTTAATCGCTAAAAGTATTGATCTACTTATATGAAAACCCCAAACAATTATATAAATTCAAACATTTATGAGTTATAGAATGAACAGGATTTCAGTTCCTCTCAAAATAAAAGCTAAACTTTAAAGGGTTTTACAGACATTTTTATTTTTATTCAATCAATGCCCAATGGTTGTAAAGTATTCACTGATTGTAAATTAATATTGATATAAAAACTTATCTTTATTTAATTTTTTGAGCAACTGAGATTTTGTCTTTCTGTAACTCATAACTTTGTATTTACACGATATTTGTTTGGGGTTTTTATATAAGTAGCTCAATACTTTTGGCTATTAAATTATGGAAATAAATTTTTTATAAAGTTTGTGCATGCGTAGTAAAAATTATTTAGTAAAATTTCGAATATTTTTATATTTCGTAAGATATATAAGATTTTTTCATTCTGATTGCAGCATGCTATGTCTAATACAGTACGCCACATTTCCTAAAAATGACTTTGCACTAGGGCTAATACCCTACGTGTTATAATTTAGAAAGTGGCTTCTATTTTTTTTTTTTTTTACTTTTTGCAATTTTTTTAAGAAACCGTTACATCTTCATGAATATATGTGGAGGCCTCATACAATTGTATTCATATAATTGAAAGAATACTTATAACCACATATTACAGCCAAAACATCGCTTATTAATGTAACACTTTTTACATGGTGATACAAAACATTTTGATTTTTCTTTACATTTTTACTGGTCCCCTTTTCCTCTTCAGGAAAAATATCTTACTGATAAACGTGCTGCGTAACATGTTCTTCATACTCCCAAAATTTCAGGAGGATTCCTTAAGAAATTTTCTAAATATTTTATAAAATGTTTAAATTCGAATGAGTTCAAATACTTATTCATAGATAGTGTATATATATATATATATATATTTGTAGTGTAAATATAATTTTAAATATTTAAAGGATGGAAGGGGGCCGCTCATAAAAATGCGACAGTTTTGAGCGCTTTTAACCTCCTGAACAGGGCTGTGAGTGTACGGAATTTGAAATAGCTCATCTTTAAAGTTTAAGCCTTACCATTTTATATTGCATTAAAAAGAAAAAAGAAAAAAAAATACAAATTTAGCAGAATAAAAAAGTCCCACGCGAAAAAAGTTATTATAATGGCAAAATACTTTCATAGGTGTCGAAGCTAATGCTCCTACACAACGCAGAGGTCTAACAGGTTTTTTTAAGCAGTCCTGTATTGAATATCAGAAATATATATATATATATATATATATATATATATATATTTAAGCAGTTATTAGACAGAGCTCATTTGCTTTTGACAATTCGTATTGCTATTTCTTAACAGCTTATTAACTTTGCTGTCTAAACCATTGGACTTGCTAATGCAATTGCACCAATAAAAGTCCCATCAGGACAATGGGGTCAGAACCTTGATGTTTCGATGTTAAGATTTACACAGAGTATAAAAGAAAACTTAGCACTTATAATGTGGTATATCAATTAGAGCTCACTGCAGAGCTTTGAACTTGTAATGGTGGTGTTGCACTTAAGCACATTATGAAATTTTGCACTAGAGGTGATACCATTTTACATTAAGCCCATAGCAGACTCTTCCATCTAGACGACCACAAGGGATTTACTTCAAGAAACTGTTGACATCATGGTGGATGGTGTATTGGGGTAAAGAAAGGTGAGTATGATTACCTTGAACATTACGTTGATTGGAAATTAGTAGGAGAAAAGCGTTCGTCATAAAGAAGATTAATTTATTTACTTAAGGCTGTTTTTGCGATGGCCAATTAGTTTGTGGAGTCTGAGATTTCTTACAATAAATCGTTGATTTTTGACAGTTTTGTCTAAGACAGGAACGTTTTAGTGTGCTCTATAACCCTTTATTGGGGCTTGTTAAGGATTTTGTACTTTGTATGGAGAGGTTAATTGGCATAAGAATTGGAATGTGTAAGGGGTTTCCTCTTCACTACAGGGACAAAAGAGGGACCGTTTCCAACGAAACTGAAATAAGTATTCTGGGAAATGGTCTGTTAGGAAAGCAGTTACCGCAGGATTGAATTCCCATAATGCCAAGGATACTCTGGGAATGATGTGAAATGTGTGTCGCCTTTTGAGGAATTGTCCTACGTTTTCTTCCAATCTTGTTGCATTAATTGTTTTGGACTCTTTGGATGAAAGTGGGAGGCAGAAAAAAGATGGTTTTTTATCATTTTCTTTTTCTGCCTTTGCCGGCAAAAATGATGAAAATATTTTATGTACCTAATTTACTAATACTTTAAAGAATTACACCTTTTCTTTAATTTATAAGAATACTTCATATTCTGTTTTAATTTTTAATATATGGCTTCGTTTAAAATATTCTTTTAGAAAAAAAAAATATTTCTACATGTAATAGTACATGTTTTCTATAAAATGAACTTGTCACACAAAAATAAATATTTAATTATCGTTTCTTTTCTATTCCTTTTCTTTTCTTTTTCTTTTTTTCCCTTTTTCTTTTTTTCCCTTTCTTTTTAATAATTTATTTATATTTTAGACTTGCTATTTGGCTTAAAATGGCTGTCGGAAAAGTAAAGACTTTAGCAAAAATAGCTATAGTGATTAAAATTGTATTAAAAAAAAAAAAAAAAAAAAAGAAAAAAAAAAAAGAGAGAGAGAGAAAAAATAAAGAAGGAAAGAAAGGAAGATAAAAAGGTGAGGACCTTTTACTCAATAATATGTCTATTTAGGGGCATTGCTTTATAATAAAAATATTCTTTCACCTATGTGCTTTAATTTTTTTTTTTTCATATAAAAGTGTGCAAGTAGAAAAACTTATGTTTGTTTTAAACAAATATGCGTAATGCTTTTTGAGATTTTATATCTTCTGCATTGTAACTGGTTTATTCAATTACCTATTATTACAATAATATTATTTTAAAAATGTTTTTTTAAACACATAGTTTATAGTTTGCATGTAATATCTAATGGACAAAGTTCAATCTTTGTACCTCTTTCAAATCAACAAATTTAAAATTATTTTTTTATATATAATATCAGACAAAATTATATAAATTATTTCAAAAGGAATAATGTGAAACATTAATATATATATATATATATATATATATATATATATATATATATATCAATAAAATTTATATAGTATTGTGTACTAAATGATATGTTTAATTATTTCGACAAAATATGAACAGTTATAAAAATAACTGTGTAAAAAATTATGCATTTTTAAAGGCCGTATATAAAATTCTTATCACTTTAAAATTAAAAACCTAATTCTAAAGTATAATATAAAAATTTAATTAAAAGAAAAGAAAAAAACTGGATTGTTTTCACTTATTCTAAAGGATAATACACTTAAATAAAAATGCAGCAGTTAAAATAACAAAAAACTATTATTTAACAGTATTAATATTTTAAGCGTATATATATTTCTTTAGCAGCATATTTAAGTATAACCTTTGGCAAATAACATAAGTATGATTTATTTAGAAAAAAAAATATAATTCAATTTTTAATTTTTATTTAACAGCATATTTAAGTATAGCCTTTGGCAAATAACATATGTATAATTTATTTAGTAAAAAAAAAAAAAAAAAAAATTCAATTTTTACAATGTTTTCACTAGATCATAAATCAGGGTATTTAAGCGATTCAAAAGTATGTGTTGCAACTGTAAATGTGTTACAGCATCTGGAATACATTTCTAAGAAGCTTTATAGTAAAAAACACTTAATATCAGACGAACATAATTAGATAATGCGTTTTGCGATGAAGGCTTTATAATTAAGTTTAAGGGAACCCAACCATACACTGAATTTCTAAATTGTCTTCTTCTTTAGTGAAATCGAATTATCAAACAGCACAAATAAATTAATTTTCTAACGTCTCTGAAAATATCTTAATTTGATTATATCTTTTAATTACGAAAATAAAATTAAGTTTTTATTTTATAAATCTATTTAAATGCAATAATTAAATATTTCAGATAATATATAATTGTTGGTTCTATTTCAAAGAAAAGTAATTTTAACAGTTTATTTGCATTTTCCCCTTTATTTAAGTTTAAAATTCTTTTTTTTTCCTAGTTTAGAACATTATTTTAACTACATAAGATATAGATCAATTGGGGAATTTGAGGTAAGATTCCGCGTTACGCTTATGCATTTTTGCAGGAATTTCTTAGATTTGTTTGTTTTGTTAATTCATTTCTAAAGTTTGGTTGCACTTTCTCTTCTACATGTTTTTTCTCACTTTTCGTCAGTTCTGATTTATGAGAATTAAATTATAATGATTAGAATAAACAATTATATGAAAATATTTGTTTTTCTATGTGTTTTCTAACACAATACGATAACATGCACTAGAAACAGAAGATTGGATACAGAAACAAGTGTTGATAATTAGGATAATAATTTTGACCATGTAAATGCTATATGTTTTGTAAAATCTGGACAAATAAAATTTTGCAACAGCAAAAAGTCTCTTTTCTCTTTTAAATCAAATTTGGCTAATATGTTAAAAACCTGCAACACTACTAGTTAGGCTTACATTTAATAATGATAAGTCTTAAAAAAATAATAATGAAAGTTTGAGTCCATTAATAGTTTACAAAATGTTGTCCAATGGAGAGAAAGCGTGCTGAACAGATTTAATATATATATATATATATATATATATGTGTGTGTGTGTGTGTGTGTAATTTTTATAGTTTATTTTCCTGTTATGATCTCACAGCAAAATCAAGCCTGGCAACAGGCACAATAATTTTGAAAAATTGAATAATGTTAAAATCAATAAATAGTTTAAATCGATTAAATTTAAAATTTTAATTAAGCCAAAGAGAAACAAAACATAGATATTTTTTGTCATTCATGCAGTACATTCGACAAATGAAAGTTTTTAATTTATGAAGACAATCCATTAAACAAGATATTAAATTTAAGAAAGTTTACGGAGTATTATGTAAAAAAAAAAAAAAAAAAAAAAAAAAAGTAAAACAATACATAGTATATATATATATATATAATATTTCATGTCAAATATTTAGATAAGATACATTTAAATATGCAGTTTATAAAACATCATTTGTATCTAACATATTGTTTAAACTCAAAAAAGAACTTTAAATGTAATTGGTATTTAAATTGTGATTGATTTAAATAAACGACATTCTACATTTTAATGAATTACTTAAAAAAAAAAAAAAAAAAAAAAAAAAAAAAAAAAAAAAACTCCACTACTTATTTCTCATACAGAACTATAAGCAGATCCAAATGTCACTTTATTTAGCACAACTCAAAGTGAAGATTGACTTAATGGTGATTGATGGTGCAATTTCCATTCAATTCGCATTTGGATGTTATTCTCTTGAACTTGGTGACCGAAAATCACTAATCGAAAATCTATCAAAATTTAAAACTACCTCTTACAAACGAGATACACATCATTTTGAAGTGTAATGAAGATAAACTTTAGGTCATTTTCTGTGAAAGGCAAATGGTAATGTTTTTTACTCATTTTCTGATTCATTTGTTTCAATAACAATCCTTAAAGTTTAAGGGATATTCACTTTATTTTTCAATGAAATGTTAACCTAAAATAAGTTGAAAAATCTTCAAATTTGCTTCTCAAAGAGTAATTACACATTTATTTTTAGTAAATAAAGATTTTGTAAATATTGTATTTTAAACCCTTTAGAAAAACGAGCACAAAATAATAAGGATTTTTACTGAGTCTTTATTTATTTTTTTTTTTTTTTAAGTATTATTATTGGGATGACATGAGTATACGTGATTTATAGATTTATTTATTTGTTTTTTTGTTTATTTACATTACAATACAATATATTAAATAAAACAATTTTCTTCGTATCTAGTGCGAAATATTTTGTACTAAACAAAAAAAAACAGTCATATTTAGTATGTGTTTATATTAAGATGATTTTTCAGATTAAAATTATTTATTAAACAATATTATTGGATTAAGATTTCAAAGAAGAGTAACTAAAACGCTGATTCTATCATATAACATGTTCTTTAGACTGTATTTTAGTTCTTTTCTCATAAATTAAAGATTGATTTCATAAAGTATACTACTTACTTTATAGCAATAATTTGACCTTTTTTTTTTTTTTTTAGATCACCCTGTATCACAACAAGCTTCAAAGGCTTTGTAATATCTCGTTGAACATATTATGTGCAGTAATTATTTGGGCATATATATATATATATATATATATATATATATATATATATATATATATATATATACTAGCAGACCCGGCCACGCGTTGCTGTGACTAAGTTATACGTTGAATTATACGGCTGTAAACTATTTAGTACAGTTAAATTATTATTTACGAACAAAGACGAAAACGTTGTAGCCGATGTAAAAACCCACAGGGTTGAGATTTGCAACTTAGGTCAAAATTTGGAAGCGATTGATAAAAATTTTCGTAGTGTTGATATTAAGCACAAATTAATTTTATTGTAGGGTCCTATAAGTTTTAATGGAGAAGTGATATATATTATTTCTAATGCTACTTTGGATAAAATTGCTAAAATGACTAATATATAAATTAAATTCTATTAAAATTCTATTAAAATAAAAGTATAAAAGAAACAGACGATTTTAAAATCAATTTTTATGGAGGAGTGAAATATAATATATGCTATAATGGATAATTTTACTATTAAATGACCTCATCATTTTAAATATTTTAAAGAGGGCAACAGCTGTAGTTATAAAAGGGAAAACAATAAGGCTAAACCAGAAAAATAAGTAAATTTGATAAATATTTTAAAACTTTAAAATTGGAAATCTTATGAAATATTGGACATTTAAAGTAAATACATGTATCATTTTAAATAGAAAAAGATTTTGGAAAAGTTTAGTGTATTTTAACGAAGTGATGAGAAGTTTTTGAGTATGTTAAAATTTTAATAGTAAATTCAAGTCAATAAAGATGGGAAACATTGAGGATTAAGATAAGAATAATTAAAAGATTAAAAAAAAAAAAAAAAAAAAAAAAAAACTTTTTATATACCATGCTTTTAAATTTTAATATACTAATAATATACAAATTAAAAGGAAAATGATAAATATTCTATCATAGTTTGAAGTCAAATTTGTTTTCAAATGTCTAAATAAAATATCTGATGTAAGATACTAATATTTTGCAGCGGAATAGATTTCATTTCTGTCATCCTTGGCGAAAAAAAAAAAGAATATCGCCAAATTATCTGGCGAAAATATTTAATTCCTTTCAAAAATCATGGTTATTTTAACAACTTATATTAAAAGAGTAATGAATAATATGAAACAATATTTCGTACAATACATATTACATGTCATACATACGTACAATGAATAATACATATTACATTTCGTACAATGCATACATCTGGCATGTATATTTTCGTGTTACGCTTTTGATCGCCAAATAATAATAATAATAATAAAAAAAGCCAAGGGCGACAGAGTTTAAAAATTTAAAATTAAAATTTTGTCAATTTGACAGCAAAATAATTCAATCTAACACCCGCGATAACTAATACATATCTATACCCAAATATAAGGATTAAAATCGGGAAATAAATTTCCTCGATTTTTAATAAAAAGTTATTCCTTTTCATTTGGGAAAAGACGACGTTTTTACCAAAATATGGCCGTCTTTCCCCGAGTGAATACACACAGGAATACATACTAATATTTTAGCAAATAAAATTTATGAATAATTTATTTGCTAAAGGGGAATGGAAGACTCCAGATACAGTTTCAAATTCATATTTCTTTCTTTCTTTTCTTTTTTTTTTTTTTTTTTTCAATACCACTTAATGGCTGTTTCCAAAGCTTTTATTTTTTATCTTTTTTCGGCATCAAAAATCTTTCTACGATAACATGGGGATGAGAGATCTATATATATTACTATATCTATGATAGAACTACATTAGCACTTTATCAATGTGTATAAAATCTTTAAATTGATTATGACGTCAATTTTCGTGAGATGCATAATTTAACTTTTTATAATTTTTTAACGTTCACGTTTGATTAAATGTATTTATTTTTATGTCGAAAGAAAATGAACTCGTATTTTTTTTTTTTTTTTTGGCAACAATTAAATTAATGGAACTCACAGATATTTTGGAGCAACTTTAATAAAGGTCTATAATTAACAAATAATTGCAATAAAACAATATTGTGACAATAAATTGAGATAAAAACTCTCCTATCTCTCAAGTTGGATCAAACTGCACACAGTGTGCAAAATTTCATCAAAATCAGTTCCTTAGTTTAGGAGTTTACCCCGGACAAACATCGTGAGACGTAATTTATATATATATACAGATTAAATTATAAAGTTTTGATCAATGAAGCACAAATAAGTAAAAAACAGGATTAATTTCACTGTATTATCTTCATTATAATATGAATTCAATTTACACTTCAGTCTAAGGTACACGTGGCCGGCTATGCTAACACCAAAAATTTAAAAAGTGGAAATAATTGAATTATACGAAATTTATTAATAGGTTAAAAAGTTGAAGATTCTTTGTGTAGATGGCAGCACCAAATATATTTCAGCTTTCATTTCAACCCAGTCGAAAGGTATCGACATCTGTTAGAATCATTTGGAGTTAACAGATAATTGTGACTGTCAAATAATAACAGACAAATAATTAGCAATAAATTAAAATTGCGACTATAATTTGAGATTTAAACTATCCTATCTCTCAAGTTGGATCGAACTGCACATGGTGTGCGAATTTTATTATAATCTGTTAAGTGGTTTAGGAGTCCATTGAGGACAAACATTGTGACACGAGATTTATATATATTAAGATTACTAATTTTTTTTTTTACAAGTAATTTCCTATAACTAGAAAGGGCTTCGAAAAAATTATACGAAACTTGGTGAAAAATTGATAAAACATTACAGAAACATTACTCTGAAGCATAAAATTCACACGTGTAATATTCGTTGATATATGTGCATTTTTATTGAGATTAAATATTATTTTACTGCACCTGAAAAAAATATAGAATCAAATTTATTGCGTAGGTTGAAAGCTAGATAGATTGAACAACTTATGTCAAAAGATCATTTGAAAAGAGTAAAAATTAAGCAATTTGTCGGCAAAAGAACGACGTCGATTTTAGGAATTTTCCAGAGTTGAAATTTCATAAGGGTACAGATGCCGCGTATTTAATTTGAAGTTCCAATTATTTCAATTACGTTGCAAAAGTTTTTTTTTTTTTTTTGGTAAAAAAACCGATATGAACTGACAAATCTTAGTAAATAAATAAAAATATGTTAAAGTTTTAAAACTATAAATAGTTTTTCACAAAAAAGAACTTTTGCACTATGGTTGAAATAATTGGATCTTCAAATTAAATATGCAACTTGTGAGAAACCTCTTACAAAATTTCAGCTCTGGAAAAAATCAAAAATTTAGCTGGTTCTTTTGCCGACAATTTCTTTAATTTTACTCTATTTAAATAATATTTTGATAAAAGTTGTTCAAAATACCTAGCTTTTAACCTATGCAATAAAAATTATTCCACCTTTTGCGCATGCACTGTAAATTAAAATTTACTAAAATTGCTCATATCTCAGCGAATATTACACGTGTGAATTTTATGTTGCAGAATAACATTTCTCTAATATTTCGACATATTTTCTGCAAGTTTTCTAAAAATATATGGAAATCTGTTTCGTTATAATTAAAAAACGTGTCAAAAATTTTAGTAATTTTCGAAAAAAAAAAAAAATAATAATAATTATGTCCGGCTAAATAATTACGCAATTTCCGTACCAAAATATACAAATATCGAACATAGTATATGCAGTATTATATTAACGTTGCAAGTCATATATAGATTTTTAGAATACAAGGTGATACAATGTATTTTCGCGCTTCTTCAATTTGGGGATTGTCCCTAATTGCACTCTGGACTAAATTGATAGTGGAAACATTGAGATTTTAAATGTTCTTTGCATGCGTGAAGTTACAGGCCATTTCGTCTAGCATTTTTTTAGGAAATCTAAAAAAAGTAACAAAAAAAAAAAAACTTATACATTTATTACCTAATGTATATTAAATACAGTCTATGTCCATATGGGCAAAGAGAAAAATTTTGTTTTTACATACATATCATATTAAACCAGTAAACATTACTTAGAAACAGGAAACTACTAGTTTGTAAATTTAAATCCAGTGATCAAAATGTTATTTACAAAATTTCAAATTTAATTATTAATGTACTACAACTATTTTATGTATAATTAATATTACCTAATTTAATTTGTTCAGAGATTTTAATCAGGTGTTTAAAAAAAGAAAGAAAAATATGATTGAAATTTTCGTATTATACTTTTCTATTAAGTAACACTATTCATTACTAAAAAGTACAAAAAAATATTTTTCAGTATAACTATTTTATTTATTAAACATTTATAAAAGAAAAACGTAAACAGAAATATTTTAAGATATGAGTACTTTTATATATGAACACAATAATATAATTTTAATTTTGCTACGATATTTTAGCTAATTTCTCAGCAATGCTTGGTTTATTTTACACTGCGAAGTTTAAATTAATTTTATTATGTATTATATTTAAAAGGTGAGTGTTTTTTTATGACAGTTTTTCATGATTTCAGGCTGATGTGATGTCAGTTTAACTTAAAATTTTAATGTTCTTCGAATTTCCCACACCTAATCCTTTCTTATGTACGTAATAGATTTAGTAATAAGGTTTCTTATAGTTTCTGCAATTGGGGTTTTTTCTATTTTAACGAATCGGAACATTCCTACAATGCTTTCTATGTAAGTTATTAATAATTAGTACATTAAAATCCTACAGAACCACAAAAATACCATTTATGTTGTGAAAAAAGGCATATTTTGCAACATTTTACATTATAGTGATATCATACCAAACGTTTGTACAATTCCATAATTATTGATAACAATTTTTCAATGTGT
Organism: Salticus scenicus; assembly: GCA_963930645.1. Classification (NCBI taxonomy): domain Eukaryota; kingdom Metazoa; phylum Arthropoda; class Arachnida; order Araneae; family Salticidae; genus Salticus; species Salticus scenicus. The sequence continues at coordinate 69,646,797 of OZ005656.1, read as the reverse complement.
AAAAAAATAAAATAATATATATATATATATATATTTGACATGGCATAACTGGTTGTGTGATGCGCAAATTAGAATTAGCATATTTCCTTATAATAAGCACTTTATCTATATAAATAAAGAGAAGTGTATGTGTGTGTGTCTGTGTGTCTGCGTTCTGGTGCTCACACTATTGATCTCAGAGCTTCCAAATTTGGCATATAGGTGCCTGGGAACCTGCAGATGTGCACCTCATCGAGATTTTTTTGAATTTCGAATTTGAATTTTTTAAATCAATGCTTTTTCGATTTTAAATATTGCCTTTAATGCTTCATTTTTCATAAATTTAATTATTTTGCTTCAATCGTCTGCGTATCTTAGCAACGGCTATTACGCAACTTATTTTTATTTAATTCATTCATTTAAAAGCGATTTTTTTTTTGTTATATTTACTGAAAAGAAAATCATAATGCAGTAGAAAAAATTAAATATAATTAGTTTTAAATTTAAAAACAGTTATTTTATAACAATTATTTTTAATTTTTTATAGTAAAACAACTTCTTATTTTTCATTTTTTAGTTACTTCCTTTAAAAACAAAACTTTTATTTATTCATTTTTTTTTTATTTACTGTATTTATCGGGAAAAATGGTAATACATACATAGTAAAAAGGATTAAATTGATTAAAATTTATTTGTTTATATATATATTTAATCTACTTTTTATTTTATTTTATTTTATTACATTCGTCGGAATCAAATCGTAATATAGTGTAAATAGCATGGGCTATAAAATACATGGTTCAAAACTAAAATATTTAATAGATGCTGAGATACAGTCATCTTTAAAATCGTAGTTCTTAAATAGTAGCAGATCCCACCTGTCGTCGATATATTTCCAGATTGATGTGCCCGGGAAAGATCTTCCTGCAGGCATGGGAAACCTAGACCTGATGCAATGCGGGCGGGAAAAGAGCTGTCGTAGACAGCGGGTACCCGAAGCGAGGTTTGGAGCAATTTCAGTTTCTTTTATTTTCTTTTTTTCTTTTTGTCTATAATGCGGTGTAAAAAAAATAAATATTAATTCGATTCTTTCGAAAATTCATTTAAATATAGTGACCAGCGAAGCGGGCGTAGCCTGCTAGTATAAAATATTTTTGAGATAATATTGGCATATACCAAAACATAACATTTGAAAATTTAGTAAAATAACAGCATTCACCATTGATAGGTATACGTTAGATGACATTCAGCACGATATTATATCAAGATATAATTCAATACGTTGTTTTATTTTATTTCGTACATTTATTCATGAGCTGCAAGGTAAAAAAAAAAAAAAAAAAAAAAAAAAAAACACCGATTCGACACCGATACGGAAACAAATAACATCATTTGTATTATACATCATTGGTATGTATTAATATGCACTGCTTATGGTAATACCATAAATAATATATTTACCCGAAGATAAAGGTATTCTTTAACTACATTTCTTACAACCATGGAAGCCTCTGCGCAAGTGCGGACTCAACGAGTTCAGTGTTGAATTAGGGGAGATAATCTTTTTGTTGAGAGACAATATGCAATTAGGGAACATCGAATGATTGAATGTTTATTAATTCCCAACTGATCAACTTGGCACCCCTCTAAGTATTTGGACTAGTCCTCACTGCAAGTCGTAGAAAACGTGGTTACACAATACATCTCTACAGCACTTTCAAAAATTAAATTAACAATAAACCGCGTTATTATTCCCGGGGGAAAATTTTTGGTTACATGTATTGAAAATAATCTATTACTCCTAATTATTAAAAAAATAAATCAGTGATATTTTTTCACTTTTTTTTTTCTAATGGCATGCTTTATACTTGCTTATGTAATTATGTACTCAATTTTCTAGATTATAGTTTCAATAAGTATATATATATATATATATATATATATATATATATATATATATATATACAGTGGTGGAAATAAATATAAGACACCTACCTCATTTAACAAATAGTGAAAGAAAAGATTCAGACCTTTAAAAGGTTTTATCAAATACGTCAAAAGCATAAATTTATTCTGTTATCATATATAATTATTTTATAATAATGATATTTTCATACAATCTAATGAAAAGACTTAAAAGCATAATGAACAAAATTATAAGACACCAACCATTTTTCCAAATACAGTGGTCAACAAAATTAGCAGACACTAATGGTCTAAAAGAAAATCCTCTAACACGGTTATTCTATATTTGGTGGAGTCGCCATTATTTTTCATAATATGAAAGATGCGATTCTGCATCAAACATATCAATTCTAATAAAATATCGTAAGACAGTTCTCCCCAAGCGCATTTTACAGCATTATTTAGGTCTTCGACACATATAAACTGCCTCCCATTTCGGTAAACCGCACGAGATAAGTTCCCCCACAAGTTTTCGATGGTATTTAAGTCTGGGGAGCGAGAAGGCCACGGGAGAACATTGATACTTTGCTCTGAAAGCCACTTTTTTGTTTCGTGTGATGCATGAATCGGCGCGTTATCGTGCTGGAAAGTGTAGTTTTCGCCACAAAGAAGTTCACCGTATATGGCTAGTTGATCTTTAAGAAGATTCTTTTACTTTTCAGAATTCATTCTTGAATGCACAAAAACAATATCCGTTTTCCCTTGAGCCGAAAAACCAACCCAAACCATTACTGAGCCTCCACCTTTTTGGCGGCTCATTACTACATGAGGAGACTTCCGTAAACCATGCCAATAATATTGAAACCCGTCAGGACCATCCAGGTTAAACTTTTTTTTCATTAGAAAATAACACAGAGTACCATTTGGAGGTCCAGGCCATAGTTTCTTTAGCGAAGTTTAGACGTTCCATTTTGTGCAGGCTTAGAAATGGTGTTTTTTTCTTCAATTTTTTATATTTCACATAGGAAGCATTATGCAGCACCCTGCGAAGAGTTCTCCTTGAACAATTCAGTTTCAAAGCCTTTTTAATGCCTGTAGTGGTCATCTTATTCTGTGTAGCGAGCGAAAGCACATGGCGTCTGTCTCTCGAGGACAAGCAAGGAGTACGTTCAGATCTTTTAATCACGGATCCATTGACTCCTCTTTTCAAAACATTTCTAGTTACACATCTAGAGCGTTTAATAACTTTTGAAATATTATCAATTGAAGCACCAGTTCCATTTAATCTCCAAATTTCGCGAATTTCACTTTATTTTAATTCTGATTCGGGGATTTAATTAAAATGTTAGGGTGTCTTATAATTTTGTTCATGGTATTTTCCATTTTTTTTTTTTTTATTATTATTATTAAACTCTATAAAAATACCATTTCTGTAAAACAATTACATGTGATAACAGAATAAATTTATGTTTTTGGCGTATTTGATAAAACATTTTTAAGATCTGAATCTTTTCTTTCACTATTAGTCAAATTAGATAGGTGTCTTATAAATATGTCCAGCACTGTAAATGTATTTTTCAAAAACTATTTAATTACTACAGACAACATAGTGATTTATTCTTCCACTGGTGTGTTAGCAATCAGAATCACATTCCTTTTTCTGAAGTGCAATATAATTTTTTAAAGTTCAGTACTTAAAATATCATGAAATTTGTCATTAGAATATTATAAAATGAAATTATTTTTCTCAGTGACAGTTTTTAATAGTTATCCTCTATGGCAGACAACATGTAAATGTGTAAAAAATATTAAAATTTCATTTTGTTGAAGATAATAGGATACATAGGGGCAAAATTGTTCTGTTTAATAATTATTCAATATGCCTAGTTGATTATATTTGTTATTAACAGATCTCTTGGGAATATGTATGCATTTTAAAACATATTAAAAATACATTTATATTAAAAAAAATTATAAAAATTTTCAAATAAATTATTTTTTTAGCGTTTTCTTTTCGTCAATAATTATCCGAATTATTTTTCCTCTTGTATAAACTACGGTTTATATAACTAACTAAGCAAGGTACAAGTCAAATTTTCTAATGCTTAGCAGATGAAGAGTGGTGGATTATTAATCCAAACTCACATAATAAATTCCTTCAAAATGCAAAACATTATATTATAACGAGAAGTACACGAGTCTCGTTACTCTTTTATCTCTCTTATAATTGGCTGGTATCTCCCTATGGTGTAACCATATAACAGAGCCATTGACACGGCGCCTTGTCCAACGCGGCATCTCACCTCAACTTACAGTAACATTATTTGCTGTAAGTTACATTTTTTGGAGCAATTTATAAACATACATAGATAGTAAGAATTCTAATTCATTCTGAAGTATTGTTAGCAAATGCCTTTTTTTAAGCCCAAATTTTTTGTAAAGTAACTTTCGCCAATGTGTAAAAAGGATTAAAAAATAATAAAAATTATTCTTCAAGAAAGTGGTATTACGAAAGGGAGGATATTAAAAAGACTCTGGAATAAGTAAAAAATATTTTCAGCTCTGTAACACATAAACACACACACACACATATATATATCCTTTTCCCATTATTTTTTCTTGCTGTATCTTTGAGGTTTTTTTAGAGCCTAATGTTTTTTTTTTTTTTTTTTTTTTTAACTTACGGATTTTGTTAACTGTTTTATGCAATCTACATTTTTCTTCTTCTTTTATTTTTTTCTTATTAAGTGTGTAAGCTTTTATTTCCATTTTACATCTGTATTCTAATAATTTTTATTTCTTCAATTTCTTAGAAGTTTGATACATTTTCAATGCAGTTCATTTATGTAAGAGAAGTCTTAAAGCGTATGTAATTAAAAGATTTTGAAAAGATATATTCATTCCGTTAAAAATACTTAGAAATAAAATTAAAATAGGAGATAATTTGAAAGCAAAGTAATTATTTAGAGTTTCTAAATTTATTTTAGATTTTAAGTGTTTTCTGATTTATACGTTCCGTACCTTAAATAATTACTTTACAGATCGATCAAAACCTTCTTATTAGTTTCTAAATTAAGATGAAACGAGCACGGGGATGTGCAAATCACAGATGGAGCAGTTACTAAGACAACATTTGCATAAGGGTTAATTACATTAGAAAATTGGTTTCTTTGATTCAGAATATTTATATGTGATTTGTGCTAGAAACTAACTTTCTTGAAACAGTTAATTTGAATGTGATTTGATTTAGTAGATATCTGAATGTGAACGAAATAGATTTTATAGCTTTTATATCTGTCATATCTTAGTTCTGTTTGTTTATACTAATAGACTATTGGTTACTTTTCTTTTTCATATATATATATTGTTACGATTGTTTATAGACAGATGGAAAAACATACCATGCTAAATGTCACAGTACTACAGTTAAAATGTTTTAATATATATGTTTTTCAAGAACGATTATTCTTGGATTTTACATTAAATATAAATATAATACATTTCATATTCCATGTGTTAAATATGTTTTAAATTTTCTCTGACTAGAAGAGATTTTTTTTTTCATAATAAACTAATAATTCTTATAAATAACGTTTTGTTAAATGTAATTCATGACATATTTTTAAATACTTTTGCTATAATAATGCGCTTGTTTGATGTATTGCACCTCTTTTTAGAATGTGAAAACTTATAGAAAATTTTGCTTCTTTACACATTAAAAAAAAAAAAAAAAAAAAAAAAAAAAACTGCTTAACTTTTTAAGTTACTGAAAGAAATTTAAAAATAGTGATATTTAATCTATGTTAGAAAAACCTGCAGAAAAACTGTTAAATTTGTCGCCAATGGTTGAGATAGTATTCTTTTTATTTATTTATTTTCATTTGCCTAATATTCGCATTAATAAATTCCTGGAATAAGAACTAAACTTTCAATAGAAATTTCTATTATGAATTTAAATTAGATACTTTTATGTTGTGCTACAACTATGTTTTTTATCCACCAACTATATTTTTTCCGTATGTAAATCCGAAATAATGAAAAAGGTTTCTAATTTTTTATAGTAAAATCCCTTTTTAAAACTTACTTTTTAAAGTTTTAGCAAGTTTCGTGTTTTAATAAAGAGCTAATCGTTATATTGCTCCAACTGTCTTTCTATAAACCGGCTTAATTGAATTGTTAAAAGTATTGAAATTTTTTTTTAATCTTGAAATTTTGAATATACTTACACAACGTCATAACTTTCAGCTTATTTCCATCTTTTCCTTAAAGTTTTATATAACTTGAGAGTCTTCTTCTATTAAACAGACAAATTTTGAATATGTGTATCTTTAATAAATAATTATCGAATTTTTCATAATATATTTCATATTTATCTTACGATATGGCCATCCTTTTACATAGATCCATATTTTACAAACATCTTCCATATATAATTTAACGCAATTATTTCTCAAAATATTCCTCCAGATTGATCTTAAATCATTATTTTCTGAAATTCAAAATGTAATATTTCGAAAATTCTTTTTAAAGTACTTGTTTCCGAGTGCCTATCTAACTGTCAAATGGATATTATAAGTTAACTATATTTGCTTTGAAGATAAAAGTCAAGAGCTGTATCCATTCTTAATCGGATTACATAATATATTATGTCATAAATAAATCTTAGATATATATAAATGTCAAAAGAAATACAGGTAATATTTATATAGAAAGGAGTTAATTAAAAAATATTAATTCACTTTTATTTTGTAATGTGAAATACATCATTTATTTACTGTTTAATGACAAGAAATTTATTGTTTCATTAAAATGTAAGCTTTAATAATGAACAAATTTCTATATTTCAGCAGCGAAAACATTTTCCCTAATTTACTGTAGAATTATTTGAAGAAAAATTGTTCTCCTAAAAATTTCGGACTTAAAAATGTAGTTCAAAATGCCGTATCTAAATAATAAAAATGAATGATTAACTTCAGTTAGTATTACAAAATGTCTGCTTTCTATTAATTTTTGCCATTAAAAATTATATTCTTAATCTATTCAAATGGTAGTTTGTTGTGGAAAATCTCGGTCTAGTCCTTTTAGTCATACTCTGTGTTTGCGAGGAGCGGTGATAAATATGATTTTTTTTTTTTTTTTTTTTTTTCGAGGGGAAGGGAAGGGTGGATGTGAGGAAATACCAAATCATGATTAAGATTACGATTTTTTAAATTTTTTACTTATACCTTTTAAAGTAAACCTTTCCCATAAAATTTGATACCATGTCAATTTAGTTCCTATTTCTTTTCTGGCATACAGTTTTCATTGAAAGGGCTGTTGTAATAATGCCAAAAAACTATATTTTATAGAAAATAGCACAAACCTCTTTTTTTTTTTTTTTTTTTTTTTTTTTTTCATCTTTCCCTTCAAAAAACAAAAATTAAACATTTTGCTGTAAATACTGTCCAATAATCAAATTAAATTTTATATTTCTTTAACTGTTTGTAACTTTTTTGCTCCTTGAAAAGTTAAAAGAAAAATATGAAGTAGACAGCTACCTGCTTATATAGGGCAAAAAACTTAAATGCATCATTATACGCCTGTTCAAATATGCAGGGTTATTTTTTTTCAAAAACGAGTATTATTCAGTACTACTTGCTCGATTTAACAAACGAAATCGCAATAAACTTGGTACGAAGAATAATGTTGACATTGGAGATAAAATTCCTTAAAAATAGTTCTAAAAATCTCTGATAGGGGTATTCATGGTAATATTGTAGCTTGCCAAGCCGAAAATTAGACGAGAACATGGTATCAAAACAAAATTTAAATTTATGCTTTAGTAAGTGACAACAGCGCCAGTAATTTCTACTACAAAATGTAGACAAGTGTTTTTTTATATTCTCAGCTGAAGTAAACGGACTCAAATGAATATGCGACTCAGAACATAATCATATTGAATGGAATCGAATTCCTCTCCCAGGAACTAAATTTAAAGAATAAAGCTTATTATTTCACTGTAATTTTGTACGAGTTATTATTTTTTCTTTATTTATCTTCTGTTTCTTCACAACACATTTTACATTATAAACCGCCACAAATATAATTTTACGCGATGTTTTGTAACTGTATTTTTTCACGGAATTATATTTTCCCTGTCAACATTAGACTCCATAACAAGTTTCGTACCGATTCGGATGTTAGATTGAGCTACAGTTAAATGGATATTGACAATTAGAAGAAGAAAACATGACACTGCATAAAAAATTAACGCTATATTCAATTGATACAGGAAATATATATAAAACGATTTATATTTGAAAAGTATAAAATCACTTTAATGTAAAAGAATGTAATAAAATATGTGTTTAATTATTTTATAAAAAAACAGACTGAATGCCCAAGTATCCAAGTGCACGTGTGTGTCTTAGATGGCAAATATATTCCGCATAGTGTTATGTATAGAAGGTGGTCAACCATTTTCATAAAATAAAAATTACGTTCAATTTGATAAGTCGATATCTGAAGGCACTACCTGTGTTGCATTTGACGTTATCCTCAAGAAGATAGAAGCAGAGGTAATAAATATACTAAGTGAGCTGGAGAGTTACTAAAATGGACCACGGTAGTTTTAATGTTCAGTGGATCGATGTTGTCTACAGTACCACAAGAAAAACTCCTTGTAAAAATTAAAAAAAAAAAAAAAAAAAAGGAAATATGATTTTAATGTCTAATGAAAATTTCGTAACAGTTATTATTTGCATACAGCAGGCGCAAGATGATGCAAATGCACTCATTGTCATTAAGACAATAAATATTTTACAACAACTTAGCTCTGTGGTTATCATGAGAAAAAAGATCAAGATTTCATGGCGATAATTGAAGAGCTTGTTTTCAAAAGGCGTTAAGTCAAAAATTTCAAAAATTGACTTTTCGATGCAAAGGGTCACAGCACACGTCTAACAATATATTTTCAATAAGTAGAAGTTCCAAACGAAGTTTAGTCATAATGAAAACAGAAAGTGAAATCTGTGTTTTTTTCCAAAAAGAATTAAGTCACAAGTAAGTTTTGTGCCAAAAGGGATTAAGTCAAATTTAACCAATTGTAGCGTGCCTTGAGATCACGTGGTTTGTCTAGCCTTGGGTGTAAACTCAAAAGTAAGGAAAAAAATGTTGTTGTAGATTGTCACATTAAGATAGTTTTCACTCTCTCTCTCTCTCTCTCTGTTTTTTTTTTTTTTTTTTTTTTTACCCTATAGAAAAATATAAAAAGGAATGTACTTATAACCTTTTTTATAATTTGTTTGTAAAAGATTTTAATCTTGGGTTTGGAACCCCGAAAGAAAAGACGTTTGTTCCTTCTGTATTAGGAAAAAAATACAAATGAATTCAGAAAAATATACAGAAAAAAAAGACCCTGTTAACCGAACTTTTGATTCATAAACACCGGAGCAAAAAATTTTATTCACTTTTAGGGGAAAATTTTATTGGAAAGGATAAAATTGCAATACGTTTTCACCTGAGGCAAAATCAGGAATTACCACACAAATAAAAATTATACCTTGATAGGAATGCTTTCAGCAGTGGGTGCTCAAAAGGACCTCACCTTCACATACTATTTACCAGTGGTCACTCCTACTTACCAGCAGATAGAATATTCGGCCGAGTGGAGACTAGTTTGAAGAAAGAGGATACAATTTTACTCTCTAATGAAAATTTTGAACATTTCTCTAAGGTTGGAAATCTTTTCGAGTATAAGAAGCAGTGGAATATTTTAGATTAGGAAAATTTTGCGCATAGTCGTCTGAAAAGCAAACAAGGTTTCTTGATTTCAGAGGCAAAAGTACTGGAAATTACGAAGCGAGATTTGGGAATCAAGACAACGTACTGTGGTTCGTTTTGCCATCAAAAGATCCTGAAACGAGGGGGAAAAAATTCTCCCATGCGCCCCTTCTGAAATAAAAACAAAAAACAACATGAAACAAGCAAAGAAAAACAGATGATTTGAAATTACTTAACACTTTGGGAATTAACAAATTGCACGAATGTTTTTATTTTTATGAATAATCTTGCAACGATACTGCTAACGCTAACATAAGTGAAAATAATAATAAAGACGGAGAAATAGAATTGGAAATGAAGATTTGTAGTAACTAAGTACATTCCAAAATTGTATAGCTAAAATTTATGCTGTATTTACATGAAAAAAGAAAAATACTTGGATTACTTTCAAATGGACGTAAGTCATTTCATTTCGTTATTTGTCTGTGCCAAAAGGGCGTAAGTCATAGTTTTGTTCCAAAAGGGATTAAGTCATTTTTTTCTTTTTTTATTTCTAAATAACTATACTGTCAGGATTTTTTTAAACATGTAATTTAGTGTTACTATCATCCATAGAATACTGGGAAAAAATATCTTTTCCTTAAATTCAATAATAAATCTTACATAACAAAATCACGTTTTTTGAAGAACTGAAAAAAAATGACTTAACGCCATTTGGAAACAAGCTCTTCAATTATTATTCAGTGTTGTCAAATTCATACTTTCCAAAGATAGACAAAGAGATAATTTCAGTCTTTATTATTATTTTATTTATTTATTATTTTATTTATTTATTTATTTAATTTATTTATCAATTTACTTATTTTATTTATTTTTTTAATGAAAACTTGATTAAATGATTGCTAACAATATATTGTTTTTACATGGCGTTAGAGGCTGTGACACTTCATTCTCGTCTTTCAGGCTAGAAAATACGGCTAGAAAACGTTTCAGGCTAGAAAACGTTTTTGGTAAAATTTATGTTTTGAAGAATTCTGAATCCAAATGTTGCATATATTTAAGCCCTTTAAATACTTTAATTAATTTTTATTTTTGCAAAATAGTAGAGGTTTACAATAAAGCACCACTAATTTTATTACGTATAAGTAAAAAACATTCTTTCTCATAGTTAAACAACTCCTCAATAATATATTTTTTAAATAATGTGCTAAATTTTTGCTTATGAAACATTTTCTTCTTCTTGAAGCCCCTCTCAACATATTTTTCTTTCAACCCTATCATTACCCCCTCCTTCTGTTTTTATTATTATTATTATTATTATTATTATATAAAATAAAACAAATTATTACAATATTCTAACAAATATTGTTTAAGGAAAAATATTATTGAATCAATTTTTATAATTAACAACAGGATATAAATGTTCGTATTTTAAAGATAAAATTAAATTAAAAAGATGAGTTTTGCTAAAGGAGCTTACGTGGTGAAATTTCTTTAGTATTGTTTTCCGTTTCAAAGAGTAAATATCTGTAACAAACAGTGCAAATAATCCCATGACGTTTTTTTTGGCTACAGAGCTGTGTAAATTAAATTTAAGATGAAGGAGAACTGAAAAAGCATATTTAAAATAATAATTGAACTTTGAAAAATAGGGCTCGATGATTTGACTGATGTGTTTCATTTCAAAGATGATGATAGTTTAATAATGAGTGTTTTGTAAAATTCCAAACTACTTATATTACTATATTGTTTTATATCTTATATTTATCAATAATGAATCTTTGGTTAACATTTTTAACAATAATTTTCTTTTAAAATACTTATGTATTCATTTTATGATATCGTGTTACATTACCACTGTCTCCATGTTTATTAACTAAGAATCGATACCCAGCGTCACACAAGTCTGTAGCCATTCAAAAAAAAAAAATGGATGGAATTAGTAAAATTGTACTCGACTTGTAGAAAAAGTTATTCTTGTGAAGTTTTTTTTTTTTTTTTTTTTTTTTTTTTAAGGGGAAAAAAAAAATAATAAACTTTCCATCGATAGGGGACACTGCACAGACGAGTAATGAGGAATTTGCAAATTGGAGTCTATAAATTGCACCGTTTTACGATCAACAGTTCATTTAATATTTCCCTTGCTACTTGTACATATAGGAACTTTTAATTGCGATGCTGACTTGGTAGATAAAGGGTTATTGGTGATGATTTTTTTTTACCTCAGCTTAAAATCACCGACTGAAGCTGTAGTTTGCACTGTAGTAAATCTTTTACAAACTGTAATTTGGGGTGATGGCGGAAACTAATAACAGGCGTTATATGCTTCTAAACATTTGTATACAAATAAATATATTTGTTCATTGAAATATGTTATTTACTTTTGTACAGCGCCTTCTATCGACGAAAATTTAAATTATCATTTTTACCGCTACAAAAAAAAAAATACGAGAAGAAATTTTTGCAAACGGTGTACACTTCTACCAATTCCTTCTCCTATTATAGATTTTTAAAATCGCTACATACTTACGGGATATCAGATATATGTATCAATTAAAAAATAAAATAAAATAAATAAATAAGTAATATATATATATATATATATATATATATATATATATATATATATATATATGTATATATATATGTACTAGTGTACATAAAATATTAAAATTCTGACCATATATATTTACACTAGACAAAGCATAACATTAAAATTTAAAAGGATAAACATATCTAAGATTTGAAGGACAGGGCTGCACTTACAGTTTTATTACAGCCAAAAAACCACCGCCACCTTAGAATGTAGAAAAAGAGGGAGAAAAAAGGCTAAAAACCCCATAGAAATAGCATGGTAAGAAAAGCGAAAAAACTCACAATGTCAAGTTCGTTAAAAAAAAAAAAAAAAATTCACACCGGAAGTAATAAGGGGACAAAATTGACTAGAAAAATACATCGAACAGCGGGAACCGGGCGGGCTGGGGCATGGGTCCTATCGTCCAGGATTCCATAGTGTTGGTAATCTAAAGATTTGTATAAATCTATGTTTTAAATATTTAAAATATTTCATTTTTTAATTCCCTTTTTAAAAGTACATTAACATATATATTCTTCTTTTATACATAAACTATTAAATATGAACATACATCTCATATTTATTAATTCACATATTCATATCAAATTATATTGAAATGTTATCTAAAAAGTATTTCAAAATTAATGCACACAAAAGAATTTCAATTTAGGTAAATCTATAAATTTCCATTTGTGAATGAAAATGTATTGATGATTTTGAAAATAAGCCTATTAAATACCATTTTCAAAAAAATAAAAGAGCTTTTGAAATTGGCTTATCAGAACAAAGGTATTATAATATGCACCTTAGTTACATCATTAATTGCTGATTCGCATTTCTGTCTATTATTTCAATTAAAACTCATCAGCTAAGCACAATTGAATACTCGATGCCAGATAAAATCTGTAAATAATAATGAAAAGAATGTAGAGAAGCTGTTATCATTTGTTATGTACGACGTTGAAGTTATATTTGGCTCAGTTTGTTATAATTAAAATTTTTACTTTAAATGTTATGTAATTTTCTGATATTTATATCGTTTATCTACCCAGATGGATGACATTTGTGATTATCTACAGTCTCATCCTGAAAATTAGAGAAATTATCTCCGCTGAAACTGAGATTAATTTCAGAAATAATATGGAAATATAAATTATGAAGAATATTATTAAGCTATAAAAGCATTATTTTTATTACTTTATTAATATAATAGTAATATCAGTAACCTTAAAATCACTTTATGATAAATTTTTGATTAGATATATTACTAGCTCAAAAACCTGCTCTTGATGGACTCTTCTGCAGTCGGCAGCAAAATTTTTCGAGCACTAGCAATTATTCCTACACAAAATAAATAAATAAATATATATATATATATACATATATATATATATATATATATATATATATATATATAATAAAATAAAATAAATAAATAAATAAAATAAAAATACACTTAATACACTTAATACTGTTTTGTTAAATAAATGCTTGTCGAATCATATTCTTAAAATTCACTAAGAACATGACTCGACGAAGATTTATTTAACAAAGCAGAATTAAGTGTACTCTTTTATTTTCTCTTACCCGAAAGGTAGAGAAAGTATTGTTTTTGGTCAAATTTTCGAATGCGAGATTTTGTTATATTTACACGTTTTAAGGTTCCCTGAATACGAAAAACATGTTTTTAGCAAATGGTCTGTGTGTCTGTGTGTGTGTGTGTCTGTGTGTCTGTTATCAGCATATCTCAAAAACAAATTATGGCAGAAAGTTCAAACTTGGTATTCTAAATGTGTATCATATAGGGATGCTACAGTAAGATTTTCGTTAAGATCAAGCAAATGGTTCCTGTACAGGGACAATCAAGAGTATTCTAATACATTACGTCTATGGGGGAAATTGTAGATAAGTAGAGTTTAACGTCTATAGACTGCACTAAACCAAATGAAACAAATATATATTTTTTGTAATAGAGATAGTTAACTGGGGAAAAAATTGTGTATGTAGGCTCCTCGTCTCCCCCCTGTGGGGGAAGTCCTCCCTCGAGGGGAGTAAATTTTCATGATGGGTAACTTTCAAAAGAGCTCGCCAATACCTTTAAAACGGATGGTTGAACCATCGATCTGCGGTAATTTAAAACAAAGTTATCGATTTTTTTTACTTTTAACAAAATAAAAAACTTAGAAAAAAATCGTTTTTTTTTTTTTCCCCCGAGAATAAAATGAGAATAAAATGGACTTTTTTTTATATATTTGGTGTTATACTACCTCTCTAATATAGAAATCGTCTGCATTATCATAAAAGATAATTTTTTTAAATAATAATTTTAATATATTATTTTTTTAAAACAGAATTATTTTTTAATAATCAAATTAAATTCTATATAAATGTAGGTGCATTAATGAAACGGGGGGTTGAGGTGGGCAGTAGCCCCCAACACACAGAACTAATTATTATATAATACTCTTCAGAAGCCTAATATGAATTGTTGAACACAGGTTTACATAACAGTACTCTTTATAATACCTATTAATCTGCAACCTGTATTTATAGTATTAAATTTCAGGGTAAGTGAAAGTCGTGTGAGTGACGCACCAGTTTATTTTCTTTTTGAAAAAAAAAAATATGTATAGATAGATATAGATATTAAGTAAAATATAGAAATACAAATTATTTTTGGTCCGTTAATAATAGTACTGATTTTATTAATAGTTGTAGAATTGCTTTTGGTGACACCTAAATCTCATAAAAATCCAGTTAAATTCAAGTTTATTATACGTTGTACAACAAATAGTATTGGTAAATTTTTCAATGTCAAGTTGCATTTATACTTTCTCTTACCCATAAGGTAAGAAAGTATTGTTTTTGAGTCAAATTTTCGAACGCGAGATTTTGTTATATTTACACGTTTTAAGATCCCCTGAATACGAAAATCATGTTTTTAGCAAATGGTCTGTGTGTCTGTGTGTGTGTCTCTGTGTGTGTGTCTGTGTGTCTGTCTGTTATCAGCATATCTCAAAAATAAATTATGGCAGAAAGTTCAAACTTGGTATTCTAAATGTGTATCATATAGGGATGCTACAGTAAGCTTTTCGTTAAGATCAAGCAAATGGTTCGTGTACAGGGACAATCAAGAGAATTCTAATACATTACATCTATGGGGGAAATTGCAGGTAAGTAGAGTTTAACGTCTATAGACTGCACTAAACCAAATGAAACGAATATATATTTTTTGTAATAGAGATAGTCAATTGTTAAAAAAAAATTGTGTATCCCTCCTGGGGGGTCCCCCCTCGAGGGGAGTAAATTTTCATGATGGGTATCTTTCAAAAAAGCTCGCCAATACCTTTAAAACGAATGGTTTAACCATCGATCTGCGATAATTTAAAACAAAGTTATCGATTTTTTTTAACTTTTAACAAAAAGAAAACAGAAAAAAATCTTTTTTTTTTTTTTTTCTTTTTTTTTTAAAGAATAAAATGGACTTTTTTTCGATATTTGGTGTTATACTACTTCTCTAATATGAAAATCGTTTGCATTATCATAAAAGATAATTTTTTTAAATAATAATTTTAATAAATTATGTTTTAAAAACAGAATTATTTTTTAATAACGGAATTAAATTCTATATAAATGTAGGTGCATTAACGAAACGGGGGTTGAGGGGGGCGGTAGCCCCCCCCCCCAACACAGAACTAATTATCATATAAAACTCTTCAGAAGCCTAATATGAATTGTTTAACATAGGTTTACATAACAGCACTCGTTATCTTACCTATTAATCTGCAACCTGTATTTATAGTATTAAATTTCATGGTAAGAGAAAGTCGTGTGAGTGACACACCAGATTATTTATATGGGAATTATTGCTAGCGCTCGAACGATTTTGCTGCCGACTGTATAGAGTAATACAGTAAAGATGATAATAATAATAATAATAATAATAATAAAAGAGGAAGAGTTAGTTAAGTCCTAAGTTACTTCCAAATTTCGCAACGAACCACTATTTTTACCTCTAATTTATCCTTTTAAATAGGAATTAAATTTTTTTTTAACTCGTAATAAATATAAGTTTGAAAACGGAACTTTGTAAAAAATTATGAAGATTCTAGCTCAAACGGCTGCAAATTTGCTTATACCAAAGTAAATATGAACTTTAATGAATAACTTCCAAAGCAAAAATCGAAATTGAAGCTCAAACGGTTTCCAACTTCCAGAGCCTAACATGTCTTTTAACCCCCATTTAAACTATTTTGTGGGTTTTCAAAGACTGTTTAATAACACATTAAATATGAAATTAAATAAAGCATTTTATATGAAATATGCTTCTAGCCGAAGCGTTTTAAATTTTTTACAGCAAACTCTGTCTTTTTGCTCAAGTTTATTGGCCCTTTCAAAAAGCTAAGATATTTTTCAATAGCGCAGTGAATAAAGATTTTAGGGAAAATTAGGATTAAAAGGCAATAAAACAAACAGAAAATTAAAATTAACTCAAAAAACATTCAAGCCATAGTCGTGGGATCTCCTAAATGTAGGTTTGGAATAGTGGGATATTTCAAGGTCTGCAAGAGAAGATTACTTTAAATCTTTACTGCAAGATCTTAAAAAAATAGCGCTTTTCTACTCTGCATTGAGGAGATTTCCTGAAGTTGGTCACTTTTTTTAGGGGTGGGGGGTGGAGGGAGGTGGTAATTATAAACTTCTGTATTTTTTCTTTTCTTTCTTTCTTTCTTTCTTTCTTTTTTTTTACTTATTTTTAAATTTGATATATATATATATATATACACTAGCAGACCCGGTCACGCGTTGCTGTGACTAAGTTATACGTTGAATTATATTGCAGTAAACTATTTAATACAGACAAATTATTATTTACGAATAAAGACGAAAACGTTGTAGCTGATGTAAATACCTACAGGATTGAGATTTGAAACTTAGGTCAAAATTTGGAAGCGATTGATAAAAATTTTCGTAGAGTTGATATTAAGCACAAATTAATTTTACTGTAGGGTCTTATAAATTTTAATGGAGAAGTGCTATATATTATTTCTAATGCTACTTAGGAAAAAATGCTAAAATGACTAATACAAATATTAAATTATATTAAAATAAAAGTATAAAAGAAGCAGATGATTTTAAAATCAATTTTTATGGAGGAGTGAAATATATGCTATAATGGATAATTTTACTATAAAATGACCTCATCATTTTAAATATTTTAAAGATGGCAACAGCTGTAGTTATAAAAAAGAAAACAATATGGCTAAACCGGAAAAATAAGTAAATTTGATAAGTATTTTAAAATTTTAAAATAGGACATCTTATGAAATATTGGACACTTAAATTAAATACATATATCATTAAATAGAAAAAGATTTTGGAAAAGTTTAGTATATTTTAACGAAGTGATGAGAAGGTTTTGAGTATGTTAAAATTTTAAAAGTAAATTCAAATTAATAAAGATGGGAAACATTGAGGATTAAGATAAGAATAATTATAAGATTAAAAAAAAAAAAAAAAAAAAAAAAAAAACTTTTTATATACCATGCTTTTAAATTTTAATATATTAATAATATACTAATTAAAAGGAAAATGATAAATATTCTATCATAGTTTAAAGTCAAATTTGTTTTCAAATGTCTAAATAAAATATCGGATATAAGATAGTAATATCTTGCAGCGGAATATATTTCATTTCTGTCATCCTTGGCGAAAAAAAAGAATATCGCCAAATTATCTGACGAAAATATTTAATTCTTTTCAAATTCATGGTTATTTTAACAACTTATATTAAAAGAATAAGGAATAATATGAAACAATATTTCGTACAATACATATTACATGTCATACATACGTACAATGAATAATACATATTACATTTCGTACAATGCATACATCTGGCATGTATATTTTCGTGTTACGCTTTTGATCGCCAAATAATAATAATAATAATAATGATAATAATAAAGCCAAGGGCGACAGAGTTTTGAAATTTAAAATTAAAATTTTGTCAATTTGACAGCAAAATAATTCAATCTAACACCCGCGATAACTAATACATATCTATACCCAAATATAAGGATTAAAATCGGGAAATAAATTTTCTCGATTTTTAATAATTTCTTACAAAAAATCCAGTGGGCAATTAACATAGGAAATCTTTTTCTTGGCTGCACAGACGGTCAATGAGTCACACTTCGCTTGCGTATAGAACTCATAGATATAGTATAGCATATATAGAATAGAGTGATCATTGGGGAGAAAAAAGTTATTCCTTTTCATTTGGGAAAAGACGACGTTTTTACCAAAATATGGCCGTCTTTCCCCGAGGAATACACACGGGAATACATACTAATATTTTAGCAAATAAAATTTATGAATAATTTATTTGCTAAAGGGGAATGGAAGACTCCAGATACAGTTTCAAATTCATATTTCTTTCTTTCTTTTCTTTTCTTTTTTTTTTTTTTTCAATACCACTTAATGGCTGTTTCCAATGCTTTTATTTTATTTTATTTTTTTTCGGCATCAAAAATCTTTGTACGATAACATGGGGATGAGAGATCTATATATATTACTATATCTATGATAGAACTACATTAGCACTTTATCAATGTGTATAAAATCTTTAAATTGATTATGACGTCAATTTTCGTGAGATGCTTAATTTAACTTTTTATAATTTTTTAACGTTCACGTTTGATTAAATGTATTTATTTTTATGTCGAAAGAAAATGAACTCGTATTTTTTTTTTTTTTTTTTTTTTTTGGCAACAATTAAATTAATGGAACTCACAGATATTTTGGAGCAACTTTAATAAAGGTCTATAATTAACAAATAATTGCAATAAAACAATATTGTGACAATAAATTGAGATAAAAACTATCCTATCTCTCAAGTTGGACCAAACTGCACACAGTGTGCAAAGTTTCATTAAAATCGGTTCCTTAGTTTAGGAGTTTACCCCGGACAAACATCGTGACACGTAATTTATATATATATACAGATATATGAGACAATTAAAAAAAAATGTATTTTATTATACTGTATGTATGACAATGATTCTGGTATAGAAAACTAAGGTATTCAAAATAAATTTCAATTTTACCTTTTTAGCATTTATACATGTTTAAAGTATAATGATTCTAAAAATCACAAAATTGTTGCTGTCTTCGACCGTTGGATAGTCAGTAACTTAATTAATACTTTAGACATCTTGTGAATTATCAACATACTAAAGAATTGTAAAAATGTCGA
Organism: Salticus scenicus; assembly: GCA_963930645.1. NCBI lineage: Eukaryota > Metazoa > Arthropoda > Arachnida > Araneae > Salticidae > Salticus > Salticus scenicus. The sequence continues at coordinate 69,627,319 of OZ005656.1, read as the reverse complement.
TCAAGTTTTATGATATCACTCATTGTAGTAGTCTCGTTTATAGAGTAACAAGTTCGTAATTGGAATGCATGTTTGGTCCTGGATTCGAAAGAAAATCTAAATAGGGATTTGTGTAAATAAAATCCGTCGGGACCGCAACATTCTCTATATTCTCAAATAATACATGTAGCGGGCATTGCCTAAGAGTTAGTATACCTTAAACGAATGATCCAAAATATTTTATATTGCCTTTTTTTTTAAGATAGTCCACATTTTGCTATTTTTTATTTTTTATTTTTGACATGTATTGTATTGTATTGTTTTCTCAGAAAAAGGGGTTATAACGATTTTCCAACTGGTTTTTCTTTTCTTTTCTTTCTTTCTTTCTTTTTTTTTTTTTCAAATTTTGTTTGAGATGACTAGGAAGGCTGCAGTCATATAAACTAGATCATTTACTTTTCTCCACTTTATCAGCTTACACCTTTGATATATTATTATTTTTTTTCGATTCTTATATATTTTTATAATACCAATAAATGTCTTGTAAAAAATTAGCAGTACCTATTTTTCCCCGCACGACAAAACGCCCAAAATTTATGCCTCTAAAACAGATCGTCGCCTTAACATAAGAGAAAATGTTAGAAAATGTTAAAACATTTTGCTAAAACTTCATTCAAAGAATTATTTTTATTTTTTATCGTAAAAATGTCCGATCAGCTTCAAAATTCCAGTTTCGATACTGTCATAAACATCATAAACTTTTTTTTTTTTTTTTTTTTTTTTTTTTTTTTTCGTAAAGTAAAAATTACAGTTTAATTTTTTGTCGACGATATTTAGACAAATAATTAAATTTTACGCACGTATGTGAAAAAAAAAAAAAAAAAAAAAAAAATGTGCAAATGAAAGTGTTATAAATTGCACAATTTTGCGATTGGAACAGTTTGTTTTTTATTTTGCCTCCTACTTGTGCATATATGAAGTTTGAATCGCGATGCTGTCTTGGTAGATAAAGCGCTATTGGTGAAGGTGTTTTTATCAAGTAAGAATCGCCGGCTGAAGCGGCAGTTAGCAGTGTTATAACTCGTTTACAAACTGTAATTTGTGATGACAAACGACACATGGAATAGGATTTATATAGCTGTAATCAGTTGCAGGCAATTAAGTGCAGTGTTTCATGAAAATGTGTAATTTGGTCATGCACAGCGCCCTCTTTCAACAAAAAGCTTAATTATTATTCTTAAAAAAAAAAAAAAAAAAAAAAAAAAAAAAAAAAAAAAATCCCCCTTTGCGTGAATGGTTTTTTTGTCGCAAACCGCTTTCAATTCCATCAATTCATTCAATAGCCATGACTTTTTAAAATGTCTACAGACTTATGGGACACTCTGTACATTGGATGGTCTAACATATTCATTTTAATTTAAGCAAAAGTATTTGTAGATTATCTAGTACAAGCAACTACTTTTTACTGTAATATTTTTGGGAATGTTTAATAACTTGTGTATTTTTTTTCTTTCTTTAATAAATAAAATTCTAAAGCTGAAAAATGTGACTGGAACCTTATTTCGTACTAATTGGAATTAATGAGAGTAAATAAGTGACATTTTTTACTTTAAATCTTGAAATTATATATATATATATATATATATATATAGATAGATAGATAGATAGATATACATTAAAAGTCAATTGTCCATTGCGCAGTACTAGTGCGACGTAAAATTCAACCAACCAACCAACCATTAAAACATTAAACAAAAATGAGTAAGTACCCTTCGCCGATCCTATAGGCTTATTAAAAGAGTAGACCGGACAATGACAACCTTTTTGTGTGGCAAAGATCACTCATAAAAAAGTCACGTGAACTATAATAAGCCAAACTGACCAATACTGATATATTCTCGCCAGCATCTGAACTCTGCTTTCTCTAACGCTGACGATCACTTTCCTTCTTCTCTGAAAGTTCTTTTTCAAATTTTTATTTTCCTTTAAAAGTTAGATTATTTTAAATCCAAAAGGGATTTTATCGTAAAAAATAGTGATTAGGTGTACCGTAAAAAGCCATAAAATCTATGTAAGATAAGGTTTATATCTCACAGGTAAGGTTTATTTTATATTTTATATTTCGTACTTTTTATAAAATGTTTATAAATGATATATTTAATTCTTTAAATTAAATTATTTTAAATATTATACCATACATTAATTTCAAATGTTTCCATGATTATCAATAGAAGCGAGTATAGGCAAACCGAAGTCATAAACACTTTTAAACTTCGTTAGAAAGTGTTAATAACAAGGTAAAAATAAATTTCAGTATCTGCAGTGTTTTCCACAAGTTTTATTTACACTATATTTTAATAAAAATAATAAAATTTATTTTCAAAACAAAAAGTCGCAAAAAAAGCGATAAGTGACAAAAAAATATAACCTTTTTCCTATAGTCAGCTGTTTCATCTTTGCCACACTTTCTTATATTCCCGCATAATAGAATGCTCCCTTCACTGTTATAGTTAATCTAGGGTTATGGCCTGGCCTGCCATAATGTCTATGGCCTGCCATAACGCTCTCAAGAGCTCTAAACGGTGTTGTCAATTTTAGGGTCTATTTTAATTAACTATCACCTATAATTTCGAGAAGTAATATTTCATTGCATAACGGACGAATAATCTTCGAAGTGAATAGGTAAAGGTTACAGTTAAAATTTAGTGGTGGATATCAAACAAAAAATCCTTAAATTTCGTAATACTGCCCAGAGGAATGAAATTAAATCAAATCAGCAAGGGGTAAAAATTATGTAAGATTATAAGTATCAAATAACAAGGTAATTTTAATATTAAATACTATGTATAAAAAAAAATACACAAGATTTCAGTTTTATAAAATAGCAAAAGCAATTTTGTAGCCTATCTAACAAAATTTGTACTTTTATTCTCAGTATTTTCTAATATATAATCAATGCGAAGATGATGTTTGATTTTATAATAAATAGACGCCTTCCTGATTTAAAGTTAAAAATAAATGGAATCGGAAAACACTTACAATTCTTCGAAAATATTAATAAAACAATATTTGTTAAGAAAGACCCTTTGAAAAGAGAACGAACTTTTACACTAATTTATCAAAACTTTAGTCGGACTGAAGCACTTTAATCCTATTAGAAGAATGTATTCAACAGTCCTTCGTAGCACTTCAAGACTTTCCTATAACTAATCGTTAATTACGTTGCTATAGAAACTTCAATTTAAAGGGTATAGTTCTTTGAAAGATTTTAGTTTCAATTTCCAGAGGTACAAAGAGAAATAAAATTTAAAGTGTATTGCTTAGCAATATTCCAAAAATATAAATATCATTATGCATTTTATTTAAGTTGTTTAAAGTATATTCACATCTTATAAAATGTATCATAAATTTTGCTGAAGTTGCATTTTAAACTTTGTGCACAAAATACACTTATTTTATAATTGTTAAATATAAAATATATTGAAATTTATAATAAAAAGTATTATGATATTACTAGATAAATAAAAATCTTGTAGATTAGACGTTTTGTAAAATAATAATAAAAAATCCAGTGCTACTAATAAATTAAGCAAAATTAATTAAATGAAATATTACTTGAAATTAGTTATATTTTAAAATATGACCCGTTTATTTATTTCTACGGTTTCATATAAAATTTTCTATATTTTAAATAATTTAAATATTACATAATGTTATGTAAGTATGTATGTATTACATAATATTACTTTTATATGTATTATATACATAGTTATATATGTATTACATAATATTACGTAATATTACATAATATTATGAAAAATATGCACAATCTGAGTATATTCAGACAGAGTATATATTGTAACATTTTGTCTTCTTAATTAGTTTTTATTATTGCACTTAAAGTTTTAATTATTAATAACTTTCTTAAATATAATCTTAAAAATTAAGTTGTAAAATCTGGAAATGTGAAAGCCTGAAACTAATATACCTACTTTATTTATTTAATATTTATTTCAAACATAAGAAAAATCATTAATTATATTTTTTACAGAATTATTCAGACAAAATAAAAATGTAAAATATTTTATTGATTTTTAAACTTGCTTTAAGGAAACAATTAATTTTAAGCGATGTAATAATATTACGCTGTTAAGCTTTTTTTCATATCTGATATAAAGATTCCTAAAGTAATAAAATTGCATACGTACGTACTGTTCTATAAAGTAAGAATTCGTTTTATATAGAATATTTTTTCATGATGAACTTCATCAAGATTGATATATACATATGTGTTTATTAGTGCCTATTTTTAAATCTATAATTTCTTAAAAAATTTGAAACTTTTAATTTTTTTTTTTTTATTCTTAGCAAGAAATTTCCTTTTTAAGTCGAATCAGAATACAAGACAACTGTTATTTCCAGTTTGTTACTTTTTCTTATGAGGTACTTGTAGTCTATTAAAAGTACACACGACTTCTGAGTCTGATGATATGTCCAAAAATCTGATGAAATTCAAAGTGCTGTAAGCTTTTTTTTTTTTTTTCTTTTCTAAGTACATATCCTTAATTATATAATATATATATATATATATATATATGTACGCCTTTTGCATACCATAAAACAAAAACAGATACATGCAGAAAAAGTATAATTAAATTATATTCGTAAAACATTTACCTTTAATAGAAAACGAGAAAAAAAATTAAAACATAATCTTAAAATTTAAAAATGATCAACTGTTTTCGTAATTTTCGAGGGGAAAAAATCATGTCATTTCTCTGCTTATAAATTCTAGATTATACAGAAGTGCATTTGTGCTTCAATTTTTATAGATTTAGCATGTAATGGTGCTCAGATGTAATAGTGCGTGAAAACTTAGAAATTCTAAAACTGAAAAAATTCACCTTAAATATTTAAACAGTTTTTTGTACTTACATTATATGAACTATGACTATACTGCACCAGAAGCATAAATAGTTTCTTATTTATCTTTAAAAGACGCATCCCATAATTTTATCTTTCATTCTTTTGGCAATACACACCTCCAAAGTGTTACATTTCTGCAAAATTTATTCGTTTAGTGCTAGAATTTGTACAAACATTATACAATTATTACCCAATTTCTCACTCAAGATGATTAACAACAGCGCACAGCGTTTCTCAGAATACCTTTAAATATTCACAACTCAACATATTAACACAAGATCTTTTATCCTTCTTTTATCCTAAGAACCTATATTCCTGTATGGTTTAATATGTAGGAAAGCAAATGGTTCAAAATATGTAATTCAAGTTATAAAATCGTCAAGATTTCTGCTAGTAAACCTGACGAAAGTTATTGGCACCTTAATTGAGATAAATGCATTTTTTGCCTATCCAGAAAACTTGCTTTTGAGTATGATAGCAGAAGAAAAGAATCATGTAAGAAAGTTAGGTTTAAGAAGAATTATAAAGATTAAAATCTTAATTTCTAAAAGGAAGTCAATCAAACGTTTCCAACTACCCAAAATCAATTTTCTAGCAACAGACTACACCGAAATGGTTCATTGGAACACTGTTATACTTTCAGCATCGCATTTGATGCGAAGATTTGCAAATCAAATAATTTAACCTGAGGTACAATCATGTAGACAGTGACAGAGAATAACTTTGACAAAACTACATGTCATACCTAAGCGGCAGACGGATGTGCGAAGGTGGTTACCAAAGAGTCGCAAAACATTGTCCGTTTGAATATCAGAAATTGCTTTATAATACTATACTTCTTTCAAGGTCTTCAATGCTACAATTTTCAAGCAAATATTATTTCAAATTACCAAAGAGTAAGTTAAGACAAGTAATTTAAAACATTTCATCAAACACTAAAATTTTAAATTTTTATTTTATTTTATTTTATTTTATTTTATTTTATTTATTTTATTTATTCTTTATTCTTTATTCTTTATTTTATTTTATTTATTTTTTATTTATTTTGAAATTTTGAAATTTTGTTATTATTTTGAGGAAAAAAAGTATTTTATGTGTAAACACTGGTAATAAATTGTGAAATGTATTTTTATTATTATTATTTATCTTATCTATATTTTAATCTAACAAACTATGCGTATAGGTACTTTTAAAAAGAATTATTTGGCTTTCTTTCCTTATTAGAAAAAAATGAGAAAAATCGTATATTTAAAAAAAAATTAAAGGTCGATGCGCTACTGCCAGGTTTATTATTTTAAAATTATTGTTATTATTATTACTATTATTATTATTTTGCATTTCACTTATCTACTCTTAACGCAAGTTTTCCGTGGTATAGACTTTTTAAAGATTATTATTATTATTATTATTTTTTTTTTTTTTTTTTTTTTTGACCGAAAAACACTTTTTTGTGTAAATCAGATTTTTCACCAATTAAGAAAAAAAAGGGGGGGGGTGTAATTTGTCAAATGCATTTTCAACGAAAAAATAAGATCAAATAAACTTAAAACTTTTCGGTAAATGTAAAACTCTCCGTTCTTTTAAACGGGTACTTGACACCTAAAATTTTATATTTAAATATCAAGTTGAAAATGTTTGGGGAGAAATTTCGCAGTTAAAAATTATAAATTGCACCCTTGTGGTAAAGGCACTTAACGTTTTAAACCACAGTGCACAATCCCACATTTTTGAGAATTTGGAAACAAAAAACTGAAAGGATTTATTAAGAATAAGTAAACAAATACAATAAAATAAAAACTATTATCATTATTTCCTAAAAGTATATTATCTGACAATATATTTACCTTCCTTATATTAAAGATAAATAAATAAATAAATAAATAAATAAAAGAAGAATTTTCATTATTGCTCCCAAAATTTAAATTAAACATAATATTATTTACAAGGAGAGGTCACGACATGGAAAATTCAGATCGGGACGAAATTGTGCAGGATTGTAGTACACTATGCAGGTAACAACATACTAAAGCAGTAGGACCCACTATCCACAAAATTTCGAGAAAAAAACATTTAAAGTTTCAGTAATCTTTAAATACAAATTATTTCGTAAGCAAGGTAGCGCCCCAGTGGAGTGAGCGTAAAGCGCTGGTTTTCCATCCCGACAACATGGGTTCGAGACTACTTACGGAACCCCCTTTTTTTTTCTTTAATTTTTTATGTAATCTAATTTTTTTTATTTATTTTTACTTTATTTTATAATTCATTTGAAAATTTTAATAAAAGATTATTTATTTTTTATTGAATATAAAATAAATAAATTTTTCTATTTTTGATATTTATAACTTAAAAATAAAATAAATTTCTATAACTTAAAAAATAAATTTCAATTTTGTTTTAACTATAAAATAAGGTAAAACTAAAGAAAATGTTTTTAATTATTTTTCTAAGTATTTTATTTTGATTTAGGTATATCCAAAACAATATTAAATTTTGTTTTTAAATTACAAAAAAAAAAAAAAAAAATACAGAGATATGATGATTTTAATTGCATATATAATTATTATCCAAATTAAATAATTACTTCTCCAATCAGAACAACTCTTGAAAAATTAAAGTATAGAATTACGGTACTATTAAATTATTACAAGCAAAGAAATGTTATCCTTAAATGTAGATTTTAAATGTTAATCAACATACTTTCTTCTTCGACAACGACATTTTTTTTTTTTTTTTTTTTATCCTTCTGTGGACGAAATAAAATATTTCACATCACCTGCTCTCTATTATTAACAAGCTAAAAGGGTCTACGTAATTTATAGACATTAAAAGGAAAACAGGAAGCTCAAACCAAGATTTAAGTAAACCTGCTAACTGTTTTTTACACTTTGTTTTACAGCTTGCTTATTTTTTAGTTATTTAAATTTTTTATCTGTTTTTCTTTATATTTGTTATTTAGTGTTTTTTAAAATTAAAATTCATTTTTTAAGTTATAAAAATTTATTGTATTTTTAAATTATAAATATTAATATATATATATATATATATATATATATATATATATATATATATATATATATATTATATACAGGAAAATTAAATAATCTTTTATAATTTTTTCAATTTTTGAATTCATTTATAAAATAAAGTAAAAATAAATAAAAAATTTAGATTACATAAAAAATTAAAGAAGAAGAAGAAGAAGTAAAAGAAAAAAAAAAAAAGAGTTCCATAAGCAGTCTCGAACCCATGTTGTCTGGGTGGAAAACCAGCGCTTTACGCTCACGCCACTGGGGCGCTGTCTTGCTCGCTAAATAACTTGTACTTAAAGATTACTGAAACTTTAAATGCTTTTTTCTCGAAATTTTGTGGATCGTGGGTCTTACTGCTTTAGTATGTTGTCACCTTCATAGTGTACTACAATCCTGCACAACTTCGTCCCGATCTGAATTTTCCATGTCGTGACCTCTCCTTGTTAGATTCAGTTAATATATATATATATATATATATATATATGTTTGAATACACTTACATTTGTTATTTGAAGTTAAATATTCGGGTTAGAAATACGAAACTTTTTTATTTTTTAGTTTCATTTCTCTGATTTTCTGTTTCATTTGAAAAATAGTTGAAAACAATTTTTAAAATATTTTTTTGTGTCTATACTGAACTTCTGATAAAAATATACTCATTTTAAATTTGATAAAACTCCCATCAATTATTTTTAAGTTGAAAACTTGAAGTTACATGAGCAACCAATTTTTAGTTTTCATTTATCACAATTTGTCTGTCATTTTTATTGGTAAAGTAACCAAAGGTAAATAAAAGAAAAAAAACATTAGACAAGCAAATAAACTGCTTTGAATGTACCATCTTTTTTTAACTTACTTCAAAAGAACTTGAATTTAATCCTAGGGAAACTCAGACTGTTTAAAAGATTTTGAACACCCATGTTCTTTACTTAAAAATAAACTTATTCGGAACAATATCTATTTATTTATATGTCTTGATATTTAACACTTTGAAAGTAACTATGAACAAGAACAGATAGAAAATAAACAAAATCTGAAACGAAAAATTGAAATACTTCGTAGTTTTGTAAAAAGTAAATCTTCCAATAGTTACGACATGAACAAAATTTTAAAGATTATTTACAATTGTTTTCGTTTCTGGTACATATAGAAATATATGACTTCCCATAAGTAAAATATATAAATTAACAATCAAAAGAAACATTTCTAAGAAACTTTTCTGCTCCTTATAAGATGTCTATTTATGAAATTAAATGGGAAATACAAATATATATATATATATATATATATACACAACTCTGTTAAATACTTGTTAAAATATCTATAAAATTATCACTATTTGATATTTTATATTTGCTACAGTTATACATCATTTTACATTTTCAATGATAAAGGGTGATATTAAATGCGATTTCTTTTATTTAATTTGTTGTTGTGTTGTATATTAAAATTTTAAAAAAATATCTCAAAAAAAAAAAAATAAATAAACTTATGAGAAGAATTCCTTTTTGCATATTCTGAAATATTAAGTAAATCTTACGAAGAAGCATTTTATAAAGTGAATTTTTTTTTTCTGAAATTCTTTCTTAACATTAGGCGTTTAATTTTCTCGTTAATCCAATAATGGCTGCAAATCTTCTGATACTTCGCTATGAATTATTTTAAAATGCAAAAGTATTTCAGTACATTGTCAAAACGATTTGTTTCCTATTCCCCGAAAATTGAGTTTCATTTGAATCCGAATTTATATGTTTCATAAGTGTTAATGTTCGGATTAGTGTCGGGTAATCTTTATTTAGTTATTTATTTATTTTCACAGTTATTGTTCACTCCTTGTTTTACTTATAACAATGAAATGAAACACATTAATTAAATAAGTACTCTGTAAATATATTCTATAAATTTACCGATATTTTTCACCGAAGTCTTAGTAATTTTATTTTAATTTTGTGTAAAAAAATAAATAATACCGGTCTACGAATTCATACCTTTCAATTTTTTTCTAAACTGATGTGGGTGTCTCTAATATTTGATACACTATGAATTCAGAAAAGATTGTCTTTTCTTCCTGTCACGTAAGAAATGTTCACAGATGGTCGGAAGAATTCACACTGAAGCTACAACAAAAACGAAACAATTGATGTAAAAAATACATTAAAATAGGACATTATTTACACTTTATCCTTTATTTATTTATTTTTTATTTATTTATTTATTTATTTTTTTTTACATGGAAGCTCCCTTTAAAGTTCTTAAACTTTGTACACGACTTGGGCCTTGTGGAGGAGGGGGATTATCTATGCTTTCAACAATAGTCTGCTAACATGTTAACATTCCATCATCTCTGGTACCTCCTCTACATTTCTTTGATGTCTTGATGGACTAGATTTCCTTATTCTTCACTTACATCACCCAGAATTTCCGAAAAATGACTTAAATGCAAGTTGAAAAATTGAAGTTTTCAGCTTACACAATACCATTTTTTGTCAGAACTGTACGTGAGGGAAATTTTTGAATGTTTTTTCTTAAATCAGCATTCACAAATACCCCAGAAAAAACATATCGCCTTGAAGAAAAAAAAATCATCGTCGACCTCTGTGATCTATAATGATCTGTATTATATACACTGTAAAAAATAGGTTCTTAAATATAAGTATATACTGTCTCAAAATAGCCCCAAAATGATATACACTTAAATTTGAAAATTCATGTACTCATTTTTGAGTATATTGACATGCTAAAAAGTAGGGTTCACCAATAAGAATCCCAATATCCCCATGTTTGACATGCCAATGTACTCAGAATTGAGTACATGGGTTTTCAAATTTAAGTATATATTATTCCATGGCTATTTTGAGACAGTATATACTTATATTTAAGAACCTATTTTTTGCAGTGTATATATGTACATATACTATATATTATTGTATTATTTCTAAATGAAAAAAATAAAATTAAAATTTTCATTGTAGAAAAAGCGATATAATTTATTCACACAATCCCGCTTATAATTACTTAATATAACTTTATTCTTTATTTTTATTAAACATAGAAGTCTACAATTTTATTCACGCATACAAAAGAAAAGAAAAATAAAGAATAATAAGTTCCACGAACTACGAAAAAATTTTTCAGAAAAATGTCATAAACTCACATTCTAATTATTTCGTGATGAATTTCCAGAAAAGTTGGAAAAATTACTTTTTCATTCATTGCTAATTACATAACCATAACTGTACAATAAAGGTCTTGAAAAGAGCAACAGCTGTCGTGAGACGAACTTTAATGAGAAAAGCTTTGAGTGATTACCATAAAAATATTTTTGCTTTTATATATCCATAATAAGCAAAACGTTTCTTTTCAAACTTTCATATTCATTTTAATGTAAATAACCTTAGTTTTCATTATTCTGTAATCATGTCAACAGCTGATTTAAATATATAAAAATTATAATAATTAATTGCTCAAAAATGGATTGGTAGGTTGGTTGTTGGGTTTAAGGCTGATTGACTACGATTGAGTCCTAGGTCTACTTAAATAATGCAACTTCCATAATTCCACAAAAATGAAAGTATTAAAATACCTAAATTAAACAGCGTCAAGATATTTTAAAATTGCATCAACATACCTTACATTTAAATATTACTACAACTTTGAATACAATATTCCACAAAAACAATACAAGCACACTATAAATAAGGATTGAATTTTTAATTAAAAGAAAAATATTTAAAATTAACTAATTGCGTCTAAATCTGCCATTTTACGTAACTGTATTATATTGGAAAACTTTTTTTTTTTTTTTATATATATAAAATTCCATTTGTATTTATTAACTTTATAATATAAATAAACTGGGGATAAATCTGTAATCTAAGACCTTAAAGTTGAATTATTGGTTCGATATTTAAATTTAACAGACAAGGTTTTAGTTAAGTAGGTTAAGGACGGTTGACTACATTAGAGTCTCAGACCCAGGTGGAATGTCATCCTAAGAGTATTTCTGTTTAAAAAGTAAGGAGTTCTTGTTAAATGGAAATTTTGTAATTTCCTTAGATTTACAGAATAGAAGAATCTTCTGGGATGGAAAGACTCCATCGGAGCCTTTCAGTTCATTAGGCAAAATGTTGAAGGAAGATAAATAAAAATGATTCGATAAATAAAAATGTTAAAAGCTTACACCACAATTTATGAAAATGCATTATATTTGTCTCGAGTTGAATTAATTAAACTCGATTTTGTCCATCAAGTGAAAGTAAATTCTGTAGTACAGTGGCATTATGACTATAATGTCGAACAAGTCCTATTTTTTCCATAAACCTGATACATTGTCTTTTTTCTTTTTTTTTCCACAAAACAATTGTTTTTGGAATTTATCATTTTGTTTACAGTTTTATTTCATTTTTATTCAGAATCGATATTAAGGTTCATTATTTTACAATAAATGTGTACCCATTGTATGACGTCAGATATTAATAATAACTTTCAGACTGATTAGAGAGGGCGCTACTGGCCCTGTCCTGAGAAAAGGAGATCTCGTTTTGAAGAGAGACTTTTGTTTTAGTGAGTGATGCGTCTGCGCTGATGCTGGACGGCGGGCTCGAGATGCTCGCTTTTGAAAAAAATTTATTTTTGGACCGGAAATTGATGTCCAATTAAAAATTATATTTAATTTATTTACGTTTTTTTTGCGTTTGTATGTGTGCGTGCTGTTTGTATTTGTAAATAAGAATAAATAATTTTCTTTAGAAAAAAACTTTAAGGTCTGAATCTACTATTAATCACAGCCGTACGTTTCGGTGACAGATCCCGGAAAAATAGGGGGTAACTAAAACGTGTAAGTACCATTACAACATACGCCTGTGATAAACTGTTGATGCAGACCATAAAGTGATCTTTTTTCGAAAAAAATATTTATTCTTATTTACAAATATAAACAGCACGCACACATATAAACGCAAAAGAAACGTAAAGAAATTAAACATAATTTTTAAATGAATATCAATTTCCGGTCCTTTTTTTTTTTTTTTTTTTTTTTTTTTTAAAATAAGCATCTCGAACTCGCCGCCCAGAATCCGCTCAGACGTATTAATCACTAAAACAAATGTCTCTCTTCAAATCGAGAGTTCCTTTTCTCAAGGCAGGGCCATTAGCGCCTTTTTAATCAGTCTGGAAGTTATTATGAAAGTCTGACGTCATTACACCATCTTGAATAAAAAAGTTTACTTCTTGTAACGTATAAAACATACAAAATATACACAGGCAATACAAAACTTGTGTATGTAATAGCAAAAACATACAATTTAAACAAAAATATGGAAAATTTCATAAAAATATAAAAATATTGAAGCATGCTATGAAATAATTTGTTTCAAATAAAGTTGCCAATAATACTGCAATATTTTTATACATGTTCGAATAAAACCTTTGTTAAGTCTTGGTGGCTGAAATACGTGATGTATATTTCTTCGAAAGAGGATAAGAATTTAGCGACATGTTTAATGTTATTAAATGCTTATAAAAAATTTTTTAATTAAATTGTACATAAAATATTTTATATCCTATCCAGTTTAGTTCAATTGAGCTTCGGAAATACAACTTCTTCCATTTAATTTTACACGATGATTCTGTCATCTGATCTATTAAATGAATTTTAATTAGAGCGCACAGGAAATAATATAAAATATTTATATGTAAGTAATAAATGTTTGACTACTGCAAATGAAATTGGCGCATAAGTAGTGAAAGATCTCTCAACCGTGATGTTAAAATCTAACAAATAAAAGTTGTTTGGATAAGAATATTTATATGTTCAAATGTTTCAAAAAAACCAATTTTTAAAATTTGAAAAAAAAAAAAAAAAAAAAAAAAAAGAATATTATTAAATCAAATGGTCATATATCAGATAAGAAAGAAAGCATAAATAAAGTAAAATTACGTATTTAATCTATATAATAATAAATACATAAAATTGTAGTAAAATGAAAAACAAAATATGCTTATATTTATGTGAAATAATTTACTTAATACAACAGAAGATATAGTTCTATAAACATGCTTCATAATTAAAAAACATCTATTTGAAATTTTACAGAAAATTTTACAAATTTAAAAATCTGAAATCCCCGATTCCGATTTTCGAGAATTCAAAAAGAATAAAAAATCTTATTAATATCCATATAAATACTTAAAATATTTGCATCTTTGCGCACAGTTAGTTTTGCATTCGAATCATGTATACTTACAGTAAAATCTTTATCAATGTTTGCATATTACATATAAGACTTATATTTAACAAGTTCTTTAACATTAAAATAATTGTAAAACTTCTAAAACAGTACGTTTTCTTAAGCCAAGTTGCTCAATTCATTTTTCTTTATTATTTAATCTTAAATAATACAAAAATATGTGTAAAAACTATCCCAGCCTCCAGGACGAAAACTATCTCATATCTTCTGTTAGCGGTCTCATGAACCGTTTTTAACTTTCTCTTACCCATATATATATATATATATATATATATATATATATATATATATATATAGCAAAGAAAGTGCTTGTTTGAGGTCAAATTTTCGAAATTGAGTTTTTGTTATATTTACACGTTTTAAGATTCCGAAAACATGTTTTTAGCGGTTAGTATTTTTGTCTGTCTGTGGTTCTGTCTGTTGCCAGCATATCTCAAGAGCAAATAACTTCAGGAAGTTAAAATTGAGAATTATTAATCTGCATGATGTAGGGAAGTTACACTAAACGTTTCGTGGAGATCAAGCAAATGGTTCGTGTACAGGGACATCCAAGAGAATTCAAATACATTATGGGCGAAATTGAAGGTAAGAAGAGATTAACATTGCACTAAAACAAATTAAATGAATATATGTATATATATATATATATATATATTATGCGTAAAAACATGTTTCATGCAGAATATGATATGAAAAACGTTGATGGTTCGTTGACAGGGCTACACAAAGAACTACAATATAAAGACACGGTACTTGAAAATCGATGGAAGTGCATTTCAGGTTGCGATGTGTGTTAGTAATATACGATTATATGTAAACGTACAATGTAGTGTGTATATAAATTTTAGAAAATATACAGGGCTTCCAACAACTAGATGAAAACATTCTTTTTTATTGATTGTAATTAGTGGAATGACTTAACTATAACTTTTAGCTTGTCCAGGAAAACTGCTGAGGAATTAAAATTAAATCATCATATCTGCATGTTAAATAATGTATTTTTAAGCTAAATATTCAGCCCTTTTTTTTACATGTTTTGAGGTTCCCTGGATAGTGAAGTAAAATTTTTAACGCTTACTCTTTTTCTGTGTCTTTTTACATGGTAACTTATAAACAAATAATTTCAGGTAATCAAAATGTTGTATTTTGAAGTTAATATAAGGTTGTTATTTTTATTATGTAAGTTTTAAGTTTCAAAGAATGGTGCAGGGGAAAATTGTGTGAATAATTTCGAATGAAGTTTTGAATTCTATAATAGTTATGAATTCTATATAAATGTAGGTTCGGTATTTAAACGGGGGTTCAGAGAGTGGTAATTATGTTAAACAATATACATATACATATACAGGGTGATTAGAAAAAAAAAAAAAAAAAACTACCCCGATATATGAGACCATAGCTACCATACCGTTCCGAGAAACTGAAAGAATAAAAATTTGGTGGAAGGTATTTTGAGGCATGCGCTGAAGAATTATATAAAAAACAACAGTTAAACTCTAACAGTTACGGTTACAGTGAAAAAATTTCGATAATTTCAAATGGCAACACCTACTTTTTTTTTATTAAAATGGAATCTCCACAGCGAAAAACCATAAATAGTGTTGGAACGGTACCTCTAGCATAAAAATCACCAATGCTTGGCATACTAAGAAAAAAAGAGAAAATAGCTGTGGTGTGCCTACCAGAGCACGACTCACGTTTTCTTAATGACGTCACATTTCACGCTGAGTCTTCGGCTCTCACGAAAGTCTACTGATTCCATTTCGAAACGAGAAGAATAGACCACGGTATTCTTAATTTCATGTAGGTCTAGGGTTACATCCAAAAAAAAACCCTTGCAGCTTCGATGACGTAAATTTTGCAATTTTTTTGCAAATACAGTCGGCAAAAAAATTATCCGAGCACTAGCAAAAGTCCCTATTTAAAAAAAAAGTACACTTAATGCAGTTTTGTTAAATAAATCTTTCTCGAATCCTGTTCTTAGTCAGTCTGAGAGCATGATTCGACAAGGATTTATTTAACAAAACAGTGTTAAGTGTGCTTTTTTTTTATATAGGAATTTTTGCAAGTGTTCGGAGACTTTTGCTGCAGACTGTAGTCATACATTTGGAACGCTTGCAAACGACTTTGCAACCGGAAGTGTTTCCTTTGTATGTACCCCCTACTGAATATGGATTTTAATTTCGTTATTAGATGTAAGACACCGTCATAAGTGACGTCATCACACTAAGTGAAAAATAAGGCATTGCGAAATGCGTGATATGTATCTTGCTTTCTTGATCTGTAAACAATATGCCGCTTACTGGGAAACATCATTATCATCATCAAAATCGGTTTTGATTGTCATTTTACAATGCCTTGTTTTTCATAGAACTCCTACATAGATAGGCTGACGCATCCGCCATTTTCTATCCCACAAGACCCGCTGACGATTTATTATTGGTGGTTTTTCGGCAATTAATTGCACGAATAACTCCAAAAAAGGGCACCACCTGTTTATATTTTCTTCTAATCCAGAAAGAAGGAAAAAGTGGATTATAAATTGCAGATGTAACTCGTGGATACCCGTAGCAGGAGCTTTGTAGCGCAAGATTTCCCTTATTTTCAAATTACTTCATTTTATTTTCAAAGTTTTTTGACAAATTTAATATGAATGTACTGTTTTATTAAGTTATTACTCTAATTTCTTTTAAAATTAATTTTAATATTACATTTCTTTTAACGTGAAGGGTTGCAGTTTTGAGAATGTTGGCGATGTTCTTAAAATTGCCAACCTGTTTGTTTCGTGATAAGAATTTCTAGCTCACTTGATCTGTATAGAAGTTTAAAGGCGACAACAAAGCTAATCAGGTAACCTAGCTTTTTCTACCGTCAACACTTTCCCAGACGGGATAGAAAATGGCGGACACTGCGCCAGCTCTTATCATATCGTCTTAGTTTTTCACGTACTGTGATGACGTCATCATGACAGCGTCTCACGACTAACAACGAAATTAAAGCCTTTATTCAGTAGCCTTACACGAAATTAAGGATACCTTGGTCTCTTCTTTTCGTTTCGAAGCAGAATCAGTAGACTTTAGTCTGAACCGAAGACTCAGTGTGAAATGTGACGTCATTAAAGAAATGAAAGTGGTGCTCTGGTAGGCACGTAATAGTCGTTTTTTTTTCTTTTCTGGTTAGCTTGCTAGCGCTGCCGATTTTCGTGCTAGAGGTACCGTTTCAACGCTATTTATGGGTTTTTGCTGTGGAGATTTCATTTCAATTAAAAAAAAAGTAGGTGTTACCATTTGAAATTTTTCACTGTAACCGTAAATGCTAGAGTTTAACTGTTGTTTTTTATATAATTCTTAAGCGCATACCTCAAAATACCTTCAACCAAATTTTTATTCAGTTTCTTGGAACGGTAAGGTAGCTAGATTTTCATATATCGGGGTAGTTTTTTTTTTTCTAATCACCCTGTATATATATATATATATATATATATATATATATATATCTTTATTTTTGTCATTTTAAAGATTGTTGTCATTATATATATATATATATATATTCCATATGATAACTTTTTAATACAAATTATTATTATTATTATTATTTATATATTTATTTATTTTTCATAAACTTTTTTTTTTTTTTTTTTTTTTTTTTTTTTTTATTATGAATAATGATTAAAGATAAGAAAAAAAATTTGAAGATGAAATAAGTTTTATTATTCCTTACTTCAAAGTATATTTTTAATTATGTTACCTAAAGGGGAAAAAATGAATAAAAATATTAAAAAACATCCAATTTATTTAAAAATTCATCCTTATATTGTTTTTCTAATAATAAAATTAACTATATTATTAAAATTCCTTTTAAAGTTATACAACCCCTTATTTTTATCTCGCACTACTAATTGATTTTTTAATATGGAAACACTTTTTATGTTACTAAAATTATTTTACTAAATAATAGAATGATCAATGAAAAGAATTAAGTTAAAAAATTAAAATATTGCTTTTCCTTTAATAGAGAAATGAAAAATCCTTTCAATGTAATATAATTTAATCATTAGCTATTCATTTCAAAGCGAAATAAAAAATATATAAATAGCACAAAAGTATTAAAAAAAGTTATATTTTATATAAAAGCATATTACATTAAAAATGTTTAATGTTAATAATTTTTTTCTGAAATATATTTTTGATGTTACAAAAAATAATTGAATCAAATAAGTTAAAAAATAAACGTTGATTAAAAAATAAAATGAAAGGTTATTTCATGCATAAAATAGTATTTTTAAAATAAATGCACAAACGTTCTCTTAAATAAAATGAATTTAATTTTTCTTTTTTAATGAAAAACATTTTTGCAGTTTATTTTACAAATACATTAAATGATAATAGCCTGTTTTCTAATGTTTATTTTAATTTAAATTCATACTTTACTCAGCATTATTTCGTTTCATTAACGAGTTTTAGTACTTTTACTAAATTTCGGAGCTACTATCGTTGGTCTTCTTTCAGGTGAATCGCTGTGAAAGGGTTTTAGTCCTTAACCCCGCTTTTTGAAAAAAAAAAAAAATATATATATATATATATATATACCATTCTTGCAAGTGAAAAAATCTGAAAAACTTTACATTTATGGTCAAATACATAGAAAAGTGTTATGAGATCTTTTTAATTTTCATGTGTAACGTTTAGACCGTGTATATATATATATATATAGATATAACACTCCACTGAAGACCTTCCTACCTCTATGAAGTAAAAACGTGAATTTCTCTCAATAATCTACTGTTTTATATGAAAGAGGAAATCTTTTATTTATTTTTTTATTTTTTTTTTTTTCATGAATGATATATTTTAAAGATTTAAACATTTCTTTAATATGTGTAATTGTAAGTAAAAAGAATAAAGGGTTTTAAATTAAGTGAAATGTTTTTTAGAAAAATTTCCTCCCGTTGGTAACAAGAAATTTGGTAACTATAATAGTGTATTAACATCTTTTTAAAGTTTGCATTAGTGTTTTACAACAGTTTTACCGAACGCATTTGTGGAACTATTGAAAGTTTCAGAGATTCATTGCTGAATGTAATAAACTGTTGATGTATGTTACATTCAAACAAAAGTTAATTATACAAATATCTATCACATGTTACCTTGTATATTTAAAAAAATATCCCTGACGAAATAAAGCATAACAGTTTATATTAAAAGAATTAATACTTCCTAAATTTAAAAGTTTTGAATTCAATAATAATATTATTGTTGTCTAATTTGTATACCGTAGTGATTTTCATATTTATTTTTATATTCTCTTTCCAATATTTATAAATAATCCACTTTTATAACTAGGCCTTAACATATATATATATTTATATATATATATATATATATATAATTTTTTATTAGTTTGAAAATGTGTAAAAATATATAAAAATATTTCAAAATAAATTTCATTTAATTAAACCTATAAATGTGCATCTGTGAATAAAAATATATTAATGAGTCAGATAATAAGCGTTATCTATAAAACAGCCATTTCAAAGAATTAAAATGACTGCTAAAATCCAACTTACCAGAACAAAGACATTATAGTATGAAACATAGTTACATCATTAATTGCTGAGGCGTATTTGTATCTATTCTTTCTATTCGACACCATCAACGAAGCATAATTGAATACTTGATGTTAGATAAACACGGGTAAGTAATAATGAGAAGAATGTACATAAGATGCCATCTCTCGTTATGTTTGACAATGATGTTATATTTAGCTTGCTGTGTCCTTAATAAAACAGTTATTCTAGATAATATGTAACATGTTTGATACATTTATATCATTATTTTATTTTTATGGACGATGTTTAGCTTTATCCATAGCTACTTTATTAAAATGGGTGTAATTTAATTCTGTTCTAAAGTAAATTAATTCAAAAAATTATAAATTGTAAATTTTGAAGTTTTTTTTTAAACTAATAAAGCTTCATAATAATAATAATAATAATAATAATAATAATAATAATAATAATAATAATAAATAAATAAATATATACTTATATTTAATGGTGTTATAAAAAAAAAAATTATATTAACAAAAATTATTAACTAAATATATATATATATTTACACATATTTCAGAAAAAAAGAAAAAAAAAAGTAAAAGGTGGTAAGTAATCACAAATTTTAGGAAGGGAGCTCAAGAAACAAAAATCAAAATTGATTTTATTTTGAGTTATTTGTAAATTCCAGAGGTATCGTAAGTCGATTGGTTTGAAATTGCGACAATAAAATCCTTTACTAACTGACTAGCCCTTTTAAGATTTGGAAACAATGCACTGATTAAGATTTTTAAAAAATATTAAATTTAACTTAATCACATTATTCCCAATTTAGGCGTCTACAGTATTACTAAACATGCGATAATAAGTAATACTGTAGAAGTCTAAATTCTACAGTATTACTTTAAATATACTACAATTGCTGGATGCAGGGTCTTATCATTAAACGCTTTGATTTGTTTCGAATTGGAGATAGAGCTTTGCTTTTCGTATCTGATTTTTTGAGTAAGAGGACGTTTAGGGTCATATTTATTAATTCATTGTCAAAAGCTTTTAGGTTGAGTCATTGAATTCTCCAGAGTTATGTGCTAAGTCCCACTCTCTTTACTTTGTCCTTAAGTGGCGTTGAAAAAGTTGTTTCCAGGAGGTGTGAAGTGGGTATGTTTGCAGATAACATCGTCATCTGGAGTTTCGGTGTCGACGTTTCAGTCTTGGAGGAAAACATTAATCAAACACTTGCAGGCATTTGAAATTTTGCAGAGCATCATAAATTGAGTTTAAATCCATCAAAATCTGCTATTACTTTCTTTAGTCCTAATAGGAAACTGTATGGGTATCAACCTAGAATTTTCTTAATTGAACTACCCCTCTCCGTAGACAAAAGCCCCAAGTACTTAGGATTTGTCCTGGATCTGGAGATTTCTAGCTGTAAACACATTGATCATTCGGTGTTGAAGAGCAGAAAGCGCCTGAACATTTTAAAGTACATATCTGGGCGCGACTGGCGTGCCGATGCTACTCTCCTTCGTAATACTTATTTGGCACTTATTAGACGAATCCTGGGATATGGCTACCCGATATATTTTTGCGCTTCTGAGACTAAGGTCCAAAAATTCGAGCGGGTCCAGCTTAGGTTTGCTCGTATTATTACAGGACTACGTAACAGTTGCTCCGATGACATTATCCTTTTTGAGGACCACTTGCAACCACTCAGCTATCGAAGAAACTCAAATCTAGTAAAATATTTTAACAAATTACTCAGATTTGGTTCCAGCAATAGAACTTCTGCTTACCTTCGGGATTGGTGTAATAAGCAGAGACTCTGGAAAAATAGCCCATTTATCCAGGTGGTCATGGAGGATGTGATATACAGAGCTGTAGAACCACATTATTTAAATTCAAGTGATGCATCTGAAGGTCTTCCCAGGGTGTTTTCCATTAAAATTTTCCTACTCACGTCAACAAATCTTCTGATATCCCGGCATATCTGAGGCAAATTGCTCTCGAACGAATCACTAATATTCCAAAGGAGGATACTCTTATTTATACAGATGGTGTAGCAGGAATGAAAATTCTTGTTTTGGTAGTGGATTATACGTTAGATCCAAATATACCTCGTGACATATCAAATTAAGAAATCCTGACGGCTGATCTGTTTTTCGCAGTGAATTGATGCCATTGAAGCTGACCTCAATAGTGTACTTACACTTCCTAGTTCGAAGGATATCTGGATTTTGAGTAATAGACGGAGTCCCATCCAACATCTTTCAAATTTGTATAACGTGAGCGACAATGTCGGAATGGCTATTTTGAACAAGCTGAAAAGTCTTTCTATATTTCGTGAGATTCACTTGCAAATGGATACCTTTCCATGTAGACATTGGTGGTAATGAGACTGCAGACACCTATGCTAAAAGTGGCGCAGATCTACCCTTGATTTCTCAGGCATCTCTGACTATTTCAGAATTGTATTCCCGCTTTATCAATCTACGAAGTCCCACTGTCCCTCCTGCTCATCACTGGTATCATCGTAATCGCCCTGGCAGTTCCTTGTCCCTCCAGTGAAGCAGACAAGAGCAGACAGTCATTTCTGAATAAGCAGTCCAGAGAAAAAACTGTATGCTTTCTGCTTCGAATATTTATTGCAAGTTGTGGGTAGCCATTATTCTGTTGACAAAAAGCTTCGGGAATGCCTTGAGGGAAACTAACATCATCGGACACCAGCACTTCCCTAATGTACCTATTGCTGCTAATATTATCCACAATTCGAAGCAGCTGAGACCGTACTCGATGTGCACTCGTACCCCAGACCATAAATACGGGTATTTGTTCACTATGTTATTCGATAATGCACTCCAGAATGTACCGTTATCCGGCATAGCGTCTAACACAGATGCACCCATCGTGGTTCAGAAATAAAACCGGAATTCATCCCAAAGACCCCTTATTGCCACTTTTTACGCTTGTCTCTACGTTTATTAGCCGATTGCAGTAGCAGGCATCGATTGTTTTGCGTGAGAAGGATCCTGCATAAAGGAGGTCTTGCATAGTATCTACGGTGTAGCAGACGTCGACAAACTGGTGAAGTATACATTTATAACCCTGAACCAGTGAACCAAAAGGCTGCCAACTATCTTAATGAAACTGTAGGGCTCGCCAGTGCCATGTGTCACTGCACTTTGATGTCACCTTTTTAGGTCGACTCCCGGTTTTCCGAGTTGTCCGGTTCTCGTCGATGCACAGCTCAAAATTTCGCACCATTGTGCTGCTATTACGCTGCGCACGAGTTGTTATTGTACGATAGGAAAATCCTTCTTCATGAAGGCCAATAATTCTCCCATGTTCAAACTCCTTAATTTATTAAAATGCCGCCCTTTTTCGTCGAAGAGGCATTGTAACGTCTAACCTAACACCTACCACTAACATATAACAAAAGACCGTTTTAAGTGTCCCGCTGTTGCACTCTATAAATAAGGTTTCAGGAGCAGTTCAGATGACGTTGCTTAGCTCATGTATGCATAATGACTCTGAAATATTGATCATTTGCATAGCACACTAAAATTTTTATTTGCTGAAAATTTCAGCTCAATCACGTCATTCCTTAATGGTGTTTGTTCTTTTCACAAACATGAATACATACGGCAGCAAAATCAATGAAGCACACATCCACATTTTCACGTGTTTTTTTTTTTTTTTTTTTTAATTACCAATTTTTATCATCAACTTACTTTTTTTATATACACCCACCATAAGACTATGATCATGACTCAACAAATAATTACATCACAAAACAGTATTAGGTGCTCATCATTTAAATAGGAATTATTGCTAGCTCTTCAATAAATTGTATATCACATTTACTTTCAAATGGAAACGCCTTGTTTTTCAGTGTGACATGGAAACACTGTGGCAAAATCCAGTTTCAAAAAAAAAAAAATCTAATTAAAATAAAACTAATCAAACATTCGAAAATCGAGCTTCGAGTGGCATCAGGAGAGGTCATTATGAACTTCCATGTACATTTGTGTAGCTCTGAGATCAGCCGTTTTCCTAAAATGCTACGGACATACATTCACAATGACACACACACACACAAACATCTTATTTTATTATATATGTAGATAGATAAATAGACACGTCATTATGCAATTTAAAGTAAAGGATTAAAATATGATTTTTTATTTCCTGGAAAGGTTTGAGCTGAAAGCATATAAATATCATGTTGTAAACGAATAATTTATTTGAAATGTCATGTAAAGCAGTGTTTAGTTTTTTGAGTCGGCAAGGAGATATACATTTGGAAGTACATGTGTAAATATCAAGCGGTAGGCGGACGCAGAGTCTGACTAGTTTTAAGTGCATTTGGGCGGTCTTTTAAATTTTTACTCTATTATAGAAGAATTTTGAAAACTCATGTGTATATCATTTAAATTTTATCTACAGAATTTTTTTTTTTTTTTTTTTTTTTTAATGCGATTTAAGTGATTAAACAATCTATAAAATAATTATTTGTTAAATAACTACATTAAAGCAACGCAAACCGATGCATCACTGTTGTTGAAAATAACACCACGTTGTTTTCATCGGAAGTGAAGTAATTAACACTTTTTAAAACTTTATTAATAAAATAACTAATTATCGAAATATGTCTTATTTGGAGTCGAACAATAGAATGTTAAGGAATCGCATGTCTCGAAGCCAACTATCATAACAACGCGCCAAATGAAGCGTTTAACATTATTGTTATTACTATAATACAGGTTGATTCAAAATTAGTGTGATCAATTTTAAAAGAATGTAACTATTTATGGTGTATTTTAATCGCTTTATCACCAGCTTTATTTTAAAAGTGAGACATTTAAACTACCAATGTAGCTATTTTTATTAGGAGTAAATTATGGTTCCAAAATTAGATCCTCAAACCTGAATCGAAATTTAAAGCTTTTGAAGGATGATTGCTCAAATTCTGTTATAAATAAAGCATTTAAAAATCAGAAAAGACATTTTTCTAATGGATTACTATCTAAACTTCGAAAAGAAATAAGATTTGGCTGGAAATCAAAAGCTCCAGGGAAACAATGTGGACGAAAGTAAGTCCTTGGTGAAAAAGAGAAAAAATAAGCTGAAAAGACTTATCGCTGTAGAAAATCCTCTGCCTCAAAAAACTTTAGCAAAGAAACTACAGGTATCGCAATCTACAATTTGTCGTCAGATAAAGAAAATTGGCAATTGGCTATGAAAAAAAGTGAATAATCCAGTCTATCAGCAAATGTCTGCAAATACCGTAGAAAAACTAAGAAAACGTTCTTGGCCTTTGTATTTAATGTTACGCAAAGGTACAAAACATGGATAGCATCGGATGAAACACTGCTTTATCTGTCATCTACAAATGGCAAAACGAAGATTCAATATATTTCACTCGAAAAGCGTCGCAAAGACGCAACTGTTTTGCAAAAAGCAAGTTGGCCGTCAGGTGTTATGGTGCGGATGGGAATGTCCTCCCAAGGGTTAACAAAACCCTTTTTTGTAGAACCAAAGGCCTTTGATGCTAAATACTATCAGAATAAAGTTTTTAAGCACATGATCAAAGAAAGTAAATGTCTTTACCCACAAGGAAACTTTGTTTTTCACCAAGATTCAGCACCAAGTCATACTGCAAAATCAACTATAAAATGGCTAAAAAATAAAAAAAATGAATTTTCTTCCTCCTGAGAAATGGCTACCATCATCCCCTGACTGTGCTCCTTGCGATTATTTTTTATGGGGATACTTAAAAAAACAATTAAGTAGACATAAAGTAAGAACACTTCAAGGGCTGCAAAAAGCAATCAAAGAGGAAGTTGGGAAAATACCCTATAAATGGTCGAAAAAGCTCTTTTGGCTTGGCCTAAAGATTTACGTAAAATGTACTTAATTCATAACTTAATTCAATAAAAAATTCTGATGCTCTGAAATTGGTCACACTAATTTTGAATCAACCTGTAATAATATTTTAAATCATTGGTGGGAAAATGACATATTAGAAAATTTGAAGAAAATACATTTTTTCTTATAATATTCTCATGTGTTCGACAAAATTCTGTGCACAAAGTTCTGTGTGTAAAATTTTCTGTTTAACTTTAGTAACAGTATAGCTACCACCTTAAATGTATGTAGATACTTTAAAGAGCTATTCGTGACAACTTGAAATAAGTTACAGCGCCACCTAGTAGTAAAAAAGGAATTAGCATTCTTAAATTGGCAATTGTAAGAGGTGTGGCAAAAAAATTATATACAAAGTTGCAATGCCTCCTCGATTTCGTAGAATAAGATACCTTGCGCATATTAATGCTGCGAAGAGAATGTGTAAAATACGCGGATATTTGATCGATGTGTCCCTATTTCGTAATATTAATAAAATTTTTACAATGGAGAAAAAATGAAGGTATCAGAACCGTTATTTTTTTAAATTTGTGTCAAGCTATGCACTACTGACATATAACAGCAACTAGCTTTTTTTGTTAAAAAAAAAAAAAAAAAAATATATATATATATATATATATATATATATATATATTTTTTTTTTTTTTTTTTTTCGGTCATCCATAGTTTAACGTTCGGTTAAGGAAAATCTCGTTAAATTGTGCATACTTCAAAGAATCTTTTTCAGCTTATTGAGGGCGGAATAACATCTCGTATTTAATTGCCCATGTTCTAGAAATTTGTAATTGAAAATTTCTGTATTTCTTATAGTTTAAATTTTAGAAATGCATATTTCGTTATATGTTTTCAGGTACCACTGTAACACATGAATCTTAATTTGTAGCATATATCAAATTTACAATATCAAGACACCAAATTAAAAGGGATACCTATATTTCTTTTTAAGTAAAAGTGATTAGGCATGACTTTTGTAGACATCTTGTATCTCTCTCTCATTATATATACATATATGTGTGTGTCTGTGTATCTGTGTGCCAGTATAAACGTATAAGGTGTATTGTATATACTTATACAATGTAAATATAAAATATATTTAAAATTATACAAAAAATTAAATCTTTTTAAAATTGAAATTTTAATGAAGTAATTTTAATTGATTCTTTTACGGAATTTCATTTACAGAATTTAAAATAACTCCCTTAAATTTTATTTTAGAATGTTATACTTTTAAAAGAGATAATTTGTGTTTAATTAATTTTTTATTGATTCCATTTATTACGTCATTAAAATCTTTTAACGACAAAATGCATTGCAAAATTATAAACAGGGTCTAAAATACATGTAACAAGTTTTTTTTTAATACTGTTTTTATTCAGTTATTCTACTTTTTTTTTTTTTTTTTTCGTAAGAAAATATTTTTTTCCATGCTTTCAAAGTAAACTTAATTAGCTTTACACAATGAGAGTGTATTGAAATAACTAAATAACTCAAAGTTAATCTCTTCATAAAAAGACAATTTTCATCCTTTTTTTTCCCCTCGTAATGCTTGTTTACAAATAATTTTAGATATAGTTCTTCTTTCTTAATTTAAATTTATATAGAAACATTGTAAGAATTAAAATGATCAGAATTCTATTAAAATATAAAGTAATTTTTTATAATAGTGCATACAATAAACTTGCTTATCTATTTAAAAAAAAAAAAAAAAAAAAAAAAAAAAAACTATTAATGTGCTTTATTTGTAATTTGTGTTGTGCTCAAATATATTCTTTGATCATGAGAATACGGAGAAACAGAAGAAATGTAATTTATTTTAAATGGGAAAAACTTTTAATGGAAAATAAATAAATAAAAATTACGCAAAAACAATTTAGTAAGATATAACTTTACAAAATGAAACCACATTAAAATAAATAAATAAAGTCAAACACATATAAATAATAATCTTTCGAACCACCTCATTTACTCAAAATCATCCGAGTTTGTACAAATAGCCATTTTTTTTTCGGGAAATGTTTTTTTTTTTTTTTTTTTACTTTTAGGCTTTGATTACTTCGCTAGTCAACTATGCATAAAAGAATATTCAAAAAACACTAATCACTACATTTTAAATTAATTTATAAATAAATACTAGGGGAAGAAAAAAAAAGAAAAAAAATGAAATCGCTTTAAACCTCGCTTCGGTACACATTGCCCGCAGCATGTCTTCCCTGTCAAAGCAATATTGGCTCTCGGTCCCCAATGCTTGCATTTACGCCATATCTGGACATTTCAATTTAAGGGCGGCTAACTGGGCAATAAGCAGCGCTGCTATTATTTAAGAACTACGAAAAAATACGAGAAAATTATAATTTTGTGTAAATACGGACTATGATCCCTTAGATAGATTTCCACTTCATTAAAATAAAATTCATGGAATTGAGTTTAACACCAACCTCGACAGATTATTATCTTCAATCTGTTACAAGAGATGACAGCGTCAGGCAATCTCCCCATCTGCAAAAATGTTAATTAAATAAAAACCAAATTCAAAAATTCGAAAATCGGACTTCCAGTTGCAGCCGGAGGGGTTATGACGGACCACCTCGTAAACATCTGTAGCTCACCGATTACTTGTTTGCCTACAAAGCGACCAACACACCTCTAAGAAGGAACTCCAAGACACCCTGTGAAGACACTCAAAGGTATTTATTTATCAATTCACACATTTTCTGTTAATTAACTTTAAAAAATAACGCATTTTCCTATTGAGGATCGAACCCATGATTTTCGTAAGATCAGCATGACGCAATAACCAACCGAGCTAATGGGCCACGGAAAAACTCTTTACATTATCTATTTTTTTGGCTCCAGTATCAGTCATTTAAAAAATGTATATGCTAAATTAATTTAAAAACTAATAATCAAAAATTCGAAAATTGGATTTCATAGTGCATTAGAAGAGGTTAAAACAGACTTCCCTGTACAATTCTGCAGCTCTGAGATCATAAATTTGCTTACAAAGCGATAGATACATATATACACACATGCATACTCTTTCATTATATACAGAGACAAATTTATACAATTAATTTATTAAATTGCTTGTAAGGTAGTCACTAGTTACTGATATCAGGATAAAGTTGCTTCTTTTAAAACCAAGTTTGCGAATTTCACATTATAGATAATTTAACAATTTAATGGTTTTTTGCTTAAAATAAAATGTTTCTTATCATCATTAAGATTTTGTATGATCTTTATGTCTGTTCTCAGTTGAATCGATTACGGTGTGTTGGTGTTGGTGTTAGGGATTAAGGCCGATTGACAACACTGGGGTCCTAGGCCTGAGGGGGAGTGCCTTCCGTGGAGGTCTTTCTAAGGGGTCCTAGCCCGTATTTACGCAAGAATCGATTACGGAACGACTCATTGTGTTTGGAATTCTCACTGTTTTCACAGCGTTACATGCTCATGAGTTGGCTAAGATTTATATTGTTTCACGGTTAATGGAGAATTTTTAATTTTGGTAATTAGCTAATTTTTTATATTTTTTGCAATTTATTTTTATTTATTTAATATTGTTTTAATTTTTACGTTTATTTATTTTGGTTAAGGCAGTAGTAGTTCTGTCTTGTTTAATGTCATGGAAATGTTCTTCAATAATTCGATTTTTTACTTTAATGTTGGTCATACCCATAAAAGTTCTTAGTTCAGTGTCTATATTTTGAAATCCAATTTGCATATCCTGCAGTCATTAAGAGGTTGATTGGGTCTTTATCGTTTCAAATCATTAAAAGAATATTTCGGTTTGGTTTTATTTTAATAATGATATCAAGTTTTGTTGCTTTGGAATTTATTTTTATGGTACTTTCTTCATTATCCGGGATTTCTTCGGCAAAGGTTGGTTTCTCTTATTGCCCGCTTTCTATTTTATTAAGTCTTTTTATTATGTTTTTATATAATTCGTTAACTAGGTTTTATCGTATCCTAAAAGTAAAGATTAAAACAGGTTTTATTTGACGAATGACTTTTTTCAACAAATATTCTCGGAAAAGCGGATTAAAACTGCGACTGTATATATATATATATATATACATATATATCTGTTTTTAAAAAATGTTTTCAGTCAGCTACATAACCATCCTCAGTTCGCAGTAAACACGAGCTATCTTATTATTGGCTTTTTATTACACATATAAGGGCAATCCTATTAATTCAAAAAACACTATACAAAGCTATACGTTTTCAAATTCTTACAATAAAGGGATCAATAATGAACTGAAACCCGAAGTCGCCAAATTGGGAATTGATTTTCTTATCAAACCTGATAGAAAGAAAATTTTCAAAAGTATTAGAAATGAGAAATATATAGTAGTCTGCTCCGAAACTGCAGGCCATTGTCGTAATTAATTTGAAAAGAAGGGCAAGGGTGTTTTTGTAACGTATGTGGGCATGGCGAAAATAAAATTAAAAGACTACTGTAACGATATTCAATCTAATAAATTTAATACGGAACTCTCAAATATTCTTTGAAAAAGAGTATAAAAATTGATTTAAAAAAATTCCTGACTCTTAAATTACAATAACAATTATTTCGCTCTGAATGTCGAAGCCTTTCAGATTTTGGCAGGTCAAACCAGTACAAATCCATATAAAATGGTGCTGTATACTTTGTAGAATCCAAAAGAAAACAAGAACTCCGTATTCAATACTAACTGGGGTTGTTCACGTAGCTGACCAAATTAATTGTTCAAGTAAATTTTAACTCTTTGAGGTGTAAAATATTTTCTATTATATAAAATCTAAAGCTACCAGAATTTTGAAAAATTGAGAAAAAAAATGAAACATGAAATATTTGAAAAACTTTTTTAAGTAAACTCTTTTGAAATTTTTTGTGATGAATATTTCAGGTTGGGAATTAAAATTATGCGGCATATAATATATCTCACAGCCTTACAAGGAGTTAATTGTTTTTTACTGTTTAACTTTAGTTTAATAAGTTTGCCTTGAAATGATTTTGATGAAGTTATTTTATATTTAGGAACTTTTTTTTTCTTTCACGGAAAACTCTAGCTGTATACTAACAGTAGTATAATCCGAATTCGTTTATTCACACTTTTCTTAATCCCATTAATTATCGTAAAATTCTGTTTCTTTAAATTTCCGCTTTCTGAAAATTATTTAATGAAAAAAAAAAATCCATTCTAGAAATATTATTTAGAAAACTGTTCAGATTTTTCTAAGAGAAATTTTAACAATACTTCGGAAAATTTTGAAGACGTATTCTTTTTATAAACTACATTATAACACATTTAACGGCCAGTTAAACCTTTAAAACATTTATTTGAATTACCTGGCAAAAATCTGAATTCTTGCCATGTAGTACAATTTATATATAATTATAAACATTTATGTAATATATATATATATATATATATATATATATATATATATATATATATATATATATATCAGTTCACTGGCATTATATTGAATTAGCACGCGGTCAAGTTCCTACAGCAAGCATTTTGGACTCCAATTCGACATATTCATGGTAGGAAAGACGTTGTCGAAGACAGCAGCGACTGGCACTGAGGATTCGGACAAATACTTCGGAACTTCTTTCAGAATTATGTTATTTCATATTTTATATTTATAAGTGATCCATTTTAATATAGTGGCCAAAAAAGCGGGAAATGCCAGCTAGTGTTTTATAAATCGGGGATATATATATTTGTATCTGTGCGTTATATTATATTTTACCTAGAAATATTTTCAGTTTTTTCAATACAAGTACTTATTTTTAAATCGAAATGTTTTGTATATAAATAAAATTTGTTGAATACTTCTATTTGTTGAATATATCAAAGTTTTAAAGATTACTGATTTCTAATTTAATGTAATTTAAGATAATAGAAAGCAAAATATTGCCTTTTAACTTAACTTTAAAGATTGGAATTTAAAATTGTTTACATCAAAACGTTAAACAAAATATATTAGCTACAAATCTGAACTATTGAAAAAAAAAAAAAAACTATATCTATATATATACATATATATATATATATATATATATATTATATATATATATGAAATGATAAAGAGAGGTAAGTTTTTAAATTATTATTTTATTATTTTAAATTAATAGTGAGCAGTGACTTAAAGAAAATCCCATTAGAAAGTCTTAACTTAAAATTAATTCTAAAGTTTCCCCTGTAAAGTAAGTTTTAGTACAATGCGCGAGTATAACGCAAAAGTCATAAAAGAGAGCCAATTTTAAGATAAGAAAGTGATGAGTAAGTGCAACTTGCAGCTTTTTATGGTTAGGAGCTGCATAGTAATTAATCCCGGCTATCTGGACCTCAGCTAAGCTGTCAATCATTAAGTTAATATCCAATAATCAGAGGAAGGAGTGGTGTGAGTTCCCGCCAAAAATGCCAGTATTTAAGTGAAAACACGCATAGAAAAGCTCTCTCTTCTTGTTCTCTCTTGCTTAGTAAACCTACGTCAAAATAACGGCCGAGAGAGGTCACGGGGATCGCATGATGTTTGATCGCGGGCCTCCGGTTACACTGCGCGGTATCCATTTGCTCAGCCTATAATTATGGATTGTATCTTAGGATATGTTCCAGATGGTTTAATAAAAGCGTGGACTGCAATTTGGAGTTATTACTGAGTGCCAGCATCTTTCCTTCATAGCTATTATGTGACTCCAAGTAAGGGAATTCGTCATATATATATATATATATATATATATATATGCATTATAAAATAATAAAAGCAATTTACTAACACATTCAACATAAATTACACGTCTACAAATCACGATATTCTGATTTATGAGCAAAGCTAAGTTTAACTTTTATTTTGAAACACATATATATCTTGATGAATTAAAGTTAAAAAAAATTGAATCGGAAAATGCTTACAATGTATTGAAAATATTAATGAATCAATATTTGTTAAGAAAGCCTTTTGAAAAGAGAATGAACTTTTACACTAATTTATCAAAACTTTTGTTGGACTGAAGAACTTTAATCCTATTAAAAGAATGTTTTCAACAGTATACTTCGAAGCACTTCAAAACTTTCTTATAACTAATCAATAATTACGTTGCTATAGAAACTATAATTTAAAGAGTATAGTTCTTTGAAAGATATTAGTTTTTATTTAAATATATAGAGACAGTTATAAAATTACAAGGGTATTGCTTAATAACTGTCCAAAGTTTTATAAATATTATTATAAATATTCTTTAATTTGTTTACGATAAATTCACATCTTATATATATCCTAAAAGTTTTCTAAAATTGCATTGTAAATTTTGTGCACAAAATATATACTTCTTTTATAATAGTTAAAAACAAATACATTGAATATGAAAATAAAAAGAATTGTGATATTAATAGATAAATAAAAATCTTGTTGATAAGACGTTTCATAAAATCATTAATAAATCCAGTATTTATTAATAAATTAAATAGAATTAATTAAATCAAATATTATTTGAAATTAGTTATATTGTGACTGTTTGAAAAGAGAACATACTTTTGCACTAATTTATCAAAACTTTTGTTGGACTGAAGAACTTTAATCCTATTAGAAGAATGTGTTCAACAATATACTTCGAAGCACTTCAAGACTTTCCTATAACTAATCGTTAATTACGTTGCTATAGAAACTACAATTTAAAAGGTTTACTTCTTTAAAAACTTTTATTTTCCATTTCCAGATATAAAAGGTAATAAAACTACGAGGATATTGCTTAATAATAGTCCAAAAGTTTATAAATATCATTATGAAAATTCTTTAATTTGTTTAAGATATATTGTGAGTTTCACATCTTATAAAATATATCATAATATTTCTCTTAAATAGCATTGTACATTGCAAAGTACACAAATTCAATACTTTTATGATTATTCAATGTTAAAAATGTTGAAAATGAAAGGAAAAAAATGTTTTATTGTTAGATAAATAAATATTTTGTTGATTAGACATTTTATTTAATGATTAATTAATCCAGACTTTATTAATAAACGGAATTTTTTTATTTAATTACAATTTTATTGTAATTTTAGTTATGCCTCTTAATACAAAGGCGTAATTTATGAATATAGTTTCATAGAATAGTTTATATGTGTTAAATAACTATAATATAAAATATCATGTAAGCACAGTACATGTTTGCGTTTAAACCAAATCGAAGTTTTTCTTCTTGACGAAGTTTTTTCGTTGTACATAAACTTTCATTCTCAATAAATTACTTAAATAGAAACTTAAAAATTAATCTGTAAAAACAACTGCGAAAGTGAGTAACTGAATCTAACCCACCAACGTTATTTATTTTATAGTTATTCCAAACGTAAAAATAATCGTATTTATAATTTTTAAACTTTCTACAAAAAGAAAGAAAAAAGAAAAAAAAAATCCTTTGTACAAAATGAAATCATACCAGACGAGCAGTCTTTTGTCATTTCTGATGTGGAGAATTGGTGAAAGAATTTTACGCACAACAATATTCTCTAAAAGTAAGATTATGTTTAAAAATGATTTATTTTTGATAATGAACTCAAACATTCTTTTTAATATCACACTCCAGTGTCTTCACTATGTACTTTCATTTTTGAGAAAAAAAAAAATATATATATATATATATATATATATTATTTTAAAACAAATCCTTCCGACTTAATTGGAGAGGAAGTAAATAGATTTCTTATCCTCAATTAGCGGCCGAAATTTTTAAACAAGTTCGTAGATGAAGTTTATTAATATAGTTGGATATATTGATGTAGCCTATGTATGTATGGAGTTTTAAGCAAACCGATTCATAAATATCTTTTAATGTGAATATTTTCTTTTCAAGTGGCCGACCTGGAAAGAAGATGGCAGATCAAGCTGGTAAACAAACATATCACATGTATATTTACGATAAGTATACTGCACAAATTTGATTCGAGTTAATTCAGTATTTTGAAAGTTATCTGAATGACAAATTTTCATGTAGCCGAAACTTGGAAACAAAATCTTACACCAATTTGTCCAGTGAACTCATGCGGGATATTGGTACGATCTCTTTCCCTAACAACACATCTTCTTCGAAAGGCATCCTCAGGATGTCCTGTGGATAAAAGGGAAATCCCATGGACCTTCTCAGGATGTTCTGTGGACAAGTGTGTTATTAGGGTTGTTTCGAATTTTTTCAATATTACAAATTACCTTTGGAATATTGAATAAATTATGAATTAGTCGTTAATTATATTGAGGATAGAATTTTAAGTAGTCGCTACTTAGAAACAAAATGGTATAGCAAGTTCAAAACTAAGATCATCGAAGATATTTGATAGATAGCTCCATTTTCCAAATTTTGGGTAATTAATTGGGTATTTCAGAAGTTATCTTTATGGCAAATTTTCAAGTAATAGGCAAAGTTCAAGTGACCTCCATTTGGAAAGAAAATGGTTCAGCAAGTTACACAGTGAACTTATACAAGTTACTTGATCGATATTTCCACTGTCCAACTTTGTTTCGAACAAATTCAGTATTTCAAAAGTTATCGTAATAAAATATTTTTAAGTGGCTATGAATTTGAAAGAAAATGACGGAGTTAGTTGCTCAGCAAAGTCATCGAAGATATACGTAACATAAGTTCACTGTTAAAATATGTTTTGAATTAGTTCAGTATTTCGAAAAGGTATCACGAAGACAGATTTTCAAGGGACAGTCTGACATTAAGTAGCCGCAACTTGGGAACAAAATGGTGGATCAAGTTGCCCTGTGAACTCGTTCAAGATATTCGTAACGTAAGGCCATAGCCCAAATGGGCTTGGAATTAGTTAAATATTTCAAAATTTATCGCGATGACAAATTTTACAGAGGAAGTTTGATATTCAGTGTCTGTATCTGTTAGACAAAATGGTGGAGCAATTTGTACAGCGAACTCATTCAAGATATTTGCAAGGTAAGTTCATTGTCCAAATTTGGTTCGAAATCATTCAGTATTCAAAAATTCATCATGATGAGAGATTTTCAAGTGGCAGTTTGATTTCTAATGGTTGTCACTTCGAAACAAAATGGTTGAGCAGGTTACCCAGAGAATTTTTTCAAATATTTGATAGACAAACCCACTGTTCAACTTTGTTACGAAATAATTTAGTATTTCAAAAATTATCGTGATGATAAATTTTCAACAACTGCAACCTGATTTTAAGTGGCTCTCCTAATTTAAGCCATCTTACTTTAAATCAAAATGGTAGATTAAATTTATAGATAAACTTGATGAAGACTCTTTTATAATCTACGTATAAATCAAATTTACAGCAAACCCTGTCTGATATTAACTTTTTACAGTGGGAATTTGAAAGTTTCAAGTGGCCGCCAGTGTGAAACAAAACGGCGGAGCAACATGTTTAATTAAATCATTCAGTATATTCATAAGATAAGTCCACTCTCCAACTTTAATTCGATTTGGCAAATTATTTCAAAAGTTATTATGATGACTAAATTTTCAGCATAAATATATATATTTCTTTTGTGCGTGTGTATGTCACTGAACTCCTCCTAAACGGCTGGACTGAGTTTAATGAAATTTTTTGTGTGTCTTCAGGTGGATTCGAGAATGGTTTAGATTTACAAATGAAAGTTGTAACTTAATTAGTTCTTTCTTAATTAATTTTTAACCAACTCTTTCAACAATTTTTCCACCTAGATGGCGTGAGTTGTCGTAAACACGATCTCAGAATTTATTTAATGTTGAAATAAAAAATTAATTTTTAACCGTATCTTACAAAGTGTTTAAAATATTTTTTCAAAGTTAATATTTTAGAATCGTAAACACGATGTCAGAATTTATTTAATGTTGAAATGAAAAATGAATTTTTAACCGTAAGTGTTTAAAATATTTTTTCAACGTTAATATTGTTAAAATGTTAAAATTAGTTAAAATGGTATATTCTTTTAAAAAATTCGTCAATATCCGACGGAGTTATTTTATGTTAAAATGAAAAATGAATTTTTAGGCCATTATTATTTGTGCAGATGTAAAATGTACTAAAATTTTTCCGAAAAATTTCACGATCACAAATGTTGATGGATATCCAATATATCGTCGAAGAAATCCAGATAATGGCAGACAATCTCATCATCTATGGCGGTCATCTATGTCATCAACATAGATATTGACATTGATAACCGTTGGGTGGTCCCATATTCGCCTCTGCTGAGCAAAACATTCAATGCTCATATTAATAGCAAGAAATTCAAACTTCTTCACACACCATAAATTTTAAATCAGCACAACCGGTTTCGAAAGGACATAGCCTTTCTTCATCAGGTACAAACACGTGCAACTGCCTTGGAGGCAAAAGCAAGACTGAAAGCAGGACAAAATCCAGAGGGGGAGGAGCAACACAAACAACCAATAGGAAGCAACATGCAGGACAGGACCAATCAGAGAGTAACACACGTACACACACACACCACAAAATGAGGAGGGAGGAAAGGAGTAAACAATTATTATTATAATTATAATTATTATTTTTCAATAATATTAAACTAATAAATAAATTTAATAAAATTTATCCATTAATTATTATTTTTTTTATTTAAATTAGAATTATTTTATTATAACTAATATGATGTTATAAACATGATGAAGGAAATTATTTAATTGAATTAAACAAATTTTTCCAGGCTGTACACAGCAAAGTGGAATCAGATTTTTCATTGACAATTTTATCACGATTAAGGTAAATAGCTAAATTTTCTAAAAAATCCAGTTCGGAAACGTGTTTGGCATGAAACATAATTTTGGCACTCTTAAAATTAAAACTATGATCAAATTCCCAACTGTGCTTCGCAATAGAAGATTTAGAAATTTCTTGATTAACAACATACCGAGAATGTCCACGTAAACGACATTCAAGATTTCTTTTAGTTTGACCAATATAAGATAAATCACAGTTATTACAAGGGACATTATAGATACCCCATTTTTGAAACTCAGGAACAGGAGATTTGGTTGAAGGGAATTGGAATTTATAAATAAAATCCAATAAATTCCAATTCCCTTCAACCATATCCCCTGTTCCTGAGCTTCAAAAATGGGGTATCTATAATGTCCCTTGTAATAACTGTGATTTATCTTATATTCGTCAAACTAAAAGAAATCTTGAATGTCGTTTACGTGAACATTCTCGGTATGTTGTTAATCAAGAAATTTCTAAATCTTCTATTGCGAAGCACAGTTGGGAATTTGATCATAGTTTTAATTTTAAGAGTGCAAAAATTATCTTTCATGCCAAACGCGTTTCCGAACTGGATTTTTTAGAAAATTTAGCTATTTACCTTAATCGTGATAAAATTGTCAATGAAAAATCTGATTCCACTTTGCTGTGTACAGCTTGGAAAAATTTGTTTAATTCAATTAAATAATTTCCTTCATTATATTTATAACATCATATTAGTTATAATAAAATAATTCTAATTTAAATAAAAAAATAATAATTAATGGATAAATTTTATTAAATTTACTTATTAGTTTAATATTATTGAAAAATAATAATTATAATTATAATTATAATTGTTTACTCCTTTCCTCCCTCCTCATTTTATGGTGTGTGTGTACGTGTGTTCCTCTCTGATTGGTCCTGTCCTGCGTGTTGCTTCCTATTGGTTGTTTGTGTTGCTCCTCCCCCTCTGGATTTTGTCCTGCTTTCAGTCTTGCTTTTACCTCCAAGGCAGTTGCACGTGTTTGCACCTGATGAAGAAAGGCTACGTCCTTTCGAAACCGGTTGTGCTGATTTAAAATTTATGGTGTGTGAAGAAGTTTGAATTTCTTGCTATTGTCTGTACGCCAGTTTTTTTAATTTATTTTTGGTGCTCATATTAATGTTCAGTTCTGCAGTTGAGTAAAGAGCATCAAATACATTTGCAAGTATGTGAATAAAGGCATTGATATGGCTGTATTTCGAGTTGAAAATACCAATGTGAATGCTCCTCCGGTGAATAACAACGATGAAATAACACTTTACCAAATTGGCCGGTACGTCAGCTCCAATGAAGCTGTTTGGCGTATCTTTGGTTTCCCAATTCATGAACGGGATCCAGCAGTTCTTCATTTAGCCGTCCATCTTGAAAATGGCCAGCGCGTATATTTCACGAGCCTGACAGCGACTGATCGTGCCATAAATCCACCTAAAACTACACTCACCGAATTTTTTTAGTTGTGTTATCGTGCGGATGCTTTTGGTGCTTTTGCACGGACATTACTCTATTCAGAAGTACCACGCTATTTCACATGGGCTCCAACAAAAAAATGGATGCCCCGCAAGCAAGGCACGCCGATTGATGCATGTCCCGGTTTATTCAAATCAAACACCTTGGGACAAGTATTTACAGTCAACCAAGGCAGACTGAGTGCATTTATCTTCGACTGTTATTGGTTAATGTCATCGGCTCTTTGTCATTTCAAGATTTACGTAAAGTGAATGGACAACAGTATCCAACGTATAAAGATGCATGCCTTGCACTCGGCTTGCTGGAAGACGACAACCAGTGGGAGTGTATGCTTGCTGAAGTAGGACTGAACTGTACAGCAAAACAAATTCGTCTACTATTCGCTATAGTGTTGACTATATGTTTCCCGGCCCGAGCAGAGACATTATGGGATAATCACCAAGATTCAATGACTGATGATATATTCCATCAACATCGTTCACGGTGCAACGATCTAACGATAGTATTCAGTGACGCTATGTACAATAAAGCATTGATTGCTATTGAAGATTTTTGCATTATCATTGCCAGCTTACCACTCAGTCATTTCGGTATGCATTCAACAAATCGAAATGCATCTGATTTAATAAGCACTGAATTGAATCGTGAACTACAATACAATACTGTAGTGGCAGCGATTGTTGCTCGCAACGTCCCACTAATGAATGAAGAACAAAGAAGCATTTACGACCGCATCATGCTCGCAGTTTTGGCAGGACAAGGTGGATTCTTTTTTTCTTTTTTTTTTGGGGGGGGGGGGGGGGTGCACCAGGTGGAACTGGCAAAACATTCCTTATTTCGCTAATTCTCGCCGAAATACGATCAAATAATGGCATCGCATTGGCTGTTGCATCATCTGGCATTGCGGCAACTTTATTGGATAAAGGCAGAACAGCTCATTCATTATTTAAACTGCCACTAAATATTCAAAATAACCCAGACGCAGTGTGCAACATAAAAAAACAATCGTCCATGTCCACAGTGCTAAAATAGTGTAAAATTCTTATCTGGGATGAATGCACTATGGCACACAAACATTCAATTGAGGCGTCGAACAGGACATTGAAAGATATAAAAAACAACGACAAACTATTTGGCGGCACTCTGTTACTCTTTTCAGGTGATTTCAGACAAGCACTTCCCGTTATTTCGCGTTCAACATACGCTGATGAGATCAACGCGTGCTTAAAATCATCGTCATTGTGGCATAGTGTTGAAAAAGTACAACTGAAAGTAAATTTGTGCGTTCAAAAGCTTCAAGATCCATCCGCTGAAACATTCTCAAAACAATTGTTAGATATCGGCGATGGAAAAGTTACTACAGATGAAACTGGATGCATAAAATTACCGACCGATTTCTGCACAATCATTGATTCTCAAGATGCTCTTATTGACCAGATATTTCCCGATGTACACAGACGATACACAAATCATGAGTGGCTGGCAGAAAGAGCAATTTTAGCAGCAAAAAAGGTGGACGTCAACGAATTGAATCTCAAGATACAACATTTGTTACCAGGAGACTTGGTGTCATACAAATCTAATGATACAGTTTGCGATGCCACCGAAGCTGTAAATTATCCAATAAAGTTTTTAAACTCAATGGATTTACCAGGCATGCCACCGCATATTTTACAACTGAAGGTTGGATCTCCGGTTATTTTGCTTCGTAATTTGAACCCACAACGGTTGTGCAACGGCACGCGATTAGTCATAAAAAAATTAATGAAAAATGTTATCGAAGCCATCATTTTAAATGACAAATTCCGAGGTGAAAATATATTGCTACTGCGAATCCCTATTATACCCACAGATGTGCCAATTCAATTTAAACGCCCTCAATTTCGAATTAGATTGGCATTTGCAATGACTATCAATAAGTCTCAGGGTCAAAGGATGTCTGTCTGTGGCTTAGATTTGAGCACATCATGTTTTTCACACGGACAATTATACGTGGCTCTCGAGTGGGCAAACCATCCAGTTTGTTTGTATTGACGAAAGATGGGATAACAAAAAATATTGTACACTCTGTTGCATTAAGGGATTGATATTGTTTTTTAGTAATATTGTTATAAGTAGCGATATGTATATAATTTTAATGAATCAATTTTAATAAATTAAAAAAATGAATGATTGGTGTTTTGTTATTTTTATATTCTTTCACCGTTCACAGCGCTCCATACATCTTCCATTTATATACCACATCCTTACACACTTACAATAAGTTAGTTATTTGTTTCTAGCAAAATATTCTCTAGAAATAATTTATATGACAAAACAACGTTTGTCGGGTCAGCTAGTATATATATATATATATATAGGAATATACAAACAAATGAATGAAATAAATGAAATTAAACCCCAAAAAAACACTGAGGTCTTCATCAGGGAGGCCTCTCACTCAGTGTAGGGATGAAAGAGAAGTTTTTGAAAGGACAGTAGCAATTAGCTAATAGCTATCCTTAGCCCCCAACTTCTCACCAAACAGAAAAATACCATTAACTAAAGAGAAATCAAACATGTATATAATGTATAAAATACTAAAAAAGTTATAAAATTACAAAATTTCAAAAGTTATAAAATTACATCAATTCATTTCAAAGATATACAATAATATAAGAAATTACTGAAGGTAAACAAGAAAGTATAAAATGAAATAAAATAGAACACTTTACCTGATAAACAAACCCACTTCGGCCGAAGAGGCTACTCGTCGGTACTTAAATATCGCCCTTGAATGAGGAAATAGAACAAACCGAAATAGGAAAACACTGGAAACATGCAGTTAAAAATTGGGACGGGTAACAGTTAATTTGCACGGTATTTTTTAGATCTCCAAGAGCATATTTTAAATCATTATCATTATTGCAAATAGTACGAATTCTTTTAAACTGGTCGAAAATAATATTTTTTAAAACTTTTCTACTGATATTTGAAAATCAATTAGTAAGTCTATTTACTTTAAAATCAAAATCTTTCTTTTTGCCGTATAATCCAATGATCCATTTTTTTTTATTATTATTTAAATCTAGGAATGAAATTTTATCAGTATCTGTACGGTTTAAAATTATTTCTTTAGGATATATTTTTCCAGAAATATTTTCGAAACAATTACAGTTAAAAACAATTAAATCATCAATATATCTGAAAAAAGTAATATTTATAAAAAAAATTTCGAAAAAATATAAAAATAAATTTGCGAAAGCACTCGAAAAACTCGTTCCCATCGGAATCCACCTACGCTGTAAAAAGGGATCTTTCCCGTTAAACAAAACATTTTCAAAAATGCAAAACTTAATAAGACTATACCAGTCATTTTTTTCACAATTTAAGTAACTGCTAAATTCCTCATAAATGCTTTCAAAAACTTCTATTACTAAGTTGCCAAACAAATTTTCAAAATCATAGGTACTTACGGAAGTAATGCTTTCTGAATAAACCTTGAAATATTCTATAACTTCTGGAGATTGTTTATAATGTTACAATCAATAGCAGAATTTATCACTTTTAAGACTGAATTTAGATATTTAAATAAGATTTTACCGGCTTTATAATTACAGCTATTTGTACCACATGTAACAAAACGAAATTTAACTGTATTTTTATGAAATTTAACAGTAACGAAAAGATATGGAAAATTAAAACAATTTCTGCTTAAATTTAGTTTTTTATCAAAAGCCAATATGCATTTTTTGATAATAGAGAGGTGGTCAGTCAACTTATTAAAAGAACTATTACTTGAATATTCCTTTAGTAGAAGATTTTTACAAAAACTTTACAAATAATTGAAAAATTACTATTTGCTTTATCTACTGTAGCAATAATAAATTTATCTTTTAAACGTCCAATACTTTTTTTTTAAGTTCAGTACTATATTTAAACCAATCAAGATTAAACTTACTATAATAATTTCTAAAGAAAAGTAATTATTTCTCAAAAAGGTACAAAAATTTAAATTTCCATTCTCTAAAATCTTCAAAAGGCCAGCTATATATATATAGGAAATTTTTAAAATAAAAACGTCTAAATCTTTTTCTATAAAATCAATAATTTTTTTATTGTTGTATTTAAAATTCATTCTAAAGCTTGATCCCAAATTCATAATACTTTTTAAATGATCATTATCAATCATATTTAAATTTCCTGAGACAATATGACCATAATAAGGGTCAATAAAGTCTTTAAAACTATTTGAATAGCAGTAACATTCATCTTCTTTAATTAAACTAATACATTTACTATACTGATTATAATTGCAAATTAGATTTTTTAAAGTTTTATCATAACTATTATCAATCCTTATATTAAAACTGTTTCTTAAAGGGAATAAACTTTCACAAGCTTTCAATACTTTTTTAAACTTAATGGGGTCAAAAATTTTATCTCTAAACGATAAAACCAAATTTTCTTTAGAGTTTTCTTTCGAATTCCCCTTCTTATCCATATCATAATTACCTATTTTATATTTAAACAAATCCAAAATAATATCTTTAATTAAAATATTTCTAAAACAATAGTTTTCCAATTTATTTCTAATAAACCATTTTATAACCATTTTTAACACGGTGATTTTTTTAATAATTTTAGTCAACTGTTTATGGTCCCTATTGCCTTCGGCAGCGTTTATATGATTCAACAGAAAATTTATTTAACTAACTTCTCGACTAGCTAGACATTTGAAACTTTTAGAATAGTTCAGAACCCGGTGAAAATAATTTTTTTAAATATTTTTAACTAATTCATTCGGGACCCTGCAGCATTACCAATATAAAGCTGGCAATCGATTTTTAACTAACTTCCCGGCTAGCTAGTC
The DNA here is from genome assembly GCA_963930645.1 of Salticus scenicus. Taxonomy (NCBI): domain Eukaryota; kingdom Metazoa; phylum Arthropoda; class Arachnida; order Araneae; family Salticidae; genus Salticus; species Salticus scenicus. The sequence goes on along the minus strand of OZ005656.1, from coordinate 69,583,600 downwards.
ATTTGAAACTTTTATACTAGCTCAAAACACGATAATAATGCATTTTTTATACAATTGTTCTTTTAGCCAATTGTTCTGGGTTCCCACTGCCTTCGGTAGCGTTTATATGATTTAACAGAAAATTTAGAAACATGGCATGTAAAACGTTCTTTTTATCCTGTAATTCTTTCTTTAAAGAACTGTTGCAACACAACCAATATCAGATCAGTAATAGTAACCCTAAATCAGTTGCAATAAACTAACGGCAAGTATTAAATATGGTTTTTATTTAAGTCATTTTATTTCAAATGACTGCAATTCTTGTTTCTACCTAAGACAAATGAATTTCTATTTAAGAAAAAGTTACGTATTTATGCATGTTTCAGAGATTTTTCTGTCTAAAAATAGAGTTCATTTAAAAGAACACTTTGACAAACTGTTCTATGTCAGCTTCCGTACATAAAAACCAAAACATTTATAAATAATGATCTTAATATTAAAGCACGATTTTTTTTCATTTTTCACTTAATTTAAAATCCTTCTTTTAGATTAATCTCCAAATGGCACATCAAAATTTTGATGGAAAATGATTAATGCTTTAGAATATACATACATATATATATATATATATATATATTCTAATCAGAAGAAAGACATGAAAGTATTCTTGCTTTAGAATTCTTGTTTTATGTTAATGCCGTTTCTGCTATTTTTAGCATATAATACTTGTTTTTGGAATTCTCAAGAGATTCACTATAAATTGCTTTACGTGAGATTTAAAAATTAGCTCTGCAAGTTGGAAGTGATTTATTAAAAATTTAAAAGTCAAAGATAGAAAATCAGACATATTTCATAATGAAAAATAAATAAATAGTAATATACAATATTTTATGAAATTGATCATCCATTATATATAGTTGAAAATTAGTTTACCAATTAACGCTTTGCATGCAAAAAAGACAGATTTATAAATTAACCCTTAACAAATTAAATATTAATCAGCATATGCTTAAAGAGTTAATGTATAATGTACGAGTCCCGTTTCTTTTCTTGTTTCAGTTTATCCATGCAAAGCTTTACTTAAAGCATATTTTTAAATTGTCATTTTTATATTGCGCTTTTTTGTTGTATTTATCTGATTATTTTTTTCATTATATATATACATACAGTCGAACCTCATGAACGCGAATATTAAGGGGGATAAAAAAGTATTGTTCATATTATCAGTAGTTCATGCTATCCATAACTGGGAAAATAACATTCATTTTGACTTGGATTGAGGAAACAGTTCATGTTTAAAGTAATTCTTGTTAAGCGCGTCCACGTTAACGAGGTTCGATTGTACCTATTATATAGTAGCAGGCTACACCCGCTTCGCTGGTCACTGTTTTCAAATGAATCACTAATTAATGAATTCTCAAAATTGCATTGATTTTTATTACGTGAAAAAAAAAAGAAAGAAATGATCGAAAAAAATGTCACACCGGGTACCCACTGAATTCGGCTGCGCCATTGTGCACTGCGCGCGCGCATTTGTGTTCGACACTCTTAATGAATCACTATATTATTGTAAGGGAAAAACAAGAATACAAAATACAAAAAAAAAATCTTCTCTCAATGGTGGAATAATCGGTCAGGGCCCCACTGACTACGGCAGCGTTTATACGCTTCCACGTCACGCGTGTTCATTCATTCCCCGTTCCACTCCCTCCTAATTATTTTACACTTTCAAAAATATCCACAATCGTTTTCGGCGGGTTTTAAACCAAATGATACCAATTTCCAAAGTTCTATCTGACTTTCTTATTTTTGTCCCCATGCCCGCCCTTCGCAATAATTCTACACTTTTGAAAATATACGCAATCGATTTGTCGGGCCTTAAAACCTAACAATACTGATTTTCAACTCTCTAACACTAATTTCTATATTTTGCATTCGTTTTGTAGGTCCCAAAAACCGATATGTGCAATTTGAAACTGCCTAACTCTATTTATACTTATTTTGTCCCTATCCGCCCCCCCCTTTCCACCCCACTTGTGAAGAATTTCTAAATTTCCAGAAATTGTTTTTCAGATATTTGTGTGAGCTATATTTTAGAGCAAAAATCTCACATCTTTTTTTTTTTTTTTTTTTTTTTTTTTTGCGATATAAAGGATTATTTCAAATCACGTTTGGCCCCTCCCCCCTTTAAGGTCTGAATTTCAAGAATTCCAGAAATTAATTTTTAGGTATTTGTATTAGCTATATTTTAGAGCAAAAATTTCATGTATGTTGGTGACCGAATTTCTAAAATTCGAAAAATTGGATTTTAGATATTTGTGTTAGCTATATTTTAAAGCAAAAATTTTACAGATACCTCTTTTTTTTTTTTTTTTTTTTTTTGGTTGTTGTTTTTGTTGTTGTTGTTTGCGATATGCAGGATTTTGTGAAATCAAGTTTTGCCTTCCCGTTCCCCCTTAGGGGGGGGGGGCAAATTTTGAAAAATCTCTTATTAGTGGATGTCTACTTAATAGAAGGAACATTGTCACAAAATTTCATGCTTCTAGATCCAGAGGTTTGCGCTGGTCAATGATGAATCATTCACTCACTCACTCACGCACTCGCTCAGGCTAAACGATTTTATATAACTAGATGACTTTTTATGATATATCCTGGTTCTTCTTTAAATATGTTAAAATACTGTCCTTTTAAATTAGACAAATCTTCCATCAATGATTTATAAGTGTAAATAGTGATGTGAGATGTGCAATAATTTATTTCTTTTTATATTTAATACAATTTGTCTGTTGTTCTCATTTTTAAAATAACCAAAAAAAAGACATAAATTTATACAAATAGTTAAACTTGCTTAAAATAAAGTATTTTGAAAGTACAGATTTTTTTTTTCAAACTTTTAAACTTACACTAACTTGAATTTAAAAATGAACGTAAAGCAAAATTATTTAAAAGATTTCGAACAACCATGTACACTAATTATAAAAAGAAAATTCATCACAACAATATCTATTTATTTAATTGACCTGAACAGTTTGAGGTAAAATGTGAAAAAGAACAGCTGGAAAACAAGCGAACTCTCAAAATAAAAATTGAAAGTGTGTGTATTTTTTAAACGAATAAATCTTACAATATTTTGCAGGTAAAAATTTTTGAGAAATATATTTAAGTTAGTTTCAAGTTAGTACATGATTTCCCATTAGTAAAAATAAATAAATATAGAAAAAAAAAAGAAAAAAAAAAAGGAAAGAAAAGTAAATTTCTGTGAAAACTTTCCTGTACTTAACACTATGAAAACTTTAAAATTGAACAGAATAAATTATTATTATTATTATTATTATTATTATTATTATTATATACAGTACCCCTTTTCCCGTACTGGTGTTATTTATAATATCGCTTGTAAATCTTGCAGTTCGGTTTATATTGGTGAAACTGGCCGTTCTCTTCATACTCGAATTCTGGAATATAAGAGACATTTCAAGAACCGTGATATACGTTCGAAAATTGTACAGCATGCAATAGAAATTGACCGTTTACCTGATTTTAACAATACTAAAATAATCATATGTAACTGTTTAAATTATCATTCAAGATTTTTCCTAGAGGGCTGGTACACTAATCAACATTTTTCACCCAATAATCAGGCATGTGCAGTACCCGCTGAGTACGTTTTACTCTCTTAAAGAATGTCTGTTGTTCTTCTGAGCATTTACATTTGATGTTTTTACTGATGAGAAGCCTATAAAAGGTTCGAAACGTTTAACTTATGTTTTGTGTTTTTAATGTTATAAAATGTATATTTTTAGTGTATATTGTCTGAGATTTTAATGTGATTAAATTTTAGTTTAACTATATGAGACGAAATGATTTTTAAATATATGTATATACACATATATACACACACACATATATATATATATATATGTATGTTTATTTATACATATACATATATATGTATGTATATATATATATATATATATATATGTATGTATGTATATATATACATATATATATATATATATATATATATACTAGCTGACCCGACAAACGTTGTTTTGTCATATAAATTATTTCTAGAGAATATTTTGCTAGAAAAAAATAACTAACCTATTGTAAGTGTGTAAGGATGTGGTATGTAAGTGGAAGATGTATGGAGCGCTGTGAACGGTGAAAGAATATAAAAATGACAAAACACCAATCATTTATCTTTTTAATTTATTAAAATTGATTCTTTAAAATTATATACATATCGCTACTTATAACAATATTGCTAAAAACAATATCAATCCCTTAATGCAACAGAGTGTACAATATTTTTTGTTATCCCATCTTTCGCCAATACAAACAAACTGGATGGTTTGGCCACTCGAGAGCCACGTATAATTGTCCGTGTGAAAAACATGATGTGCTCAAATCTAAGCCACAGACAGACATCGTTTGGCCCTGAGACTTATTGATAGTCATTGCAAATGCCAATCTAATTGGAAATTGAGGGCGTTTAAATTGAATTGGCACATCTGTGGGTATAATAGGGATTCGCAGTAGTAATATATTTTCACCTCAGAATTTGTCATTTAAAATGATGACTTCGATAACATTTTTCATTAATTTTTTTATGACTAATCGCGTGCCGTTGCACAACCGTTGTGGGTTCAAATTACGAAGCAAAATAACCGGAGATCCAACCTTCAGTTGTAAAATATGCAGTGGCATGCCTGGTAAATCCAATGAGTTTAAAAACTTTGTTGGATAATTTACAGCTTCGGTGGCATCGCAAACTGTATCATTAGATTTGTATGACACCAAGTCTCCTGGTAACAAATGTTGTATCTTGAGATTCAATTCGTTGACGTCCACATTTTTTGCTGCTAAAATTGCTCTTTCTGCCAGCCACTCATGATTTGTGTATCGTCTGTGTATATCGGGAAATATCTGGTCAATAAGAGCATCTTGAGAATCAATGATTGTGCAGAAATCGGTCGGTAATTTTATGCATCCAGTTTCATCTGTAGTAACTTTTCCATCGCCGATATCTAACAATTGTTTTGAGAATGTTTCAGCGGATGGATCTTGAAGCTTTTGAACGCACAAATTTACTTTCAGTTGTACTTTTTCAACATTACGCCACAATGACGATGATTTTAAGCACGCGTTGATCTCATCAGCGTATGTTGAAAGCGGAATAACGGGAAGTGGTTGTCTGAAATCACCTGAAAAGAGTAACAGAGTGCCCCCAAATAGTTTGTCGTTGTTTTTTATATCTTTCAATGTCCTCTTCGACGCCTCAATCGAATGTTTGTGTGCCATAGTGCATTCATCCCAGATAAGAATTTTACACTATTTCAGCACTGTGGCCATGGACGATTGTTTTTTTATGTTGCACACTGCGTCTGGGTTATTTTGAATATTTAGTGGCAGTTTAAATAATGAATAAGCTGTTCTGCCTCCATCCAATAAAGTTGCCGCAATGCCAGATGATGCAACAGCCAATGCGATGCCATTATTTGATCGTATTTCGGCGAAAATTAGCGAAATAAGGAATGTTTTGCCAGTTCCACCTGGTGCACCCAAAAAAAAAAAAAAAAAAGAATCCACCTTGTCCTGCCAAAACTGCGAGCATGATGCGGTCGTAAATGGTTCTTTGTTCTTCATTCATTAGTGGGACATTGCGAGCAACAATCGCTGCCATTTCTACAGTATTGTATTGTAGCTCACGATTCAATTCAGTGCTTATTAAATCAGATGCATTTCGATTTGTTGAATGCATACCGAAATGACTGAGTGGTCAGTTGGCAATGATAATGCAACGATCTTCAATAGCAATCAATGCTTCATTGTACATAGCGTCCCTGAATACTATCGTTAGATCGTTGCACCGTGAACGATGTTGATGCAATATATCACCAGTCATTGAATCTTTGTGATTATCCCGTAATGTCTCTGCTCGGGCTGGGAAACATGTAGTCAACACTATAGCGAATAGTAGACGAATTTGTTTTGCTGTACAGTTCAGTCCTACTTCAGCAAGCATACACTCCCACTGGTTGTCGTCTTCCAGCAAGCCGAGTGCAAGGCATGCATCTTTATACGTTGGATACTGTTGTCCATTCACTTTACGTAAATCTTGAAATGACAAAGGGCCGATGACATTAACCAATAACAGTCGAAGATAAAAGCACTCAGTCTGCCCTGGATTGACTGTAAATACTCGTCCCAAGGTGTTTGATTTGAATAAACCGGGACATGCATCAATCGGCGTGCCTTGCTTGCAGGGCATCCATTTTTTTGTTGGAGTCCATGTGAAATAGCGTGGTACTTCTGAATAGATTAATGCCCGTGCAAAAGCACCAAAAGCATCCGCACGATTACACAATTCAAAAAATTCGGTGAGTGTAGTTTTTGGTGGATTTATAGCACGATCAATCGCTGTCTCGCTCGTGAAATATACGCGCTGGCCATTTTCAAGATGGACGGCTAAATGAAAAACTTCTGGATCCTATTCATGAATTGGGAAACCAAAGATACGCCAAACAGCTTCATTGGAGCTGACGTACCGGCCAATTTGGTAAAGTGTTATTTCATCGCTGTTATTCACCGGAGGAGCATTCACATTGGTATTTTCAACTCGAAATACAGGCATATCCCTGCCTTTATTCACATACTTGCAATTGTATTTGATGCTCTTCACTGAACTGCAGAACTGAACATTAATATGAGCGCCAAAAATAAATTAAAAAAACTGGCGTACAGACAATAGCAAGAAATTCAAACTTCTTCACACACCATAAATTTTAAATCAGCACAACCGGTTTCGAAAGGACGTAGCCTTTCTTCATCAGGTGCAAACACGTGCAACTGCCTTGGAGGCAAAAGCAAGACTGAAAGCAGGACAAAATCCAGATTCCACTTTGCTGTCTACAGCCTGGAAAAATTTGTTTAATTCAATTAAATAATTTCCTTCATTATGTTTATAACATCATATTAGTTATAATAAAATAATTCTAATTTAAATAAAAAAAAAATAATAATTAATGGATAAATTTTATTAAATTTACTTATTAGTTTAATATTATTGAAAAAAAAAAATAATTGTTTACTCCTTTCCTCCCTCCTCATTTTGTGGTGTGTGTGTACGCGTGTTCCTCTCTGATTGGTCCTGTCCTGCATGTTGCTTCCTATTGGTTGTTTGTGTTGCTCCTCCCCCTCTGGATTTTGTCCTGCTTTCAGTCTTGCTTTTACCTCCAAGGCAGTTGCACGTGTTTGCACCTGATGAAGAAAGGCTACGTCCTTTCGAAACCGGTTGTGCTGATTTAAAATTTATGATGTGTGAAGAAGTTTGAACTTCTTGCTATTAATATGAGCATTGAATGTTTTGCTCAGCAGAGGCGAAAATGGGAGCACCCAACGGTTATCAATGTCAATATCTATGTTGTTGACATAGATGACCGCCATAGATGATAAGATTGCCCGCCATTATCGGGATTTCTTCGACGATATATTGGATATCCGTCAACATTTGTGATTGTGAAATTTTTCGGAAAACTTTTAGTACATTTTCCATCTGCTTAAATAATAATGGCCTAAAAATTCATTTTTCATTTTAACATAAAATAACTCCGTCGGATATTGACGAATTTTTTAAAAGAATATACCATTTTAACTAATTTTAACATTTTAACAATATTAACGTTGAAAAAATATTTTAAACACTTACGGTTAAAAATTCATTTTTCATTTCAACATTAAATAAATTCTGACATCGTGTTTACGATTCTAAAATATTAACTTTGAAAAAATATTTTAAACACTTCGTAAGATACGGTTAAAAATTCATTTTTCATTTCAACATTAAATAAATTCTGACATCGTGTTTACGACAACTCACGCCATCTAGGTGGAAAAGTTGTTGAAAGAGTTGGTTAAAAATTAATTAAGAAAGAACTAATTAAGTTAAAACTGTCATTTGTAAATCTAAACCATTCTCGAATCCACCTGAAGACACACAAAAAATTTCATTAAACTCAGTCCAGCCGTTTAGGAGGAGTTCAGTGTCATACACACGCACAAAAGAAATATATATATATAAAGATATATATATATATATATATATATATATATATATATATATATATATATATATATATATATATATATATATATATATATATATATATATATGTATGTATGTATTAAATGATTTTAAAATTATCGCTAAGATTACCAACGTTATATATTGAGAGATATACTCTACTTTTTACATTCTTCTATAAACAAAAGAAAAAAAGTGTTAGACTCGTGAAATTATTCGACATCCGGTTTATATGATTTACACATTTTGTGATGTCCTGAACACGATTTGAAATTTTTTAGAAAATGTCTGTCTGTTTGTATGTGTGTGTGTGCGTATTATAAATTCTGTAAATATTGTATTTCAATTATCAATGAATGAAGTTTAAACTTTAGTTGGCCTTTGATTAACTGATGCTGATTATATTTTGGAATCAGTCACTCAACAGGTTGTGCTGCAATAGCTGAGTATGTATATATATATATATATATATATATACATATATATATATATATATATATGTTTGTGTGTGTGTGTGTTATCTGCACTTTTAAACAAACACCTTGCTGATTTAAAGTTTAAAATAAATAGCATCGGAAATAGAGTGTGTGTTATATATTAATAAAACAATATTTATTAAAATATTTTGAAAACAAAAAGAAGTTTTACACTAAATTTTCAAATCTTTTGTTAGACTGAAACACTTTAATCCTATTAGAAGAATGTATTCAACAGTTCTTCGAAATACGTAAGATTTTTCTAAAACTAATCGTTAATTGCGTTGCTATAGAAACTAAAAGTTAAATGGTTTACTTCTTTCAAAAGCTTTATTTTCATTTACCAAATACATAAAGAGTAATCAAATTGCAAATATATTGCTTAATAATAGTCCAAAATTTTATAAATGAATGAATTTATGTTTTTTTTTTTTTTTTTTTTTTTTTTTAAGATTAATTTACGCCACAGACATTGACCTAATAATCATACAATACAAAATGTGATTTAAAATTCCTATTAAGTTGAATTGTAAACTTTGTGAAAATTATGGAGAATTCCCATCCTTCTACGACCCTGCCTACGGATACAACCAGGCGGTCAACTCTCCACCCAGACATCAACCAGTCTCAGCCAGTAGGTAAGCTCCTTCAACCTTTCTAAACTCTAACTTCTGTCCTATTCCCAATGTCCTCATCATCAGTTTCCTCCTCTCCTCCCCCAGTAGCAGCACCCTCAATTCCTCTCACCTCGTTCAATAACCTGAAAATCCTGCAGATCAACCTCAATAACTGTAAGGCAGCAAACTCGGCAGCACGAGAATTCATGGAGAAGAACTCTATTGATGTCGGGCTGCTGCAAGATGCCTACTGCACTAAAGAGGGTGATCTGTATGGTTTTCCCTCCTCCTGGTCCAGGTTTGAGTCCGTCCAACACTCAGCACACATTGTCATCGCAGCACAAGACCTCACCTACACTCACCTCTTCACTGGGGAGCATTGTGTTTTTATAACTATGACCACCAATGAAGGTGAATTGTACCTTGGCAGCGCATACGCAGCCCCGTCTGCAGATTTCGAGGACTGCATGCAGGAGTGGCAGCACTTAATCAATCACAAAACACTCTTTCTATGTGGCTGCGACCTCAATGGAAATTCACCTCTGTGGTGTTCTCCCCGTGAGGATGCAAGAGGAAGCAGCCTCATAGAATACATCACAATAAATAACCTCTGTCTAGCTAACATTGAAAATTCACAACCGACCTTCCAAAAATGCGATGCCAAAGGCTGGCCTGATTTCACACTAGTAAACCCGAAAACATACGCCAAAATGAGCGACTGGTCGGTCCTGGATATAGCCAACTGCTCAGATCATAAATACATAACATATACCCTAAAATCCTCACCAACTAAATCAACTCTTCGAAGGTTTGCTACAAAACGTGGCAACTTCTCAAAATTTAATAAAATACTTAAACTATCCACCGATAAACTAACTGGCACCATTAGTATAGTAAGGAACACCCAAGACTTAGAAAATGCAACCTCTTCTATTATCTCCACAATACACGCTGCTGCCTCTTCAGCCTTCAGGCTCAAACAATCGGGACGGAAATTCACCTACAATTTCTGGTCCCCTCAACTCAGATCCATGCGTAACCGCCTGACAGCACTCCGGAGACAACAAAAATATATCAACCCCTCAGATCTAATGCAACACAAACTTAAAATCCGCCAACTCTCGGCAAAATTCAAAAAACAAATAAACATTGCAAAACATAACGCATGGAAACATTTTTGCACAACACAAACAAACATCCATGGCACTGCACAGAAATTCTATAGTAATAAATTTTTCACACCAACAGAACTCAAACTTGAACGTCCTCCAGCTCTTTCCTCTAAACACAACAACCTAGAATATATCACCTCAGTTCTCTTCCCTCCGAGTAAATTCACCAGCCCCCATATTCCAATTTTTTCAGGTCCCATGGACGAAGCCTTCACGGAGGCAGAAATCCGGGCTGCTCTTTATAGCTTTAACGTAAATAAGGCCCCTGGCCCTGACAGCATAGACTTCAGAATCCTTAGACACTCCTTCAATACACTCACATATATTTTTCACACATGGACAAACTTATGCCTCGAACTACAATATTTTCCAGAAATTCTCAGAAGGGGTGAAGTGGTGTACTTTCTGAAGCAAGGGAAGTTTCCCTCTGAACCCTCCTCTTATCGACCGATCTGCCTGCTCCCAACAATAGGCAAATTACTAGAAAAGCTCATTGCCAATAGACTAAATTTCTACCTGGAATCCAATAATCTTCTACACCCCAACCAATTCGGGTTCAGAGAGGGCAGATCATGTGAACTCGCTTTGCAGCAAATTTTAAACTCCTGCGCTCTTAACTTTCAGTCTGGAAAGTACACCACTCTTATTTCACTTGACATTAAAGGGGCTTTCGACAACATCGAATGGCCACACATCCTACACACTCTACAAACACTTAACTGCCCGGGAAATCTTGCGGGAGTCATCAGCTCTTACCTCTCCAACAGGAAAATCTTGATTAACTGGGGCCCTAACTACAGTGTTTTTCCACAATCTAAGGGCTGACCCCAGGGATCGTGCCTAGGCCCGATCCTCTGGAACTTGGTGGCCAACAAAATTCTTCTAAAAATGAACTCAGAGGGTTTTAAAACCCTCGCATATGCTGATGACTTCTCTGTGATTCTCTCGGGTTTAACGAGAAAAGTTCTGGAGGAACAGGCCCAGACTGCCCTCTCCCTCTTCAGCTCCCTATTAATAGAATCAGATCTAACACTCTCACCCTCGAAAACGCAAGCATTAACCTTCTCCTTTCCAAGACTCCTTAAACGGAACCCAGTGATGAGGATCGATGGCGTCAGTGTCCGTCATGTTTCACAACTAAAAATATTGGGAATCACAATAGATAGAAACCTAAACTGGCTGGCACACATACAAGACCTAAAAATAAAAACTTCTAAAATCTTCTACAATTCAGAAAAAATGGCAGGGAAGAGGTGGGGTATATCCACCTTCTTCCTAAAAACCTGGTATAAAATAGTAATAGAAAAGATCCTAACCTACGGCGCTGGCATTTGGGGGGGCAACCTCACCAAAGCAGCGTCGAATAAACTTAACTCAATACAGAGAATGTTTTTGGTCCAAATCTCTAGAGGTTACAAAACAATCTCTACTGATGCCCTCACAGTCATCACTGGTATTCCACATGCTCACCTCCAATTAAAATACAACTTTAACAAAACTAACGTCCTGCAATTAAATAATTCCATTCTCACAGGCACTCTCCTCCCTAATATTCATGTCCAACAGCTTTCTAACAGCTGGCAAATACACCCAGCACAGGATGCTGCTTCCCTTTTCATAAATTGTGCAAAAAACAGCTTCTCCCCGTCTGCTTAACTGGCGATCTACACTGATGGCTCCAAAACCGATCATGGAGTGGGAGCTGCACTCTGCGTTTTAAACAATAACAAAGTTCTCCGTCAGTGGGCAGGCAGGCTCGCAGACAACAATTCGGTCTTTCAGGCTGAGCTCTTTGCCATCCTGAAGGCAGTTGAGTGGTCAGAAAATAACTCTCCAGACTACAATCAAATCTCAATCTTCAGTGACAGCCTCTCGAGCCTGCAGGCCTTAGCTCGCCACAAGAGCAGACACCCACAAGTAATTGAAATTAAAATAAAGCTCTCAAAATTAAAAACTAAAATCGCCCTGGCACACGTTTCTGCCCATAAGGGGGTCGTCGGAAATGAACTAGCGGACTCTCTTGCAAAATCAGCAACAGAATCTAGTGACATAGCCTATTCACTCCCAGCTCCCCCTTCCTTCATAAAATATCACCTAAATCAAAAACTAATTAATGACTGGCAGAGTCTCTGGAGTGTGTCTCCAAAAGGGAGATACACTCACGAGCTAATACCATATGTCTCACTCAATATCTGGGACCTCTCTCCGGAAATCTCTGCCTTTCTGTCAGGTCATGGCCCCTTCCCCAAATACCTCCACAGATTTCATTGCCGACGATCACCCTTATGTTCATGCGGTGAGGAGGGGACTGCACAACATTACTACTTTCACTGTCAACTTACAATACCTTACCATTTAAGGAACCCTTATCCTAGACCAGCAACCTGGCTGAACAATATAATAACTAGAAAGCCCCTACGGCTCAAATTAAAGCGCATCTATGCCTTCCTTCAAGATTTATCAAATTCAACAAACTAAATTCCTTCTCTATCTTTCCTTAATTTTTCCTCCTCTCCTACATGGCGAATACTGGTCATGTCTGATGCTACAGAATTCCACTGAAGTGCTCTCGGAAAGCAATCATCCTGCGCATGATGTTGCTAACCAACATTGTTCTTAGGGTGTTTGGGCTTGATATAAAGACTGCGAGAACATTGTGTAAAGACTGTGAAATTTGTACATTACCTGAATGAACTTTGTAATTAGACTTCCACTTGGCACCGGGCCTCTTCACTTTCATGCAACTTTGTCGCCTTTTGTCGCGGGAAAGCTCTGCTCTGGCGACCTTTGTAATTTTTTTTCTTTTCTTTTCTTTTCTTTTTTTTTTTGTTATTTGCTATGCAATAAACAACGGGGGAGGCTTAACCTTTGGAGACGGGCTCTTCTGAATCTCCACAGTGGCTTTGGAGCCCCTCTCTAAAGGTTAAAAACGCTCAAAACTACTGCATAGTGGTGAGCGGCTTCTTTCCGTCTTAGAATCTTAGAATCTTAGAACCATATGCATATTTTTTTTATACTCAAAAATGCTGAAAATGTTGAAGAATTAAAAAAAAAAAATCTAGTGCGTAATAACCACACGACATCCATTACTACACATACAAGTATATTCGTTTGGGAAATAGTCTTATGAGAAGATATAAAATTGAATGCAAAAAACAGAAATCAAAGTTAAAAAAAAAAAAAAAAAAAAAAAAAAAGCCATTTTTTGAAACACCAGTTTCAGAGGTCTAATACTGAACTTTGTAATCAGGATGTTTGTAAATTTTCCTACAGTAACCAAGTAATATACATACGAGAGGATATCTAAATTAGAGTTTACGTGGAAAATTTGAAAAAGCCGTTATTGAGACATCAAATTATGGTACTAGTGCCGATTTTCACCAAAACTTCTCAAACTCATCTTCACACCGGAGACTAATAATTGTTGACTTTCGATCCTAGTTCGAGTTTTACAATATTTACCAAAGTTGAAGAAAATCGACTGCACGCTAGACCTTCCTTAATTCTAACTTTTCGTGGTTAAATTATTAATAGTTTTGGAGATATGGTAATCAGAAAATTCACCATACGTATACGCACACACTGACGAAAAATGGAAAACACTTAATTGGATCCAAGGCACCTTAACACATGTTAATACGCTGGAAACTCGACATAAAATTTTTTGACTAAATTTAATACTCCCATGCTCTCATTACCTTGGTTAGTTGTGTACTTTTAATTTCTTAATGTTAAAAATTTTAAACCTATTTTTATAAATACACCAAACTTCATTTCATTTTATTTATTTATTTATTTATTTTTATTTTTATTTTTTTATAAAACTTGTATGAATTATCAACATTCAGTTAGCCTGCGTGAATTTTTGGATTCGGAATTAATAATCATTAATTTTAGTTTTTTTTTTTTTTTTTTTTTTTTTTAATGAATAAATATTTGCGATTTTTTAGAAACAGGTTTTCTTTTTTTCCTAAGAAAAAAAAAAAAAAAAAAAAAAATATATATATATGCTACTTTTGTTATCTAACATTAGTTAGTTTGAAATAAAAAGGCAAAACGGTCTGAAAAGAATACCTTTAAAATATCTAATTTTCAAACGAATTTAGAGATTAGGAATTCTGAATTAAAATTACTATCTAAAGTTTCTTTTTTTTTTTTTTTTTTTTTTTTTTTTTTACTCTCGACAAAATGTGTTTAAAATTTCAGATTTATTTATTAGCATGTGTTTACTAAATCGCTTTCTTGTCTGTCCAATGCAAAACTTGTATTCGATTTTTAACTAACTTCCCGACTAGCTAGACATTTGTAACTTTTATAATAGCTCAGAACATGATGATAATATATTATTTTAATACTTTTTATTGAAGAATGTTTGAATTAATAAATGTTTGAAAATTTCTTAAACTTGCTCCCTTTACCACATATTTGATCATTTTCTTTCAAGTTGGTGGAGGTAATTCATAAAAAAATAATTAATTAATTAATTAAAAATAAAATAAAGTTTTTAATAATACATAGAATTGTCAAATTTATATGATTTAACAAAAAGTTTGGAAACGTGGTACATATAAAGTTATTTTTATCTTGTAATTATTTTTTTTTTCTAGTCTAATCTAAAAAACCATATGACTTTTGAAATCTACTAGGAAAAGTTTATTGTTGTAATGGGCTCTTCCCAGCCACATCTGCTTAATCACATGATGTAGAATAATAAACCATTACATATCGCCGCCATAGAATTGTTTATAATAGTTTTTTTTTTTTTTTTTTTTTTTTTTTTTTTTCATACTCCGTTTGTTTTTATCATTTTACTTTTATTTTCAGTATCATTTTCGTTATAATATTAATTGCATTATCGTTGTTGTTACCATTTACCATTTCGATATCATTTCTTAACATTTTAAAAGATATTTCCTATTCATATCAACGAATTTTTTTAAAAACATAGAATTGTTTTTTAAATCATTTATTTATTCATTTTTTTTATTTTTTATGATGTTAGTGAAATTTTGTCGGAGAATATTCTGGGCGTAGTGGTCACCAGGTAAGAAATATTTGATAGGATCTGATATTTAAAAGTAGTATACAACTTAATGGTAGTAGAAAAACATACTAAAAATAACTGATAAGTAAATTATTACTAAGTTTAAATAGTAAATAAAATGTGTACCAGTAATGTATAATATTACAATTACATTTGAATTCTTGAAATGCTAATTAAAAAAAAAAAAAGATTTTTTTTTTTTTCTTTCACTATTGCTTCTACTGAAAAAGTGTATCTCCATCTATATTAACGTTTTCTGTAAAGTCAACATCTTCTAGAAAGCGTCCCATGTACATTTTCGTACCTTTTGTGCTCTCATCTAGAAACAATGTATCAACTTTTTTTTTTTCATATAAATTTAATGAAAAGCAAACTAATTTTATTTCATTTAAAATATACCTTATATTGGCTTTTCAATTTTGGCTGATCAATTTCGATCACAATCGTGATCATCTTCAGAGCCACTTGTTACGCCTTCGTCCTTCGTTTTATAGTTTCGCGGTTGCAGTTAACGGCGCCAGCATTAAAATAAAAAATGAAGCTAAAAATAATAACGTAAACATTCCAATAAAACCTGACAAAAATATCTTTCAACACATCCGGAACGAAAAAGACCCCATTCCACAAAACCACACCTCCGGAATTTATAAAATCAACTTCGAACATATCAATAGTAAAAAAGCCTGCTACATCGGGATGACTAAACGAAAAATAGCCGATCGTGAAAAAGAACACCGTGCCGATCTTAAACTAGGAAAAACCTCTACCGCTTTCTCCACTACCCATAATAATAACCCAATAAGCATTAACTCTATTAACATCCAAAAAATAGCTCCCTACAATAACCATAACTACGCTCTAAAACGGGAGGCCCTTGAAATTATCACTAACCCCAACACAGTAAACAATAGAGAACATTCCATTATCCCAGCTGCATGGCAACACCTCTTACAAGAATCCGAAGTGAAGCGAAGGAACTCTGACAACAAACCGCGAAACTATAAAACGAAGGACGAAGGCGTAACAAGTGGCTCTGAAGATGATCACGATTGTGATCGAAATTGATCAGCCAAAATTGAAAAGCCAATATAAGGTATATTTTAAATGAAATAAAACAATGTATCAACGTTGCTAGCATATAAAGAAAGATTAACTTTTCCCCTTTAATTAGTATAGTTAATGAATTAAAGCTCCTTATGTGCAATGAATGATTTGTGAAACTGCACATCGTAGTAACTCTTATTGATCGTTGAAAAAGCATCAGATTACAGCATAATAATAAAAATAAAATACTATACACTAAATGATAATTGAAAATGTATGCGCAACAAAAAAGAAAAACAATAATGTAAAATTGAATAAAAAGCGATGATGTATAAAAAAAATAATAAAGAATAAATCGGATTGATCTAATATAAGAACAGAAAATGCATTATTTCAGTAATCGCTTATAGATAAATATAGAAGATTTCGTCTACTCTTGATTTTAAACATTGAGCAGTGATAGAAAAAAAGTACAGATTCCCTATGCTTACTATGGAGAAAAATTTCTCGAATATCACTGCGGAATTTGCGCCTTCTTTTGGCGATACTCTCTTTTTTTTTTTTTTTTTTTTTTTTTTTTTTTTGGCAACTGGTTCTTGCGGATTTTCCATGTTTTAAATGATGTATTCCTTTTACCTCTAAAACTACAAAGAAAAGTCAAATAGAACAGCTTTCAATTAATAACAAGGATTAGATTACTTGTTTTTCATTTCCGCTAATGTAGATTGTGGTTTGTGTTTAATTTATTCCCAATAGAAATATAAAACAGCGATAACAAGGATAGAGAAAATCTGCTTTGATGTAAGTGGAATGTCGGCTTGGTGGAAGAAAAATCGGTTTGGCGAATGAATTGGTAGAATAGTGAGTATGTAATGTTCGGAAATAAAAAGATTACTAGTCAGGGGTGTACTCTAATATCTAGTCGATGGTTTAAAACAATCATATCATGTGACATCTGATGTCAGTTGGGAACAGCCCATTGTCGAAGATCAGTTGGAAGCTTGCCAACTATAACATAAAATGTCAAAGCAAATTTAGCTTATTTATTTGTTTATTTATTTATTTATTTTTTAAGAAAGAAAGAAAAACATCCCAGGTAATTAAAAATAATTCTACCCGATATATTTTTTTTTTATTAAGCATAGCTAAAAAACATCCAATAAAACCAGCATTCTAGAAAACTAACCACATTGAAATTGATCCATTATTTTAAAAACTATAGTGCTACAGGCAGTCAAAATCCCAAACAAAGGCTACAAACTTATAACGTCTCTCTTTTTGGTTAGTAAATTAATAAGAAAAGGTACTGTGGGAGACTTTTAAAAGTCGATAACTTTCGACCTGCATTAGAGATTATTCTTACCTTATGTATTTGGAATTGTTTTATTTATTTATTTATTATTATTATTATTATTATTATTATTTTTACGTGGAAAGGTGGTGGAGAGAAGGCATTCTTGACATAATTATAATTTATGCCTTCTAATAATATTACCTTTTTTACGATGTTTCATGCATAAATTTTCTAGTCACTAAATATATCTTAACAATTTGTGTGTCTTAATTACGGATAAAAACCTCATATTAAAAACAACTCTGTTGTACATAAAAATCCTGTGTCCAGCAAAACACATTTACCTTTTTTTTTTTTTTTTTTTTTTTTCAATTGAATGATTTTCGAGAATGAATGATATCCGAGTTTTTCTCTGTTATTACTCCTGTGAAACAACATCCAACCATTCGCAAAAATATGCCTTTAACTTTACACAATTCATTTAATAATTGCTTAAAGCTTCCTACCTCACATGTTAGCTGTGTGTTCGATATTTTGGAGCATTAAAAATCTAGAATTAAAAATATTTATAAATTACAGGCTTAACATAATCAGCCATTTTTCCGTTAAAAAGCAATTCTAAAAACAACCAATATCATGTCCAATATGGTAAACCTAAATAAGTTACAGCCACTGTGTGGTAGATTTAGATATAATTTTTATTTGAATATAATTTTTAAATATTTCATCATTCAATTTCATTTTATTGCATTTTCCCCAAGGCCAAATATGACAAAAATATTTTCTACCTAAATATGGAGCTATTTTTCTAGAACACTATGGCAAAGAATTCTACATCATTCCTTATGTATAAAATTAAGTAGAAACCATTTATAAATAATGCTTTCTAATATTAAAGTAAACTTTTTAGTCATATATCATTTAATTTTAAATTCTTCCAAATTAATCGTATAACAACACATCAGAATTTTGAAGGAGGAAGATTAATGGTTTAAAATATTTTTTACAGTGTTATAAAAACTTAAGAGCAGTCTTGCATTATATTAATGTTTTTTGCGCTTTTTAGCTTCAAGTATTTGTTTAGGGAATACTCGAGAGATGCATGTTAAGTTTCTGCGTGTGAAATTTGAAAATCAGTACGGTATTTTGGAAACGACTTATATATAATATAAAAAATGCAGAGCAGGAAATCAAAATCAGACATATTTAATACTTAAAAAGAATATTTAATCATATTTTATAGAATAAACTTGCACTTTATGAATATTTAACTCTGTTAAATTCTATTAATTTATAATGTATATTAAATATGTCCATTTTCATCTGATAATTATTTGATAATTTATAACATTATTTTATATATTTTCATTTATTGTTTAGATTATGAATTGTATATATATATATATATATATATATATATATATATGTGTGTGTGTGTGTGTGTGTGTGTGTGTGTTTTGTACAGTTGACAGCAAAATTATTCGAGCGCTATCAATAATTCCTATGTAAAAATTGTAAACTTATTGCTGCTTTGTTAAATACATCCTTGTCGAGTCATATTCATAGTCAGTCTAAGAATATGATTCGACAAGGATTTATTTAACAAAGCAATATTAAGTGTATTTTTATATAGGGATTATTGCGAGCGCTCGAATAATTTTGCTGCCGACTGTATATATATATATATATATATAAATATATAAATTATTTAATTTAAATTAAGATAAGTGAAAATTAAATTGGAATGTAAAAACAACCAAAAACAATTATTTTACCAGCCAGAATGCAGCAATTCAAAATAATAATTTTCCAGTAAAAAATATAAATATTGTTACTACATTTAAATATAATAAACCTTTTAATAAGATGGTTTTTAATTATAGAACATTTGCTTAATCAGATAACTTCTCCATGTTGTATGATTGTATGTGCAATAGTGATGATTTTAGATATTATATAGACATTAATTATAAACATGTTATAACTGGTGAGTTTAAGATAATTAAAAATGAAAATATAAGATTTTTAATGAATTTATATACAAAATTTAGATTAAATTAAAAAATAAATAAAAAATAAAATGTTAAGGAGTCCTTTTTTAAAAGATAATTACTAATTTTATTTATAAGATATAATAGAAGTGTAATACTTCTATTCAGGCTTTTCATGAAAGGAAATATAATTTAGTATCTTATTTTGACAATTTTTTGGTTGAATTTTTATATCATACTAATTACACTTATCAGCATTTTAATAAATTGGACAATGAATATTTAGAATTAATTAAAAATAATTTTATTTTTGTTTCTGCAGATAAGGCTGCAAATAATTATGTTATTAAATGTAAATATATATATATATATATATATATATATATATATATATATATTGAAAGAACTTTCTAGGAACTGATTAATGATTTTTGCATACTAAATTAAACTTTAAAATAGTTTTTTATTTATTTAGTTATTTGTTTATTTGTTTATTTATTTATTTTTTTTACTGCCTATTCAAAATAGATAATTTTTTTTTTTTTTTTTTTTTTTTTTATGTTTAATGAAAGTAGCGTTCCATTTTTATTTATGATACCTAAATTTTATTTTATGCTTATAGGGCGTCACAATAAAAAGTTTCTAACTTTAAAAAATGATTTTTTACTTGAATTTTATTTTTCAAATCATCCTAGTGCCGAAACATTCGCTTGGTTATCAATTTGAATATCTATTTTATAAATAAATTAGAGAAAATAAAAGATATAACTTATTTATATATTTTTTTAATTATTTACATGTTTAAAAGCATGTGAAGTTACTTAATATCAATTCCATGAAATTAAAATTATTACTAAGAAACTTCAATTAATATATATATATATATATATATAGTATATATTATATACATGTGTGTGTATGTGTGTGTGTGTGTATAAAATAAATCCAAATTTCGAGAGATGGATTACAGATATAAAAGTTTAAGGGAGAGGGCGAACGACGAAACGTTTGATGTGTTCTATATCATATCAAGTTAGTGAATACCGACGGGAATATCGTAAAATTTAAGTTCTAAACCAGTGGTCGCAAACTGGTAATCCGTGAACCACTTGTAGTTCCCGACTAAATCTTTGATTGTCCACAGAAATATCTTCACATTATTTTATTTTTTTATGTTTTATTAGAAATTATGTCAATTTTAACTTCAGGATTTCCTGGTTTCACTCACAACATTAGATTTAAATTTTTTCTGCATGAGAAAGAGAAGACAAAGGAATAGTCTTTTATCACAACAATTTTTATTGTGAATAACAGGGACATAGCTATTTCGTTGATTTTCTAATCTGCATTTGATACTTAGCTAGGAATCGTTCTAAATTTATGAGAGTAATGCTATTCGCTAAACACCATTCAAACTGATATTAAACCATTTACAGTGCATTTTGGTCAACAAATGACATCAATGTAAAGTAAAAAGTGTATCTAATAGATTTTTAAAGATAAACAAAATGGAAAAAAATATTAACGACAAGGATTCTTATATTTTTTATGGAAAAAATTGAATTACGTTTATAAATGCTTGTAATTATTAATAAGTTAAGCTAAAATACAAACGATAAAAATTTTATTTTTCACTATGAAAAGTACAAGTTAAATTAAATTTACGTTCCCTAATATATGAGAAGCATTATTTTTAAAGGAGATTACTAAATATTTTTTACTGAACATATAAATATTAGTAGAATAAAAGTTTAATTTCCAAAAACAAATTAGAATTTATACTTTATTAATTTAGTGATTTTTTTTTACAAATTACATTTCAAATTTTTATTGTTAACTATTCTTCTTTATTTATTTTATTATTACATTAATAAGTTATATATGATATGATATAGTTATAAATAATATATCATGTAGTTACTAACTATAAAAATATAATATACCACTACTGCTGCTATAAATAATAATATAAATAATAATAATATTATTATAAATATAAATATAAATATATAAATAATATAAAAATTTGTAGAATATAATATAATAACTAATAATATAGTTATAAATAATATGACACTTACATACATAAAGTTTCTTAATAGTATGGGGAAAGTAAAATTAATTTTCAATTGTCTTCGTGCGTATTTATAAAATTTCGAAAGAATATAAAATTAAATAATTTGTTTAAGTTAAAATTATTGATAAGAAGAAAATAAACGCACTAACATTTGTTGTTTATTTAGATGTTAATTTGTTAATGTTTTATGCATAAAATGGGATTTATTTTTATTTGTTTAGCTGTCTGATTGCTTTTTCATTTGCAATTTACTTCAAAAGTACTTTTAAATTCTTGTCTACTGTACGTCTGATAATAATCAATTCCTTTTTATAGATTAAAAACTCAAAGCTAAATGTGTAATCAGTGTTTTGTTTCCGTTTATCAAAACTTGCCATCATTTTCACTTTTAAAGTAACCAAACGAAAAGAAATGAAAGATTTGTAGACAAGTAGTTAAGCTTCTTTAAAACAAACTTTCTTGAAACTACATGAATTTTTTCGAACTTTTAAATTTACGATAACTTGAATTTTAGCCGAGGATAAGTCAAAGTGCATAAAAGGTCTTGAGAAAACATGTAGACTACTTTAAAATAAACTTCCTTCAAATAATAAATATTTATTTAACTGACTCGAACATATACCAGTTTAAATTTAAGTGAAAAAGAACAGACGGAAAAAAAGGAAATTCTCAAAAGAAAAATTGACTAACTGCGTATTTTTCGAAAAACTAAATCTTCTGTTACTTTGAAACTAAACAATATTTTAAAGATGCTTAATGATTATTTTGTTTCTATTTCATACAAATAATATATATAAATATTCACCAATAAATAATAAAAAAATAAAATAAATGAAATATTTAAGAAAGCACTTTTCTACTTTACATTGTATTATATATAAATTTGAATAGAAAATAATGTTATACATAAATCAGTAAAGTTCTTGTCAAACTATGTCTCTAAGATTATCGACATTTTAAATTCTTGCAAATACTTTTTTTTTTTTTTCAAGAGAATAAACTCTTCAATTCACGTATAAATTTTTAACAATTTTACAAATTTGTTAGCATGTGCATAAAATTCTCCAAACATTTTTCTGTAAAATTACAAACCTTATTTTCAATGCACGGCAAATATTAAACATACAGAGATTCTACAAATAACATATATTTTTAAAGCAATTATAAAGTAATTATCTACCAATATATTCCAATAGTATACAATGAAATTGAAATGAATTATTCATAAGCAAAAAGGATATTTACAGTGCATTGAACATTTAACATTAAAATTTACAGAGTCGTATAAAAATATTCAGATATATTTAGTATATAATACACTGCTCGACAATGAAAATGCAACACGAAGAAGGAATGATAATAACGGACTGAAATTTGTTGGATATATACATTATAGTAGGAAGAACAATTGATTAAAATTTCTGGAAATTTGGAGTAATATGTACTGAGAAAACAGTACATAAAGCAGCGTCCTCTGTGAGCAATAACGGCACATATCTGCCTAGGCATTGAATCGAACAGCTATTGGATGACATGTACGGGTAGAGCACTTCATGCAGTTTCAACACGATGCCGCAATTCATCTATCGATGTTACTGGTGAGTGGTGGTGGGGCCAGTCGCTTTTCAATGATTAAACAGTCATTTTCATTGGTGCGAGATTAGGAGAACGCGCTGGCCAGAGCAAAAGTCGAACACATTCTGTATCAAAGAAGTTCCGGACAATACAAACAACTTGCGGTCGTGCATTATCTTGCTTAAATTTTGCGTTACGGAGGCCTCGAATACAGGGCAGAGGGGCAGGCTTTAACTCATCAGAAATTTAATGACCGCTGTTCAGAGTGCAAGGAATACGAACATGAAGTAATCGAGACGTGCATCCAATGGGAACCCATAACATCATTGCAAATGATGGACAGCATGATGATGTCGAATCCCAGCTGGCAATGTGCATTATTCATAATGCCGTTAAATACGGATAAGTCTATCTTGATGCTGTAAACAGCATTGTGATTTGTCTGAAAAGTGACTTCACGCCATTCCTGCGTCCAGGTTCATCGTTGATCACACATTAATGGCGGCCATATCAGTGATGCAGTTTTGAGGGTAATCAGAATTTTGGTAGCCGCATACTGAGTCACCCGCTGGATTCATGGTATGTTGTACTATGGTCACCTCTTGTTTTCATTCCCGCCACTCTGAATTACAGCCTTTACATTTCTGACGAGTTAAGGCCCATAGCTCTTCTCTATGTTCAAGGCCTCCGAAGCGCAACATTTAAGCAGGACAATGCACGACCGCAAGTTGTCCAAATTGTCTGGATCTTCACTGATGTCGAATGGGTTCGACTGTTGCTCTGGCCAGCGCGTTCTTCTGATCTCGCACCAAGGAAAATGACTGTTTAATCGTTGAAAAGCGACTTGCCCCCGCCACTCAACAGTAACTTCGATCGATGAATTGTGCCACCGTGTTAAAGCTTAATTAAGTGCTCTACCCGTACATGACATCCAATCGCTGTTCGATTCAATGCCTAGGCAGATATGTGCTGTTATTGCTCACAGAGGTTGCTGCTTTATGTAATGTTTTCTCAGTACATGATACTCCAAATTTCCTGAATCAATTGTTCTTCCTACTATAATGTATGTGTCCAGCAAATTTCATTCCGTTATTATCATTCGTTCTTGGTGTTGCATTTTCAACGTCGAGCACTGTATTAAGACTGAAAAGAAAAACCCTACTGCTTTAGATGACAGCCGCAGTACTTTCGGTGGGGATCGCCGCCGAAAGTATTAACTTCATCATCCGAAGCAGTAAGGTTTTTTTTTTAGCATTTTAATATGTAAATTTATTAGTTTAATTTCAGTTTTATAATTTAAAGTATAATTGTTTTTCAGATAGTCGAACTTTTCGTACGGCAGTGAAAACCCAAACAAAATCTCCAACTTACTGGTCGATTTCTTCGCCGTATCGTCTCTTGACCGTTCCTTGAGTTTCAAGTATATGAGTTTCAAGTAGTTTTGCTAATTGTCCCGGCCTTTGAGATAAGATGTTGCACTTAATTATCATAGTTCTCGTTTTCGTATAGAAAGATTACATCAAGAGGAGACTACATTTCTCTGGCATAAACATGAAAGAAAGACTGAATCTCATGATGTCTTCTTTCGTTGTGTTGTAATCGAATGTTACAAAAGGCAAAATGTCATCACAATTATTTTACCAACATCAACATGCATAGATAACATATCAGTTAGTGTATTATTAAATCTCTCTGTGAATTCATTGGTTTGTGGATGATAGGCTGTTGTCAATAGATGAGAAGTCTGGCATATTCCGTAGATTTATTTTACTGCATTAGACAGAAAGGAACAGCCGTATCACGTATCGTTTCTCTCGGAGCATCAGGCTTCAGTATGACTTCATCAACCATAAATTTAGCAAAATTGGTAGCTTCAGCCGTAGACAAGGCCTTTGTAATTGTGCATCTCATAAAATAGTCTGTGCAAACAAATATCCATTTGTTGCGGAAAAGAGTTTTGCAGGTTATTTCCTTTTTTAAATTACTTGAACAGTATTTGCCACATTTTTGTCATATATATCATGTCTGTATATACATATACATACAGGGTGTGACATTGTTCCTTGATATTCCAATTTAGGCGCGTGATCTGTAGTGATGCAGGTTCATAATGTACAATCAAACACCATATAAAATAAATAACAGCAGAGATATAGAGGTGACGAAGTGAGATATTTATTTAAAATGGAAATATTTAGTTCAACAGATAAAATTCCAATTAAATATAAAAGCAAATATTCAAGTACTTGAGATTGTACATAATAAATCTTAGGGATATGCCTTAAAAAGGAGGTGAGAGAGAGGTAATCCTTTAACGTCTATTCAAGATCAGATATTATCGTAAAGTGTGTAGGGAGAGAGAAGCTAGCGCACGACTTGCCCAGCCAAATCTGGCAAGCCTGCCAATCACCTGATCCTGGCGTCGCCAAATAAGCGCCAAGTGTTATTCTTTGTTTGTGAATTGAAATGTATATAAACTTTTAAATTTTGAGAGTCGGTTACAAAATATTAACCCTATTGTTGGCGCGCTTGTTTTGAGCCAAGAGAATGAGGTGATTTATGAGTATTGTGAAACAGGAAGTGGATAATTACTTTAATATGAGTCATTTAAAATCTATTGCATCAGGTTGAGTAGAGAATGACCGTTATTAAACTGAAATCATTAATATTGCGTAAACACAAATAAATTATTATATCCGGTGTTGAAATACATATAATTTGAGAGTCTTTTTGTTTAGGAAAATCTGAGAACACTTTTATTTATAAGAATATTAAGCTAATTTATATCTCTCAAATGATAAGTTATTAAATAAATTATTACATTTATAGTGTAAATAAAAACGACATCTTTGATTTATGAGTACTATTAATCAGTACAAAAAACCCTTAACGGCTTAAAAGTTTGTGACGCCGCTACTTTGTGGCTATAAGAATTTGAAATATGAGTCTTAAAAATAATGATATTAAATTTTAAGTGACGCTTTGCAATTAGTTAAAATATACATAGATTTTCTTATTTGATTATTGACTTTTATCTTTTATTTATATTTATAATGCAAACGTAATATTTTTAACTTCAAGATCAGACAGATATTTAAAATACACTAACTGATGCTTTTTCATTCGCATTTCAAATTCAAAATAAGAGTTTTAAGAGGAATGATATAAAAATTCCTGTGGCGCCTCAGTGTTATTTTAAAAGATTTGTTTTTAGATTCCATTAAAATTACTTTTGTTTTGATAATAAAATATATTTACACATTTAAACAGTGCTTTTAATTTTCAAATATACTGTCAAATAATTATACTTTCACTGAGTTAGCATTATAAAGTAAAATTATTTATTTCAATAAATTGATTTATCTTTTGCATCACGCTATCCAAAACATAGTATCATAGTGTCCAACTAAGTGAAAATTTGCTCAAAGAGGTAGTGTGACGTAAAGAAAACATTTACACAAATTTTACTTGCAGTTTTGGATAGCGTGACGCAAAGGATAAATCAATTTATTGAAATAAATAATTTTACTTTATAATGCTAACTCAGTGAAAGTATAATTATTTGACAGTATATTTGAAAATTAAAAGCACTGTTTAAATGTGTAAATATATTTTATTATCAAAACAAAAGTAATTTTAATGGAATCTAAAAACAAATCTTTTAAAATAACACTGAGGCGCCACAGGAATTTTTATATCATTCCTCTTAAAACTCTTATTTTGAATTTGAAATGCGAATGAAAAAGCATCAGTTAGTGTATTTTAAATATCTGTCTGATCTTGAAGTTAAAAATATTACGTTTGCATTATAAATATAAATAAAAGATAAAAGTCAATAATCAAATAAGAAAATCTATGTATATTTTAACTAATTGCAAAGCGTCACTTAAAATTTAATATCATTATTTTTAAGACTCATATTTCAAATTCTTATAGCCACAAAGTAGCGGCGTCACAAACTTTTAAGCCGTTAAGGGTTTTTTGTACTGATATCATTACTTTTTAGTGGTTATTGATCAAAAAATTAACCTTTTGAAAGGGGCTCGTTCCATATCCTATGGTGAAGCGTGACAACTGCTGTCACAGCCCCTTTCTAAAGGTTAAAACAAGTCCTTCTGGCTCCTAGGAAGGGTAAACTAATTTATCTTTTCGTATGAAGTTGTCACCATTTTTTTTCAAAATGGCAGCTACAATTTATTAATGGACTTAGTGGACTTATAAATGAAGGCTATTTATATATGGAGTTTTAAGCAAATCGGTTCATAAAACCTTTCTAATGTAAATTTGAAATTTTCAGTGTGTTGGCACAGGGAAACAAGAGGGTGGATTAAGTTGGCAAATGAACATATCAAATACATTTCTGAGATAAATCCACACTACAAATTTAGTGTGAATTAATTCAGTATTTCAAACGTTATCATACTCACAAATTTTCAAGTAGCCTGCCACTTGGAAACAAAATGGAGAAGCTTCGCACTAGAAAAATTTATTGACTGGGATTCTCAAACTCTTAAAAAAAAAAAAAAAAAAAAAAAAGTAAGTGAAAATTTTTAAATTTAAGTTAGAATTACGTAATTTACATTTTGCAAGTTTCTTTTTAGAGAATTACAAATTAAACAATTAAAAAAATATATCAAGTAAATAATAAAAATGGAATTTTATATATTTTCTTTCCCCTTTTGAGGCTAAGTATACTGCTCCAATATTCACAATTTAAATTTTCATCAAAAGTGCAGGTAAAAACTACTTCCTATATATTTTCATATAAAACGTTTGGGGGGGAAAAATAGACAAAATATAAATTAAGCTTTACATTTCTATAATTTTAAAAATAAGATAAAATCACCTGGAGAAAAATTTTATGGAAAATATAAGTTAAGTTTAAAAAAAAATGAAATTTCTGCGTAAAAGTACTATTTCATAAATATATTTACAACTACAATAAACACTCCTTTAATTTTAAATAATTATTTCTACATGTTTCGAAGCTATTACAAGTTTTTTTTCTTTCTTTCTTTCTTTCTTTTTCTTTCTTTCTTTCTTTTTTTTTTTTTTTTTTTTTTTTTTAAGAAAAATAAATTAAATGTAGTGGCGCCATCTAGTAGTTTTTTTTAAAACCATATACATACAGATTTAACTTTTTTTTTTTTTTCATTAAAAAAAAAAAAAAAAAACTTGTTTAGAAACAGGTAGAAATAGTTATTTAAAATTAAAGGAGGATTTTTTGTTTACTGAAATTGTAAATTATGAAATAGAATTTTTCATGCACAAGTTAATTAATTAAAAAAAGAAAAGAAAGAATAATTTTTTTTAAATAAATTATTATGGGTTTCAAAGTAAAGATGTTATTTATTTATTTTGACATGTTTTTTAATAATTGCTATTTGACACATTTTTCATGAATTTTACCGAAATTCATGAAAAATGAATTTTATTAAAACACTGTTTAAACACTGTTTATTAAAACACTGTTTTTTCTAATAAACAGTGCAAACATTGTTTCATCTTCTAGTCATTGCTTTGAATAATAATAATAAAAAAAATTGATTATGTTAATATTTAAAATATGTATCATTTTAAAGTCTGAAAAATAAATAAATGAATAAACACTAACTGTATTTTCAAAAGAGATTTTTAATTTTTAAAAAGAAATATTTATATATATGTATTTACGAAAGAGTATGTTTTAAATAAAAACGATAGATGGCGCCAAAACTGTATTTGCTGTTTTTTTCCATTACGTAGCGTAAGGATACATGAATAGGAATCGAAAATCATTGAGTTATTATAAAATCGATTTTCATGAATGATTAAAAAAATTTTCGCTTTAAAAAATTGTAAATTCATCATTATTATGATAAAATGGAATATCTAAAATTATAAGATACTTCCTTATTTAAAATATTATCTAAATATTTCTTTGACTAAATATGAAATTTTGAAATCAAAACTGTTTTTTTCATAACAGAAGAGAAAATATATTTAAGTGAATTTGACTTAGTATATATACAATAAATATTTTAAACATGTAATAAAGTACTTTTGCGTTAAAAAAAAATTCTAAATAATTCATTGGCTGCATTCAAGTCGGTCAACAAACCAACCCACATACTTTACAAGTAAGAACCGAATAACAGCGTTTTCACCCGAAGAAACATATGTAATTGGCGGAGTAATATAGTTCCATATTTAAAGCGATTTATATAAAAAACAAGAGTTTTCCTGGAAAAAACGAAAACGTTACTAGATTCAGAAAGGTCCTATTAACAACATATATTAATTATATGAAAATCCTTCGAGCCGTTTTAGAGATATTTTTCAGAATTTCAGTCCATTACTCCAATCGTTTTCCCATTTTGGCTTTAAATTGAGATTCAGATCTCAAAACATATTGCATGTAGAAATGCAAAATTTTCAGGATAGATTAAGACCGAAGATAAAAGATTATTTTAAAAATATCAGAACAAAATATGGTATATTTGCTGAGATATTAAGTGTCGGCTTTTACAAATCTCTTTGATGTCGAACTAGGCGTATATATGAGTTCACAGCTTTCCGTCCGTTTGTCCTTCCGCTTGCGTCACTCGAAAAACTGCCGTTTTTCATGATAATTTCAAAATAAATGGAGTTTTGATTTAAAAAGGTTTATTTTAACATGGTTTACGCAATTTAATATGTAATACAAATAATTCATTTTATTTTATGAATTTAAAAAGTAAAATCCATTAGGATTAAAAAAAACTGAAATGAAATAGAATTAATTTTAAAATGTAATATTCTCATGAAAATGAAATAATTTAATTATTCAGATTTTAAAAGGAAATAGATTAAAAGTGAATGTATGTGTGAAGACTCTTTCACACATATTCTCCCCCACAACCAGAAAAAGAAAAAATACCTCTCGCTCACTTAACACAGATGCTATATATATCATAATAACAATAAGAGTATCCCTTCATTTTTCACCAGAATTATGAATAATATAATGCTATACAAAAATACTAAATAATGTTTACATAAAAATGAGATATTCTTAATTTGAATCTTTATAGATGTGGTATACAGAATTTACTTATTATTAAACATTTCTTTTCTCATGAAGTGCACAGACAATAAAAAAGTGTAAAAAATCTTGAATATTACATCAGGTGACAACAATGTTTGTAACTTATTTAGACTTTGGTTGACAAAATCCTCTGTAAGAAAAACTAATTAATATTCATATTAATATATAAAATATACAGTGATGCAGATTACTAAATTTAGAAATTTATTTAGCATAAAATTATATGTTTTTAGAAAAAAAAATAATTCAACAAAGTTTTTAATTCTAACCAAATTTCATAGAATTACTACTATTTTATCAACACCTATTCTTCATTGACCAAAAGAAAAATTTTTAAATATTGAGAACATCAAAAGTACTTGTCCAAATCCAGAGGGAATGTGTATCTCAGCAGACAGTGAAATTGTAAAAAGGTTTGTGAGGCCATGACAAGATCACATACCGAGAAAAGTGTAAGAAAAGTCAGAAGAGGCTTAGAGGTTGTGCAAACATAAGTGTCACAACAAGCATTCTGACAAGACATATTTATGTCGTGTGTATGTGAAAAATGACTATGGATGAAAATTTTGTAAAAATTGAGAAAAACTCATGCCAAAAGATTTAAGGATCTAGAAATGGAACAAGCA
The DNA here is from genome assembly GCA_963930645.1 of Salticus scenicus. NCBI lineage: Eukaryota > Metazoa > Arthropoda > Arachnida > Araneae > Salticidae > Salticus > Salticus scenicus. The sequence continues at coordinate 69,552,553 of OZ005656.1, read as the reverse complement.
CTGACATACTATAAAATATCATTTTTTTATCATAAAAGAAAGGTAAGTGTTATTGATTGCAGCAAGCTTTAAATAATTGCAAGAAAAATTTTAAATCAATTTTTAATAATAATATCTATATTTGTATTTACCCTAAATAAACATTTGGGGAGAAATCAAAACCTATTAAGTTTGTAAAAAATTTTAACATATTGCCTCTGTGTAATTAAAAATGACAATACTAAAATCAATATCAACATAAACCCATAAAGATTACTTTCCTTATATTCATATATATTTATATTTATATTTTATATCTTTTTTTTATTATTATTATTAATAGACCCACAATTATAAATTTTTCATTTCCTGAAATTCCATCAAAATTAGAAAGTACAAAATATTACTGTGGAAAAAAATATATATCCACTGTCATGAGATGCAAGATCAACAACTGTTAACCCAGTGGTGGCCAACCACCAAGTCAACTGATCAACCATCTCATAACCTCACCATTGCATTTAGTCGTCACCAAATGCAAGGGTGGTAAATAAAAAAAAAAACATTCATAAAATACAAAATTCAAAATTAAAAGAATGAAAATTAAAAATTTTAATACTTGTGGTCCTTAAAAAATATCTGTAGGTCTTGTTGATAATTTACATGTCACAGCAAAAATTTACATTCTGAAAAATAAATGATGTTAGTCAAATGCACACACTCAATATGATACAAGAAAAATTCTATGTTTTATTTATTTGCTAAAAGTTTTGTTTGTTTATTCTCAAACAACATAAAAATTGTCCATTATTAATATCATTTTTCTCTTTTTACCCCAGTCACCTCAAGAATTTTTTTTATAAAAACAGATCTGTGTATAAAAAAAAATATATATATAAAATAAAATGTCGACCAAATAAAAATAATAATCTACAAAATGTAGAAAGCCAACAGGCAATGAGAAAATGAAAAGAAGGGCCCTTAAATAATAAAAAGCAGGAAATTTTTTTTTTATATTCATTTTTTTGTAACCATAGCATGAAGAGCCATGTATATCCTGCATATACCTGCTTAAACAATATGATACAGCTAGACCACATAGGAGAACTGCACACATTAAATAATAATAAACTGATCAGTAAAATAAAAGCAAAAATATTGCTACAAGCAGGGAGTGCACTAAAGTCTCTGTCGATGAAAGAAGTGTCACATAGCACACCAGTAAACATATAAAATTGAATAAATGTGCTAAATATGTTAAGACAAAGTACCCGTTTATATTTCAATTAAACAAGTACATAATAGAGCAGCAAAAGCAATGTGACAATATCATAAAATAAAAATCGTTTTATCTCTTTTTTTATATGTGCATTTACCAACATTCTCTGAAAACAGGGCAATTATTATTATTAATATCTACTAAAGTTATTCGAATAAGGTGGTTAATCATCCCATGAATTTTTTTTGTGTTGTGTCAGTAAAAAAAACTACTAATACAGAAATTAATTTTCTTAGTTAATTAAAAATATGTGTGAGCAACTTATACTGTGTGTGTGTGTGTGTGATATAAAATAAATGAAAGTGTAGCTAAATCAAGACTATAAATAAATATAGATTTACACGAAACTTCATTTATAAAAGTTTTTAAACATTGTATATAAAAAAATGTGTTGTAAATTAAATGTTATACTTCCTAGAGATTAAAACAATAAAAATAAACTTTCAAATCTCATAAAGTATAAACAAGTGTTCTGGTAAAAATGAATATTTCAAATTGTATAAAATACTGAAAAGAAAATAGGTTTTGTAAATTAAATACCATCACATTTTGTATTATCACCATTAAAACTTAAAAATTTGATGAACAAGAATACCAAAATTAATAGGCTGTGTACTATTAAATTGATGTAATTTTTTTTTTTTTAAATACTCCAAAAATTTTAAACATTGTGAGACATAAGTGAGAAAAATGTGAATGTGAAACAAAAAAATTCCATGTATAAATTTAGACTGATAATTTAAATCAGGTTTACAAAATCTTTATATACATGCAAAAATAAATAAAAATAAAATAAAACATAAGTGTCATTTAAAGAACAACAATACTACAAGTTCTCAAACACATTATTTGAATGAGAAATGTTTAATTATATGGTGTAAAAAAAATGTGTGTGTGTAATTCTAGTAAATAACAGAAATATTTCAAATACACGGCTAGCATATAAGCTAGTTTTACATATAACTATTTCAAAAAAAATTGTAAATATGTGTAGATATTTCATATTAAAAATAGTCATAATTAAAAATATTGTATTTTGTGATAAGACAAAAAAAACATATACATCAATTCCATGATTTGGTTATAATAAAGAATATAAAATTCCTATCTGTTTGTGTGCATCTCATATATTTTAAAAATAAAAAAAAACTAGAAAATAAATATTGTATAACATATAAAAGTGAAAAAGTGGTAATAAAACATAATGTAAAATAATTGTATGTAAGAGTAAAATTGTGTAAGAAGAAAAAAATGTGTGTGTGAAGTGCACCCATGTGCATTTAACAAAAGTAACCCTATAGCAAGGCTAGAATGACTAGATTTACATGCAAGGTTACCCCAAAAGTACTTATATTATAGTGTATAAAATTGAATAGTTCCTTTTTTTTTTTTTTTTTTTTTTTTTTTTATAAGGATTTTACATTAAGAATGGACAATATTAAACAACAAAAATGAAGCACTTGTGAAACTTATTTATGAAACTTTTTTTTTTTTTTTTTTTTGTAATAAATTGTGTATGTGGTATTATGTATGTACTAAAATAAATAAAATATAATTGTATATATGTACAGTTACCAAAACATCTGTATCTCGAAAAATTACACATTCATGTGAATCCTTAAAAATGATTTACAGTGATTGCAAATTGAAAAAAAAAATCACTATAGAAATAAAATAAAAATATGTTCAAGTGCAATAATATATATTTTTTTTTAATCCATAATATGAAAGAGCAAGAAATTTAAAATCAACATTCTGCATCATTGATTAAAAAAAAATGTGATAAAAACTCTTTAACTTTTTTTTTTTTTTTTGTGTGTGTGTATGTGTGAACAAAACCATTATTTGAAAACAAAATTCAATAACTGATACATAATGGCATATGATTTCCTTTTTAATTTCAAACCCTTATGATTAAATATGTTACCATGAATTGGCACAAGCTCTTAAATTTTATATGTTTGTTTTTGTATAAAACTCTATATTACCTTAAATAATTCATTGCCATTACTACTTTTAAAGATGAGTCAAAAAGCAATTTATCCAATTAAAATAAATTTCCAATCATAGGGCCAAAAATAATTAATTGAAAAAATTCTGACAGAAATTGCAATGTTTCACAAAAATGTCTCGTCACTCACTGTCCATAAATAAAAAAAATAAATCGGTCCAGCCGAAAATTTTGTCTGGACAATGGATAACAAAACAGTAAAAACTCACACACCCTAGAGCACCCAAGAGAAGGCATATAAGCTCTTCTGCAAAACACTACAACTTCACAAGAATAAAAAATTTATCTTAAATTTTGACTAACAAAATGAAATATTTGCATTAAAATTTAAGAATTTATAAGATTAATGAAAAAATATTCAATAACTAGAATTATGAGAAGACCCCTAGCAAATTTGTGAAAAATAAAAAAATATGTATATGATAAAAATGAGATACATAATATGAGTGTCAATTTTAAATATTCTCTTGATAAACCATTATTTATCTTAACCAAAAATTTCAGTAAGAAAATCAAAAAAATATTTATATGTATTTCTATCAAGCTATTTCTTTTAACAAAGTTCCTCGTATGAATATTCAAGAAACTCAAGTAAACTATAAATCATTAAATAAAATAACAGTATTTTAACATATAAACAAAACTCAAAATAGCATCTCAACATGTATTTGTCAATTTAAGGAAAAAGAATGTCATCACTAGCAGACTGATAATAAAAATATTGTAGAAAAGAAAAAAATGTATTTGTGAGAAAATTTTGAGAAAATAAACTGTAAATGATACATTTGTTAGTATCCTCAAGTTCTTTAAGCAACTACACTATTCTCAAAAAAATATATGTATTATGTGTATTGATATCTACCAGCAATGACACTATATAGTAAAGAGTCAAATGAGGGTATAATCCAAACTATTACTATAAATTACACCTAATAATGTAAGTTCAACTAAAAAAAATTTTTTTTTTAAATAAACCCTCATGAAAATATCATTATAACAGCATATGTAAATTTGAACGACCATGGGTTAAAAATATTTTTATAACCACCTTATTATTTTCAACTATCTATTGTTGTAAATCCAAGTAAAAATTTTCAAAATTATAAAATTAATTATGTGACATATAGCCATGCACAATCAGGGATAAAAATTAAATTACCCTGTTACTGAGAAATGTATAATTGTGAGGTATAATTATTCTTTAAAAATTTTGGGATATCTATGTTCCCATACCTCGAAAAGTAAAATTGTTCACGTTTTATACTCAAAAATTTAAAACTATTCAAAATACAATAATAAAAATAAAACATATACATATACATATTTTTGATATATTAAAACACAAATATTAAATATTAGTAATTAAATGTATATAATTTAATGCGATATTAGCACTGACCCAAAAGAAACAAAATTATAAAACTTTTTTTTTTTTTTTTTTTTTTACTAAAGACATACTCAAATTTTCTTATTAAAGTTAATTCTTAAATATTAGAATTCCTACTTACTACTTCTTGAAATAATACTTCCTGATCTGAAGCACAACAACAACAAAACAAAAAAAAACGGAATTGTTCATGAAATAAAAGTTGATATCAACATCTGCACAGCAAAATTGTTTATGAGCGTTCATATGAGTAAATGCGCAGAAAAATGTATCTTCGAATATCATAGTGTCTCATAATTCCTGTCTTGTAGTTCAAATTTCTGAGTACAGATACATAAACACTCACACACGGAAACGATCAATCGCAGTTTATAATCCACAGTTAAGCTGAAGGTCACTTTATCTTCTTCTACATATTTCCATCACTTCATTCGCGGAAAGTAGAAACTGAGAAAACTTCTCTTCTCCTGCAGCCGTTGACGGTGGAAAGGGTCATCAACCTTATCAGTCCATACATATGAGGTGATGAGCGAAAAACAATTTTCTATTCTTTATTTTGTAGTTAAAGACTTGTAATCCTTCTCAAGGATAGATGTCCAAAGAAAATGGTTGGAATCGGTTTCTCTTCAATTACTCGAAAACGATTGCTTCTAATTTCCATATAATAAAGAATATCTTCCTAATTTCTTTGAATGTCCAGTTCAGTGAATGAAGATAATTCAAACTATAAGATCAATTCTCTGTAACTCATTGTTGAGGAGTATCGCTACGAAACATTAAGACTTTGTCGGTTTATTATTGGAGGGAATCTTGAGACTAAAAGATTTTTCTTCTTAACATATTTTCCTTTTATTACGTGAAAGTTTCTGTTATCTACAGTTCACAATAAAATCAATATCACAATGAAAATCAACATACCCTCTCTCTCACCAAAGGCAGTGATCCCCAAGAATTGGTAGCTGGCACCAGTATTATGTGACATTGTTCCTTGATATTCCAATTTAGGCGCGTGATCTGTAGTGATGCAGGTTCATAATGTACAATCAAACACCATATAAAATAAATAACAGCAGAGATATAGAGGTGACGAAGTGACGAAGTGAGATATTTATTTAAAATGGAAATATTTAGTTCAACAGATAAAATTCCAATTAAATATAAAAGCAAATATTCAAGTACTTGAGATTGTACATAATAAATCTTAGGGATATGCCTTAAAAAGGAGGTGAGAGAGAGGTAATCCTTTAACGTCTATTCAAGATCAGATATTATCGTAAAGTGTGTAGGGAGAGAGAAGCTAGCGCACGACTTGCCCAGCCAAATCTGGCAAGCCTGCCAATCACCTGATCCTGGCGTCGCCAAATAAGCGCCAAGTGTTATTCTTTGTTTGTGAATTGAAATGTATATAAACTTTTAAATTTTGAGAGTCGGTTACAAAATATTAACCCTATTGTTGGCGCGCTTGTTTTGAGCCAAGAGAATGAGGTGATTTATGAGTATTGTGAAACAGGAAGTGGATAATTACTTTAATATGAGTCATTTAAAATCTATTGCATCAGGTTGAGTAGAGAATGACCGTTATTAAACTGAAATCATTAATATTGCGTAAACACAAATAAATTATTATATCCGGTGTTGAAATACATATAATTTGAGAGTCTTTTTGTTTAGGAAAATCTGAGAACACTTTTATTTATAAGAATATTAAGCTAATTTATATCTCTCAAATGATAAGTTATTAAATAAATTATTACATTTATAGTGTAAATAAAAACGACATCTTTGATTTATGAGTACTATTAATAATTTCAAAATAAATGGAGTTTTGATTTAAAAAGGTTTATTTTAACATGGTTTACGCAATTTAATATGTAATACAAATAATTCATTTTATTTTATGAATTTAAAAAGTAAAATCCATTAGGATTAAAAAAAACTGAAATGAAATAGAATTAATTTTAAAATGTAATATTCGCATGAAAATGAAATAATTTAATTATTCAGATTTTAAAAGGAAATAGATTAAAAGTGAATGTATGTGTGAAGACTCTTTCACGCAGTGTGGTTATAATTAAACTTTCCCTAGAAACAGTATCCTAGAGCGCAATCGGATGAACAGAATGCAATGAAATTTGGTGTATAGACTATGCACAAGATGAGCTCATGGAATTTCGAAAAAAAAAAAAAAAAGTTCCAAAATGTCCACCAGCGGGCTCCTTTTCCGGAAAAAAATTAAATTTAACACAATAAATGATAAAAATGGAATACATAAACAATATTAATATTTGTTGACCAGCTTCTGATCACCTTGTCATTGAACAACATTAAGTAAAGATAAGGAAAAAATAACAGTACGCTGTTTGAGGGAAAAAAAAAAAAAACTTTAGTTTATAGAAACAAAAACAGATTAGGACGAAATTGCACAAGAGGAGCAATTGTTAACCATATCCAGGACGATGTAAGGAAAGGCACTCCATGTGACCACTCTTATACATCTGCAAAATTCAAGTTGAACAGTGTGTTCAATAGCAGATCTGATGCTTCGCACAAAAAGCGTTATGGAGTTCTTTAAGCCATTCAACGTCACAGCACCTCCACGATATACTACCATTTTTCAAGGTGATCAGAATCTAGTCATTAAATGTTCATATTGTTTCTATATTCCATTTCGGTCGTTTATTGTGTAAAATTTAATGTGGTGGACATTGAATCCTCCCTGGTGGACATTTTAGAACTATTCTTTTTTTTTTTCAAATTTCCGTAAGCGCATCTCATGTATGCTCTATATACCAAATTTTGTTGCATTCCGTTCACCCGTTTGCGCTGTAGGATGTTGTTTATAGGGGGAGTTTAATTATAACCACCCTGTATATATGGGCACCCTGTATTAAACTCCCTCTGATGGACATTTTGGAACTTTTTTTTTCGAAATTTCGTAAGGGCATCTCATGTATACTCTACGTACCAAATTTTTAAGCATTCCGTTCACCCGTTTGCACTGTAGGATGTTGTTTATAGAGGGAGTTTAATTATAACCACCCTATATATATGGGCACCCTGTATTAAACTCCCTCTGGTGGACATTTTGGAACTTTTTTTTTCGAAATTTCGTAAGGGCATCTCATGTATACTCTACGTACCAAGTTTTTAAGCATTCCGTTCACCCGTTTGCGCTGTAGGATGCTGTTTATAGGGGAAGTTTAATTATAATCACCCTGTATATATAGGCGTTACAGAGGTATTTTTCATGTGTATTATTTTTTTTTCTAAACTTTAAACAAAATTGGAGCTTTCTTTGGAATTAATTTTATACTTGTTCTTTAATATACACTGCAATAAAAGAATGTTTTATTTATTTATTTATTTATTAAAATATTAAAAATCTCATCGCTCGAAAAAATATAAATTTTAAAATTAAAATTTCATATTCCTATATATACATACATACATGCACAGACTCAGTTTATTTCAATAATATATATATATATATATATATATATATATATATATATATATTCTTCAATTTTTTAAAACAAACAAAATTACTTGCTAAATTATTAACTATAATAGGAGAAAAAATACCTAAAGAAATTCTTCTAATTAGCAATTATTTTATAAGTAACATTTGAATTAAATCTTTCAGTTCTTGCATTCAAGTTTTTGAAAATCCTTGCTCATTTCTTTTCCATTTCCATTCTCTAATTAAAGAAAGATAAAGAATTGTTACCTAAAGGCATTAACAGCTGTTGTAAAAGTAGCGCTATTAAAATAAATTGGATACATTGAATTCAAAAGTTTCTCAGTTTCTCTCCTAATTACTGTACTTGATTTTTCGGGTTAACGGTAAGTTCTTTAGAATATCTTTAAATGATTAAGACTCTCTTGAATTAAAATTAAGTAGTTGGTTTTAATTGTTGTGAAACATCTTCTTAAGTAAATGAAAACCATCTGAAATAAATTTTCTATGAAAGTTTTTAAAGATTTTCAATAAATAACTAACCGTTTTGAACATTTCGGTTTACTCAGTTCGATTATTTTTAAATCGTATTACGCAATTATACAAAAAATAACATCATAAATAATTCAAATAATCGTATAATCCTTACATTTATGTACAAGTCGATTTTTTTCACAAACTTTCAACTTGAATTTGCAATGACTTTTGTCTAAGGTTACGAATCAAATGTTTCACGCTCTGGCTTATTGTTTTCAGGTACCCAGTACAAGTGTTTAGTTATGTATAATGCAACCACCTTTCCCGCGTCTATCATTGAGGACGATTTCAAAGGCTTTTGGGGTGCTAAATTGAGCGATAGGTTGGGGTTTGGTAAATATCCAGTCATGCGGCTTACTCTAACGCTTTTTTTTCTCTCAATCACAAGGGTTATCACTTCTATTTTAATAGTGAACTCGTTGACTCAGCAGTTGCGCAGAGGCTCCCATGGTCACAAGAAACGTGGTTAAAGAGTATGTGTATTTATTTCCAAAACAACTTTAAGCCATAGATCCCGTTCTAAATAATAATAATAATAATAATAATAATAATAATAAGCGAAACATGATAGTAGAATAATAATTCAAACCCAATTTATATAATCCATAACATATATTGACAATGAATAATGTAAGCTCAGACTCATGTGTAGTTGAATAAACAGCCGTTATATATTTAGGCTTTAAACAAAAATACTTTTTGTAACAGAAGTCAACTGAAACGTTTAATTAATTAAACCAACTGGTTGGCTCCATGATTTATTTTTTGCTTTAAAATATAAATGTGCATAAAAAAGTTATTTAGTATAATGACTTATGAAAAACTAACAGTTTAAATTCTAAAAGAAGTTACAAAATTTCAAAAATCTTAGGACTTTATGAACAAGAATAATTATGCAATAACAGAAATTCGTATAAAATCAGATGTTTTTCGAATGTGAGTGTGTGTTCCATTTTGTTTGTATATTAGATACACGGTATTTGATACACCTAATTCTTGGTGGTATATGAATTTCACTCGTCAATTTTGTTATATTTATAGAATAATAAATGAATTTTTCGTCTCTCAGTGCGGTACTGAAGCAAGAGTCTAAAACATTTTATTTAAAGCAACATTGACCGAAAGTTAAAATTGTTGTGAATGTATGCTGAACAGTACCCTATATTTAGGTAAATTATTTAATAAATGATTTGATGAATTCTCTGATTCCTTTAGGGGACAATTACGGCTGCTCTCAAATCTATAAAAAATACTTTCATCATGAGATAGGATATGCTGCACACGAAACCATTTTCAGTTTATAGGATGCTAAATAATGTATACATTATTCGTGTGACATATACGCGTGTCGCAATGCACACATTAATGATGCTAAATAGCTTTTACATTATTAGCATTTTATTAGCTAGAAAATGCTAAATAATGTTTAAGAGTTTTTTTTTTTTTTTTTTTAATAAACTTTTCTTTAAGATGATTCTTTGTAAGTGAATTCCTTCTAGAAAGTATGAAGAAGTAACACGATATAGGAAAAATCTTTCATACGGCAGCATATTGCATGTCCAAACAGCTGGAAATTTTCGAAGCACTCATTATAAAAAAAGAGCAAATAATTAATTTATAGACAAAACAACGAGCCATGACGCCTGAAAAAACAGCTTTTTTAACAATAAAATTGTTTTTATTCTTTACTGAACTTCCGTTATAAAAAAATAATAATTACATAATAAATATATAGAGACCATGTCATAATACATCAACGAAATCTGTTATACATTTCTGCGTTGTTAAAAAAAAAAAATAATAATAATATGCAACACAATATGAATCGAAAATAATTATTAACCCTCCTGATGGTAATTTTGAATATATATATTGAGAATTGTAATAAATTTCATAAATTTAAGCAATATTTAAAATTTTTAAAACCATTACTGTCTTACAGTTGATTAATTTACCTATGAAAATTTAACATAGAAAGGTTTAAAAAAAACATGCATGATAACTATTAGGTGCAAAATCACCTTACTATTTATTTATAAGGCAATGTTACACCTACTCCGTAATTGCACTTTTAAAAGTTTCAACAGAAAACTGCTCGTAAACATTTATTTTGAGTCTTAAGTAAAATAAACAAAAAAAATAAATAAACGAAAGTGCTAAAAAAAGTTATATATGCATTTTAATGGAAAATAATAATTTAATTAATTATTGGTGATAATACATTTGAGAACTTTTTTTTTTTCTTTTCTGAAGTAGAAACCCTGATAAAAATTTTATTGAGAAATTTAGTAATAAAAATAGATAAAAATATAGAATAAAGATTGAGAATCTCGATTAACATGTTGAGCGCCACGCAAACTTTTATTATCCATTAAAATTCCATAATAATACCTCCTGTAATAAATAAAAATAAGCAAATTTTTAATAAATTTTCAATCATTAAATGTTCATATAATTTTTCAACACAAGCCTTTCCATGCGAGGGAGCAAGGCTCCGTTCTTCTTTTTATATTCTTGTTACCTTGTCGCCCTCTATCGTGTGAAAGCTCCGCTTTGGAGACCTCTGTAATTTTTTTTTCTGTTTATGCACTAAACAACGTAGGAGGTTTAATCTTTAGACACGGGCTCTTTTGAATCTCCACAGTGCCATCGGAGCCCCTCTCTAAATGTTAAAATCGCTTAAAACCGCTGCATAGTGGTGAGCGGCCACCTTCCCTCTTAGAATCTTAGAATCATTAAATGTAATATTTTTAGTTTTACATCCTATTTTATATCCGCCACCGATGGTTGACGTGGCTTTATATCATATTTGACACTGTCAGCCACTGATGGCTGACAGGGCGCTCAACGTTTTAATTTTTGATTGGTACTGCTTTATTTTTCGGGGTAAAACTTTCACTTGAAGTATAACATATTCTGCACACTCCTTAAAGTTTCAAGATGATTCCTTCAGAGATAAATGACAAAATGTCTAGAATCTAGAATGGCTGACATGGCGTTTAATGTGTTAATGACTTTTAACCCGTTAGTAGTCGCTAGAAACAGCGCCACCTATTACAGATTGCGCACTTTTTATTTAACTGTCACCAATAATTTTAAGAAGTGATGTGATCGACGTTTCTTCGATTTTATTCGCGTATTATTTATATCAAATGCCACTTCTAAAAATTTTTGGTAGTTTTCTTCTATTTTAAAAAAATCTGTCAACACTGAAAGATGGGCGGCAAATCGACCAACTAGCGACTACTAACGGGTTAACTATGAATAAATATAAATTTACAGAGACTCTAGTTGATAATTTCAGTAAATTTACAGACAGTTTTTACAATATGCTGCTAGACCACTTAATCCTAATGCATTTGACTCATACTAAAATCTTTTCTTGAAAATGAAAATAGCAGTTTATTATAATATTAATTCAAATGATAAAGCATGCGTAGTAATTTATCAATTTATTAATACAACAAACATTGCCTTCATAGACATATTACTTCGATTGTCATTTTTGTTTTCGTTGTAAAAATATTATGATGTGTAATTATCGTATTGTTTCTTAATCAGCTGGTTTTAAATTATTAGACAGGTGTAAACATTAATTGCATTACATATATAGAAAATGTGTGAATACGAAATATACATTTTATATTCATATACGAGGTGTGGCTATTAAATAACGAGAGTATTACTGCTACAGATGAACTATATATGCGCCAAGTCCGAACGACCGATAGTTGTGCAGTGTTGTGCATTATCTTTCGATTGCTGCGCCTCCCGTGTTTGTAGAGAAATCAGTCTGGCCGAAACCTTCGGTTGTGTAAGAGGTGCTTGCTTCGTTTTGCGGAAAACATGATAAGTGTAAAAGTAGAGCAAAGAATTGTTCTGAAATTTCACATGAAACTTGGTAAAACTGCTTGTGAAAGTTATCTTTTATTAAAACAAGTTTATGGCAATGAATGCTTATCACGTGTACGAGTTTTTGAGTGGTTCAAGCGTTTCGAAGATGGCCGAGATAACGTCGGAGATGATGACCGCCCGGGTCGCCTTTCCACGCCTAAAACGGATGAAAATATCGAAAAAATCGCTAATCTGGTTCAATCTGACTATCATTACTATCTTGAGGTGCTTGCTCATCTCCATGAAAGAGTAAGGATAAAACGACCCGAACTGAGGAAGAACAAGGCATGGGTTCTCCATCAAGACAACGCGCCGGCTCACACTGTATTGTCTGTCAAGACATTTCTAGCCAACTACAATATTCCAGTTTTAGACCATCCGCCTTATTCACCTGCCCTGCCCCATGTGGCTTTAATCTGTTTCTCAAAGTCAAATCTGCATTAAAAGGAACAAGATTTGAGTCAGTTGAAGCTTTGAAAGAAAAAGCGGCACCCCTCATGCAGGAGCTCACAGAACAAGACTTCCAGCACTGTTCCGAGCAATGGAAAATTCGCATGGAGCGTTGTAGGGATAGAGGAGGGGTGTATAGTGAAGGTGATAATAACTAAATATGTATAAATTTAAAATAAAATGTTTTACAGCAATAGTCTCGTTTTTTAATAGCCACACCTCGTAGATATACGTGTGTACAACACAATTTTTAATATTCCAACTGATTTAATATGTCAAAATTTGCTTTTGACAAAAATTAATATAGACTACATATACAATTAATTCAGATTTAGTATTTAATTGAAACCAAAAATTAAAACGTGTACGAAGAAAAAATTATAGGTATATACCTCTAAGATAATTATTTATAATAGTTGCGCCAAAAAACCAGTCATAATAACTAATTTCGTAAGTATATACTCTCACTAGCATACAATTAAATGAAATAAAACATTTAGTCATCGTTAGTTGTAGCTTAAATATTCGAATTTCTGTGCAAATTTATAACATATTCAATTAATTTTGGAAATAATTATTTCCGTAATTCAAAATCATTACAACACATCAATCCAGTAACAAATGAGAAGAGTTCACCTCATTAAAATTTATGGGAATCATTTTCGATCTGATGTCTGAATGATGAATAATTAAATAGTGATGTACAAACATTCAGATCAAACAAGGGTTTTATAATAATATACGAGCACATTTCACTGATTGCTGCTATTGATTTCTTTTGAAATCAACATTCATTATGTAAACAACAGCAAAATTCCTCTACCCCACAGCGCTTCATTAGGATATTCATTTTCAATATTGTAATGTAGTATAAATTCGCTTCAATCTGTAAGATGATTATTTTTAATCACAGTTTTATTTAGATAGGATTTTCAAAGTATTGTGTTTTACAATATAGAAATAAGTTTTACTTGAAGTAACTTAATTTTAATGAGGCGAGTTTTTTTTAAATTTTCTTCACTAATGATTTCTCGAAATATATCGTTTATTTCCTGAAAAATATAAATATATTCATCATCTCAGGGGGTTTTTTTCCTAGTTAATATTACATAGAAAATCATGTATGCATATATGCAAAGATATGAAAAGAAAAAGAAAGGAAATAAATATACTAGAAAAACATAACTTTATTTATTTAGAGAAAAATAATTAAAATTTTTCGGAAATAAATTATTTTCTTAACGTACTTTTATTATTTATGCTGTTTTAATTTAATCTATTATAAAATTTAGTTGCAATTAGTATAAGACACACATACTTTTATAAATTTACATAAAGAAAAAAAAAAACATTTTAATAATAATCTTAATGTTTTACTAAAAGTCATGTTTTTAATCTTAATATACCTTGATTTATAATAAGAAAGCCCCAAAGAACTAGAGTTTTGAAGTAAAAAGTACAAAACTTTAAATAAACACAACAAAATGCAATAAACTCGCAACAATTGTTTCGGGTAGAAATAACGCTCACGAGCGCTGCAATCAAAGAAGCAACGCACAAAACCAATTTCAAAAAAGAGCAAAAATTTATATAGACAAATGTAAATTTAAATACTGAGAATTATCAAATGAAAGAAGAAAATAAATAAATAAACAGATAAGTTTAAAGAAATATAACAAAATCAAAAAATCCTAAAAATAATCAAATTTAAACAAAAATCGATGTTATGTAAGTACTTTCCAAGCACCAGACAAGAACAGAGTGGAAGAAATATCTTTAGCAATATTTTTCGAGTTTTTAAATATGCAAAAGGCTTCACGGATATCCAGATGGAAAGAGGAGACAGGAGATGGAATTATGTCTGTTTTAGAAAAATCAGAAGGATACTCTGAGCCCAGCAGTGGGAAGCAATGGAAGATTTGGAAATCTCTACGAACATTCTGGCAGTGCTCATTTATTCTATATTTTAAACACCTTTTAGTTTGACCAATAAAACCTAAATTACACGACGGACACGGGTTAAATAAATGCCAGATCGGTTTTCAGTAGGAATGGGACCTTTAAGAGAAGAAAATTTAATTTTGTTCACGGGTTTGTAAATGATTTTAAAACCAAATGATGAATAAATGGAAAAAAAATCTGGGAAGAGATTGTGATCGCTCAATTTGGGGGCAGAACGTTTAGGATAGTTGAATTTATTTAGAGATGTATCGATAATAGAGGGATTAAAGCCTTAAGAAAGAGCAAGTGGTTTTGAATAATGGATTTCTTTCGAAAGGTTAGACGCATCAGAACAAATAAATAAGCCACGAAAAACATAATTATAGAAAGCAACTACATTTTCTGTTCAGGGGCGTAGATAGAGAAAGCATGCGGAGAAAGAGACACAGAGATGGGTTTTCTAAAGACAGCTTTTTTTTTTTTTTTTCTTAGCGTATTCGGGTTAATGAAACTAAGAAAGTTGACTCACTCTAATTCTCTCAGCACCGAACTTTAGAATGTAAAAATCGAGGAAAAGAAGCTAAAAATGCATAGGAAAATATAAGAAAATGTATGGGACGAGAAGGAAAAAAATCCGCAATTAACTCTCACATGATAGATGTTCAAACGCAGTTAGCTCCTTTCAGCCTGACAAGATCTCTTAGAACATCGCATAATCAAATGCTCTCAATTTGAATGCTAGACCAGTGAAGCATAGTTTATTCAGGTTAGAGAATGAGGCTTAAAATGATATTTTCACTCTGTTATACATGGTTGGAGGAAGAGATTGTGTTTTAGCTATTTAAAAATTACTGGGACTTATGCTATTTGTTTATTTTGATCCCCATGACTTCAATTCTGCATGATAACATTTTCGGAGAAAAAATTTGGTGCTCTTATGCATTTAAGAAGCTAAAATACAGCCTTTTCACGAACTGGGAATGTTGCAAGCGAATAACATCACTTCTTGGCCGATCTAGTGATATATTTTATATATTGGAAGCAATAACGATATATATCAATGTACAATAATTTAGAACCTGTAAAATTATTAGGTTTAACCTCTTGAATCTCTTGGTACCCAATTTGGTACTTTTGTAAAATATGTGTAAAATGAAACGATTATATTTACCAGCATTCAAATCCAGGATACCCAATCGCAGTTAGATTGTTTTAATAGTTTTTCAAGCAATTGCAATACTATATTGTGAAGTGTTCAACTTTTTCATAGAGTAAAATGGTGTAAAAGCAAAAAAACAGTCGATTCATCGTCTAACAGAAAGATAAGGAAAAATGGATTTTTATATTTAAAAAAATAAATAAATGAAATTTGAAATTTGAATGTTTCATTCATTATTTTATGTTTAGAGATGCATAATTATTATAAGTAATTTTAAGAATTTTAGATTTTATTTCGTTGGAAATATTTTATTTGCAAATACGCTAAATGCAAACAAAATTACTTTAAGCTAATTAAAATTTTTAAAAAGTATTTTTTTCTGTTTGTTTTGCTTTTACTATTCCTATTTAATCAAAAAATGCTAGAATTTTGTTTTTTCTTAAACAGTGTTTAGTTTTTCCTTGGGTCTCAAAAGGTAGGAACGCATACTTAAAAAAATATTTAATGGAGCTAGAATTTTGGAAAACGGTGTTATTGTACTTTTTTTTTGCGGCGGAGAGTAGAGAAAGAAGTAAATAAATAAATAGATTGTATAAATTTTTGAAGCAAAACATCTATTGGGAAGAAACCTGGCATTATTATGTTTTAAAACGGAGATAAGATCTAAATAAACAGTGCTTCTAGATTATAAGAAGTTATTTGCGCTAGGATTTTGGAAAACCGTGTTACTATATATATATATTTATTTATTTATTTATGGGGAAGGGGATAGAAAGAAGTAAATAAAGAAATAGATTGCGCAGATTTTTGAAGCATATCATCTAATGAGAAGTAATCTGATATTATTATGTTTTAAAACAGGGATAAAAGCTAAATAATCAAAATGTTTCTAGGTTATAAGAAGTGGTTATTTGCGCTTGCTTTTAAGGCCGTAAAACTAAGATAGACAGAGAGAGGAGGAGGAGGAGGATGCAGGCAGTGAGAGTTAAGCCTAGCTTGATTTGGGAACACATTTGTTTTTTAAAACGCCTAAGATACTGCCGCAAATAATGAAGAGCCGGAATTACTTTTAACATGAACTGTTTGCATAGTCCCCTCAAAACGAAGATCAGTTTCTGAGTTACTGATAGCATGAACTACTGATAAATTGAATAAATTCTTTATTTCCTTTGAGATTCCCGTTAACTATGTTCAACTGTACATATATATATAAATATATATATATATATATACAACAAGTAGTATTTAAAAGAAATATTAAATTCACATACTTACAAAATTCAAAAAAATTAAGTTAAAAAAATGCATTGTTTTTTTAGAAAAATAGATAATACAAGAATTAAATTCACTTACATAGAGTGAAATATAATAAATGTTTTATGTTAAACACTTTACAGCTACTAAAACTTTTATACAAAAATATTCTCTAAAATTTCATTTAGAAGAAAAATTATGAAAACAGAAATCATCATCCTTAAACCATAATATAAAATATTTTTTTTTAAACGACCCCATTATATTTCATAAATATTACAAAATTATAGATTAGAACTACTTCTAAGATTTGAACAATAATTCTTAGCAATGTAAGTTTTTTTTCTTTTTCTTTTTTTCAAGCTATCAATTTATAAGATTAATTTTTACTCTTGTGAAATACAAAAAACTTACGGTTCCATTAATAGTGGTACTCTACAAAATAGTAAAACTATTTCCATGCACTTGTGTAGTTCTAGAAAAACAAAAGAACTATCAGGTGTGTACAGAGAATTAAAGTATTGTTCATCATGTAGTTGTCTACTGCTCTATAAAGAACGTGTTTTTTAATTACTGAGTTCCAAACATTTAATCCACTTTTTTTTTTTTCTTTCAGTCATTTAAAATATTTAAAATTATTTCATAAAAAAAATTATAAGCATGTGCTCGAGTTCTGAATGTTACTATATCATTTTATACTACAGATAAATCCCCCCCCCCTAAATATATATATATATCACATTTTATACATATTTTTTAATTATGCTACTCTACCTACCAATAAGTATTTGGACACTTTTGAATTTACACATTTTGTAAAATATCTGGAAAAGTTCTTTAGAAATCATCTTGAAACTTTGGTATTGTAAAGAACATGTTATACCTGATATATTTCAGCAAAAGCTGTATCCAGAAGAGGAAAAAGTAACCAGTAAAAATTTAAACAAAAGTCAAAATATTTTTGATCACCATGTAAAAAGTAATCCTTTAAATGGGTTTTGGCTGCAGCATGTGGTTATAAGGATTTTCTTATTATCTGTATATATTTTTATGAGGTTACCACGTGGAGCTATAACAGATTAAAAAAGAAAATCCAAAGAAAAAAGTCTACTTTTTTAATTACAACACGTAGGGTATTAAACCCAGTGCAAAACCATTTTTAGGAAATTTGGCATACTACATTATACACACCATACTGCAATCAAACTGCAAACATGTTATATATCTTGTGAAATCTGAGCATTTTTACTAAATAATTTAAATTACGCATGAGCTAGCTTAAAAAGAAAAAAAAAAATTATTGCGTAATTTAATAGTTAAAATTATTGAGCAACTTACCGTAATTTTCTGCGTATAATCCGCAGGTCAGGTAAGGCAGTTCTGCACCAGAAATTTTAATTAACAAACGAGGTTCTATATGTACGAGCTCTTTCTTCAAAATAATATAGTTTTTTTGTGTTAAACAAAATTTCTGGTGGAGGAATGACATATTTTATCTGCGGATTATACGCAGAAAATTACGGTATATGAAAACCCTTGACAAATATCTTGTAAATTCAAATATTCATACAGCTGTAAGAGACAGAATGAACAGATTTTCAGTTCTAGAAAAAGAAGGGGGGAAAAAAAGGAAGATGTTAGTGTCTGGAGTTATAAATAATTATTTACAATCAAGGTATAACATCAACACTGTACTACCACTGGACATTGACTGAATCAAAATAAAAATACGATTAAATCCCCTTATAGTTCATCTTTTATTTTCAAAGAACTGACATTCTGATCTTTCGATATCCCAAAACTGCTTGATTTACACGATATTTGGTTGGAGTTTTTATATAAATTGCTCAAAACTTTTGGCTATTAAATTATGCAAATGCATTTTTTTTTTTAAAGCTAGCGCATGCGTAGTTAAAAGTCATTTAGTAAAGAAAATCTTATTTCGTAAGATATTTAACATTTTATTTTCATTCTGATTGCCGTGTGCTGTGTCTATGTATTATGCATTATGTCAAATTTTACGAAAACGTCTTTTACAACTTTTTTTTGCACAAGAGCACCTAAAAATATGCCACTGTATTGCGTTTTAGGACAGACATTTTTATTAATCACACTTAAATAATTTTCTACTGCAAAAATACTAATTAAATTGACATTTATTTTTATTGTGATAAAATAAATATTTGTATAGAATATAATATACAGATATACAGGACTAGAATAGAATATTAAAATACACTAAAGGCTACAATTCAAAATTACTGGAATTGCATTAATGTTTGTGTTAAGCACTTTTAACATTTTCACCAATAGTGTTAAAGAGTGATTATAAATTCAGTTAGTATACCTGTCTGTTTGTTTATTGATAACGTAAGAAAAGAACATTGAAGGTTAAAAAATACACAAAATATGTAAAGTGCGAAAGTGTCGTTAATCAATGCGTACCACATAATTCTTCATTCTCGTTATTTATACCAACAATTTCCTTTTCTCGTTTAAATTTACATAATTCCTAGTACAATGAAACTTTACATAAAAATATATATATATATATATATATATTAGAAAATAGCCAGTTTTTCTCCATATAAAAAATATTATATGACTATCTTTATGCATTTTTTATTTTATTTTTTTTAATTATGGATTTAAGTTTTTCATACAAAGATATTATTTGTAAAGATTTGAAAAATTTTCAATAAAAATTAGTTAATGTAAATATTATCTATCAATTTATCTTTCCTTATAAAAAATGATATTTTTTATAAAAAAGTTAGTTTTCTTGGTACAAAAACATTCTCTTAAAATGATACAAAAATTAAGATGATATAAAAATGCTTATTAATATTTAGTATAAAATGTTTTTAATTCTTTTTTTTCCTTTTCTTTTTCTTTCTTTATTCCTCTTTTTTTTTTTTTTTTACTTTGACGTCAAATGGATAGCTTTGAAATTTAATTTCAAATATCTCTCTCTCTCTCTCTCTATTTTTTTTTTTAGTAGGTGGATCGAAAATAGCGATTAATTGAAATTTTTTTTATTAAATAAAGAATTAAATGTTAGAAAAATCGTAAAAAATTCTAAAAATATTGAAATCGTGTTGATGATATTCTACAATGTGTAAATTTATTCAATGTATTTTAAACAAAATAAGCCTTTTTGCTTTTGAATAAAGAAATTTTCAGTTTCTACAAATCTGTAATTTCTTTGAAAATAATCAAAATTTTAAAACAGTATTTAAATTCATAAATATTCCATTACCCTACTACCGTAGGTAATGTAAGTATTGTATTCGGGCTGAAAATTCGATATCGGGTTTTCACCTGATTTACACGTTTTAAGGTCCCCTGAGTCCAAAAAAGTGGTTTTTGGCAATTGGTCAGTGTGTATGTATGTGTGTATGTGTGTGTGTATGTATGTGGAGAATCTTCTGGCTATTATAGCTCAGAAACTAATAAAGATAGAGCTACGAAACTTTAGAATTCAAATACGTCTGGCGTGCAGATGAAATTTCCAAATTTTGGTGAAAATTGAAAAACCGGAAGTGGGACATCGGAAACCGGAAGTTGGACCGGAAGTCCGTATCTCAAAAACGGCTCTAACGATTTTCTTCAAACTTGCTATATAAACACTCTATTAGATGTCCTTTCGAATGATATAGTTGATTAGTTCAAGAAAATTGATAGGTGTCCTGTATAAATAGCTCAATTTCAGGCATCCCAAGGGCGTTCCTTTAAAAACGGTTGTACGGATTTTTTTCAAACTCGCCATTTTAACTCAATTTTAAATATGCTTTTGTATGCAATTATTGTTTTCCTGTCAATAATTGAGTTTAACCGGAAATGGGACATCGGAAACCGGAAGTGGGACCGTAAGTCCGTATCTCAAAAACGGCTCTAACGATTTTCTTCAAATTTGCTATATAAACACTCTATCAGATATCCTTTCGAATGATATAGTTGGTTAGTTCATGAAAATTGATAGGCGTCCTGTATAAATAGCTCAATTTCAGGCCTCGCAAAGGCGTTCCTTTAAAAACGGTTGTACAGATTTTTTTCAAACTCGCCATTTTAACTCACTTTTAAATATGCTTTTGTATGTAATTATTGTTTTCCGGTCAATAATTGATTTTTTGTGAAAGTTGGTATCTCAAAAACGGCTCTAACGATTTTCTTTTTTGGTCACTTTTATGTTTTCTGATCACATTATCTCTCAAAAATGCATATAATAGTCCAGTCAAAATAGGAAAAATAGAAGAAAAAAATCGTGTAGTTTTGAAATTTTGCATACTCATAGCCGAGTGGGTCCTGAACAACATACTAAAAGTCCCCGCCCGTGGGGAGTGAGCGGGGGGCAGGGGGGCAATTAAGGGGGGCAATTTTCAGTTTTTATTAAATATCTTAAAAACTATTGCATTTAGAGAAACAATGTCAATTACAAAATTAATCTACGTAAACTTTCCTACAAAAATGTATATTACATTTTGTTTGTACGATCATTAGTTTAGAAGATATAGGGAGATGAAATAACACATTTTCTTGAAAAATTCTTTTTTGCAATAGTAAAATCAACTAAAGTGCGCAATTAAAAGGGTTCTTGTCAAATATTTTCTAATGTAAAAAAACAAATATATACATAGGGATTATGCAAGGATAATACAGCATGTTTTGTAAGTTTTAAATAATTTTAAGGCTAGTAGGCGCAAGTGGCGGTTTGAGTAAAAATCTGGATAAGTCCAGTCAAAATAGGAAAAATAGAAAAAAAAAAAAATCGTGTAGATTTGAAGTTTTGCACACTCATAGCCGAGAGGGTCCTGAACAACATACTAAAAGTCCCCGCCCGTGGGGGATGAGCGGGGAGCAGGGGGGCGTTTAAGGGGGGCAATTTTCAGCTTTTATTACATATCTTAAAAACTATCGCATTTAGAGAAAAAATGTCAATTACAAAATTAATCTACGCAAACTTTCCTACAAAAATGTATATTACATTTTGTTTGTACGATCATTAGTTTAGAAGATATAGGGAGATGAAATAACACATTTTCTTGAAAAATTCTTTTTTGCAATAGTAAAATCAACTAAAGTGTGCAATTAAAAGGGTTCTTGTCAATATTTTCTAATGTAAAAAACAAATATATACATAGGGAAAATGCAAGGATAATACAGCATGTTTTGTAAGTTTTAAATAATTTTAAGGCTAGCAGGCGCAAGTGGCGGTTTCAGTAAAAATCTAGATAACGAAGACCCAAAACCGATCAACATTAAAAAAAAAAAAAAAATCGTGTAGCTTAGAAATTGAGCACAGTTATAAAGTTAAGTGCCCTGAATAACATACTAAAAGTCCCTAACCATGGGGGGCATTTAAAGGGGGCACATTTGAGTTTTTATTAAGTATCTTGAAAACTATCACATTTAGAGAAAAAAAATCTCAATTGCAAAATTAATCAACGTGAAATTTCCTAAAAAAATTGTATATTCTATTTTGTTTGTATGATCAATAGTTTAGATGACATAGGGGAACGAAATAACACATTTTCTTGAAAAATTCTTTTTTTTTTTTTTTTTTTTTGCAATAGTAAAGTCAACTAAATTGTGGAATTAAAAGGGTTCTGATAAAATATTTTCTAATGTACAAAACAAATATATGCATAGGGAATATATAAGGATAATACAGCATGTTTTGTACGTTTTAAATAATTTTAAGTTTAGTAGGCGCAAGTGGTGTTTTGGCAAAAATCCATATAATGAAGACCCAAAACTGATCAACATTAAAAAAAATCTTATAGCTTTGAGACTTTTTTCTCTAAATGCGATAGTTTTCAAGATACTTAATAAAAACTGAAATGTGCCCCCTTTAAATGCCCCCCCCATGGTTAGGGACTTTTAGTATGTTATTCAGGGCACTTAACTTTATAACTGTGCTCAATTTCTAAGCTACACGATTTTTTTTTTTTTTTTTTTAATGTTGATCGGTTTTGGGTCTTCGTTATCTAGATTTTTACTCAAACCGCCACTTGCGCCTGCTAGCCTTAAAATTATTTAAAACTTACAAAACATGCTGCATTATCCTTGCATTTTCCCTATGTATATATTTGTTTTTTACATTAGAAAATATTTGACAAGAACCCTTTTAATTGCACACTTTAGTTGATTTTACTATTGCAAAAAAGAATTTTTCAAGAAAATGTGTTATTTCATCTCCCTATATCTTCTAAACTAATGATCGTACAAACAAAATATAATATACATTTTTGTAGGAAATTTTGCGTAGATTAATTTTGTAATTGACAGTTTTTCTCTAAATGCGATAGCTTTTAAGATATGTAATAAAAACTGAAAACTGCCCTCCTTAAATGCCCCCCCTGCCCCCCGCTCACCCCCCACGGGCGGGGACTTTTAGTATGTTGTTCAGGACCCTCTCGGCTATGAGTGTGCAAAACTTCAAAACTACACGATTTTTTTTTTCTATTTTTCCTATTTTGACTGGACTTATCCAGATTTTTACTCAAACCGCCACTTGCGCCTACTAGCCTTAAAATTATTTAAAACTTACAAAACATGCTGTATTATCCTTGCATTTTCCCTATGTATATATTTGTTTTTTACATTAGAAAATATTTTACAAGAACCCTTTTAATTGCACACTTTAGTTGATTTTACTATTGCAAAAAAGAATTTTTCAGGAAAATGTGTTATTTCATCTCCCTATATCTTCTAAACTAATGATCGTACAAACAAATGTAATATGCATTTTTGTAGGAAAGTTTACGTAGATTAATATTGTGATTGACATTTTTTCTCTAAATGCGATAGTTTTTAAGATATTTAATAAAAACTGAAAATTGCCCCCCTTAAATGCCCCCCCTGCCCCCCGCTCACCCCCCACGGGCGGGGACTTTTAGTATGTTGTTCAGGACCCTCTCGGCTATGAGTATGTAAAATTTCAAAACTACACGATTTTTTTCCTCTATTCGTCAAATTTTGGCCTTCGTTGCCTGGACTAATAATACATGTAATAGCGGGTAATGGAAGTCGTGTGGTTGTTTCACACCAGATTTTTTTTGAAAATTTTAGTTTAAAAATATTTAAATGTAAAGAACATTTAAATTTGTGGTTGATCTTCTAATTGAACTCGTGTCTAAATGGATACAGTGAAGCGGGGTTTGTAAATATTCTTTTAAGAAGTTCATTCTTTGCCTGAATTCTTTGTCTGAAGTTCAGAGCCATTTCGTTCAGAATCGATTTTCAGAAAAAAACGAAAGAAATGTTTAAAAAAACCTGACAATTTAATCTTCAATTCCATTTTTTTTTTAATTCTTCTATATATTTACGAATAAATTATTGAATTCGTGAAAATTTTGATCTCTTATTTTTGGATTTAAAGTCAATTTTTCTCAAGATTTAACTAAATAGAAATTTTACATCAATACGTGTTTTCATTACATAGTAAACTTTTCATAAAGTTTTCATAAGAAGCAGAAAGTTAGCTACAATCTAAATAAATCCTGAATCATGTAAATGAATCTCTAAGGAGGAGATGAAAACGTTTTTTAACCGCATGTTTCTTAACATCTGCTAAAGGAAAATGAAAGGAAAAATAATGTATTATAATAAAATTATATAAATATGTGGAATTTATCTATACATAACATCTCAAATAACGACTGACACACACTATAAAAATGTAGTAAAAATCTATTTGAAATATCTAAAAATTTCACAAACCAATCATAAAAATAAATAAATAAATAAATAAAATAAAATAAATAAATAAAATAAAGTAAAATAACTGAAACAAACGTTTTAGTATTATAAATATGGTAGAAATATTTAATATATATATATATATATATATATATATATTGAAAAACATTAATATAATCAGTGCAAAAATGTTTTTATGAAATTTAAAGATGACTCAACTTCAGTATCAAAACAATTCCTCGGATCACAAGCTGAGACTACCCATATCAAATCAAAGAATAATTAAAGAAAAATCGAAATAAATATTGGAAATTGGAATTAGAAAAAAAGCATTATTTGCATTCTAACGTTTTCAAGGGCCTGGTAGAATGCAAATATGCTAAAATATGGATGTTTTTCTGTAACAAAGAAAGCAAAAGCTAAGAATTTCTTTGTTCGCAGGCCCGAAACACCCATAGACAATCCATTAAAGAAGAAGATAAAAATAAAACTATAACCTAATATGACAAACCATAACCATATAAAATTAAGATTAAAATAAAAATACAAAGATACAAAAATTCATCTTACTGAATAAAATATTTGATATGAACACAACTCAAAAAAGAAATATACATAGTCAAAACAGAAAAACGAAAAACGAAGATCATAATAAAACGATAATCATAATAAAACCTTTACCTAAATATGAAAAACCATAACCATTTAAATGTAAGATTAAAAAAAAAAAAAAAAAATAAAAAACCCATAAAATTGTAGAAGAATAAGATTACTTTAACCTTTCAAAAATGAAATTGAAGCAATAAACGTCGCACATGTAAAAATGTAACAATCAGTTAGCAGTTAGATTCACAGTTAATTAGTTCAAAATAGCATGGACCATAGAGTAATTTTTAGGATTCACATTGGAATTCATGTAGGGTAAGGATTCAAATCCTGAAATAAACAGATGATGATTCCTAATATTGAATCATGAATAGTGCTGCCATCTGGAGTAATAAGATGAAAATAATGGAAAAATACAATCAAATAAATTTAGGATTCAAATAATCAATGTATTTGATTGAAAACCAAAAAATAATACCTAATATTTAGACGTAAATTTAAATTTGAATAAAATGTATGCGGAGAAAAAAAAAAAAAAAATAAATAAATAAATAAATAATTAAAAGAATTTTTTTATTAAGTGTTTGGGATAGCCATTAATTAATGCTAAATTTTTAAAGAATCGAAATTGTAATTTTTGATGTTTGTCAGACACTAAATATTTGATCCTTAGATTAAAATTAAGAAGAATATTGACAAATACAGATTTATGTAAGCATGTTTTAAAGTTAGTGAAAAAATTTACCTTAAAGGGGAAATCTTTCTTTTTATCGTACAAGTCAAATTCTAATTGGCCATTACTATTAAGAATAATTTTTAAATCTAAGAAATTAATGACACTAGAATCCAAATCAGTACTACTTAGAGACAGATTTTCAGGATATTTGACAGGTAAGTCTAGTTTGGTGCGATTTTTATCCAAATATAATATAATTATATCATCAATGTATCGTAGTAATTTAAAGTTAGTACACTCAATGTCACGCTCATAATAATATAAGTATAGATCAGCTAATATGCTAGAAGCAATTCCACCTTGTGGCAATCCTAAACGTTGTTTATATAAATAATTATTGAATAAAATATAGTTATGGAAAAGGATAAACCTAGTCAGAGTTTTAAAGGCTGAAGGAGTTATGCTAACATTTAGATTTAAATACTGCAAATTTTCTACAAAGAGTTTATTTATAATATCAAACATATCTTTAATATCAATATTATTAAAAAGATCATTGAAATCAAAAGTTTTTATACCAGTAATATCAGTAAGATTTTTAATTTTATTTTTGAGTTGAAAACTATTTTTTAGAAAAAAATTACACTTGTTAGAAACAATATAACTGTGTAATTTTTTAAGGATATTCAATAACATAATATTAGCATTAGAAGTATAGGCATTGCAGGCAACAGAAACAGTACGAAATTTAATAGGATCTTTATGAAATTTTGGAATTACAACTAAATAAGGATAATTGTAGTTATTGCATTTAGTTTTTATCAACTTATAATAATTAAATATATGCCTATTTTTAATATCGATACTGTCATTAATCCTAAGAAAAATATTACTAGTATCCATAGTATCAAAAAGAAGTTGTTTATAATACTTTTTGCAAATAATTGCATAGTTATTAGCCGCCTTGTCAACATAAGTAATAATAAATTTAGACTGTAAGTCTAAAATTGCTGAATGAATTTCTTTGAAATTATAGTACTTGATATTAGAAAGATGGTGCATATTATAAACTAAATCAAGTTTAAATTTCTCCAATAACTTAAATTTCCACTCATTAAAAAATTCCACTGGTTTATTATAATCAATAGCAATTTTGTATATAAAGAGATCCAAGTCTATATATATATTATTAAAAGCCAATTAGCCAGTTCATTGCCAAGCTGAAAACTGGAATGTTCATCCC
The DNA here is from genome assembly GCA_963930645.1 of Salticus scenicus. NCBI lineage: Eukaryota > Metazoa > Arthropoda > Arachnida > Araneae > Salticidae > Salticus > Salticus scenicus. The sequence goes on along the minus strand of OZ005656.1, from coordinate 69,524,979 downwards.
CACTCCTCGAAAGCCGATCCCTTCCCTAGTGGCTAGTATTACGCGCCGTTTCGTTGTGGCCGCTATACTATTCCGCTTAAAAACTTGATAGCGATATCCACGCGAAAACGTGTGACCGGCCGTTTGGTGAGAACTCGCAGAACGCGATATCGCGTGACTGCAATTAACGTGTTAACAATTTACTTTTACCATCCAGAAAGGGTGTTATAACTCAAAAAAGTTCAAAACGCTTTAAGACCTCTGAAAAGGTGTATAACCATCAAATTGTATAACCACCAAGTCCAAATTGTTACTAATCTAATGTTTTCTTGTTGTGAATATAAGATAAAAGAAACTGTGTAACATTGTTAAAAACTGAATAATAATATAAATTCGAAAACAGACAGACATATATTATCTACAAAAAATAAAAGCGTGTTTTGGACAATAGAAAACCTCAAAAGAAATCAGAATTAAGAATTTGAAAGTTAGTTCTAAATTTATATATATATATATATATATATATATATATATAGTATGTGTGAATTGTTTTGAAAGAAGAGGAAATGGCGATAAATGATAAAAAGATCTGAATATTAAAAACTAATTACTAATATAATATATCTTTAAAATATATTTTCATTTACAACCAAATAAGTTTATTGACTTAAAATTTAATCCTTTTTTAGAAAAAAAAAATCAATTTAGAATAATGACGCTACAGATGAATAATTTCTTTTATAAAATAAAAGATAAAATCCCATTTCTCTCAATTATCTAATCAAGCGAAAGAAAAAAGATTTTATCTCGAACAAAGACAGAAATGAAGTATGGAAACGAATTCTCGTTTGGGATCTTTTGACCTGCGATTCAAATAAGCTCCAAGTTAATAACTATTAGTCAGCTCATCCATTCAAAGTTACCATAGCAACACAACAGAAAACAAGAATCTAAGGATAAAAAAGTTAATGAGTTATTTTGTGAAATCTAGCTTAAAGAACACAAGTAATTGTGATAGAATTTATTTCTGTGGAAAAAGCAATAATAAAATTTGTCGAAGATCTTATCTTTAGTTTTCTAAGTAATTTTATTTATTTACCAATTTGCTTATCATTGTTATAAAATGAATGGCATAAAATTGATTTTTATTTTTATTTAATAACATACTGTGTATTATTAAATGTAATTGTTGTTTATGAATAAATTGTTTATTGTTATGAAATATGTATTGTTTTCATATATTTAATTCGTTCTGTTCTGTTCTGTTCTTCGTTATTGTAGGGAGTTATGTAATTCTTATTTTTACTTGAGTATATATTTTCAGCTGTATTGAGAAAGAAAATATTATTTGTTAAAAATAACTTTTTTACATGAAGATCAATCATGCATCCTTGAGAAATTAAAACATGTGTGAAATTTGTCGTTACGTAATACAGCATACCTTTTAAAATATATATATATATATTTATGTCAATTTTAGCATTTCGGTGAATGTTTTGATGCGATTATTCTGCATAATGTACTTATTTCTAAATGTACGAAATAGGTTACCCAGCATATGTTTCTTCACAAATTAAGGTAGTAAAATCTATCTACGTGTAGAATTAACTCTATCTGTGAAATAGTATTTATTGACATGAATCAAAACGTCTATTGCTATTAAAATAAGAATAAATGAATAAAAACATGAAAAGTTTAATGATATTAATAAATTTCACCAACCATCTCCTTATATTATTAAAATCTGTACGCGTGTACGTGTGTGTGTGTGTGAGAAACGGCTTGAAACAGCAAAACCTCCACCACTAACGGTCGTACGGACTTCTAACAGGTACCGTCGGACAGAGAATTTATCGCAGATCTAGGTTATTTAATTTGCTAAACGATGCGACTCTAATTAGCGGAGATATTAATTAAAATGTCGACCATTGTCTAACGAAAAAACGATTCGAAATCGGAGGCGTCCACCATTTTGGACCAGGACCGCGTACCTCGAAAGAAGAACTAGAAAGAGGAAATTTCGTGAGTTTTTGTAAAGCGATCGCTTTCGATCTGTTGGAAATATCGAAAATACACCTGTACCACGAGAAAGAGCATTTATTACCAATTCTAACGGTACATTTTTTTTTTTTTTTTTTAAATACTGATTTTTTATATTTTTAAAAAAAGTTTTAAAAAGGGTCGAAAATTTCTCTTTTTCTCGATCGTCTTTTTTTAAACGCCCTGTACGACCGAGTAACTCTTCCATATCTTAAAAACTGGTATATAAAGAAAGGCCATTTAATTCTCTTTCGAACCATATAAACATTTTTACAAAATACGGATTAGCGATCCATATTTTTAGATTTTACGAAACATCGATTTTTTCACAAAATATTTTATAACTCAAAAGCGTTTAGAGATAAATCATTTATTTATTATTATTATTATTATTTTTTTTTTTGTATATAGATCTCGCTTTCATAATTTAATTCCCAAAAGATTGAGAGACAATTTCAAAAGCTGAATGAGTTATAATTTTTTTAATTTTACCATTGAAGCATTCATTTGAATACGACGAACTTTATTCTACTTCACGGAAGAACGATGTTTGATGGAAAGGAAAAAAAAAAAAAAAAAAAAACTTGAACGGAAAGAGAAACATGTATTTAATGAGGTCACGTGTATTTAATGAGGTACTGCGATTAAAAATTGCAATTTTCAAATCGACGGAAGCGGAAAAAAAAAAAAAAAAAAAAAAAAAAAAAAAAACAGCGATAAACATCTGGTATTTACGAGGTCACGTGTGTTTGGTACTGCGATTAAAAATTGCAATATTCTAATACGCGTACTTCAATTTCTAATTACGATCAATTTATTTTTTATACATCATTCGAAAGATATTTTAAAGTTCTTTTATATTATTGAAAGTTTTCAACAGATATACACGCTTTGAGGTGTCCTGAATTCGTTTTCTTTTGTATCTCAGTTACTAATTAAAATAAATTCATAAGTAATGCATCATTGGAAAGCTTTTTTGAATTGGAATCGAACAGTGGAATACGGAAATTTGTACCGCCAGATGGCACTGTAATATTTTCAAATTTCAATATTTCAATTTCTAATTATGATTAAATTATTTTTAATACATCATTCGAAAGATATTTTAAAGTTCTTTTAAATTACCGAAAATTTTCACCAGATTTATACGTTTTGAGGTGTCCTGAATCAATTTTTTTTTATGGCGCTGTAATATTTTCAAATTTCAATATTTCAATTTCTAATTATGATTAAAAAAAATTTAATACATCATTCGAAAGATATTTTAAAGTTCTTTTATATTTTTCAAAGTTTTCAACAGATTTACACGTTTTGAGGTGTCCTGAATTCGTTTTCTTTTGTATCTCAGCTACTAATTAAAATAATTTCATAAGTAATACATCATTGGAAAGCTTTTTTGAATTGGAATCGAACAGTGGAATACAGAAATTTGTACCGCTAGATGGCGCTGTAATATTTTCAAATTTCAATATTTCTATTTCTAATTATGATTAAATTATTTTTAATACATCATTCGAAAGATATTTTAAAGTTCTTTTAAGTTATCGAAAGTTTTCACCAGATTTACACGTTTTGAGGTGTCCTGATTACGTTTTCTTTTGCATCTCAGCCGAATGAGTTAGATCGTTCAAAATTTGTATACGTAGGTTAATTAAAAATGCCTGAAAGGGTGGAGAAGAAATAGGCGTGCACCGCGCGTGTATCCCTTAACTTGTGCGTGCGCAGAGCGCACGGGACTGCGCTGCCGGTTCGATCCCAGGTCGCGCTCATCGCCCTAACCGTTCTGAGTTTTCCGTGGTTTCTTCCGAAACTCACGTAAATACGTGCTGGTTTTTTTTTTCTTTCTTAAATATCAGATTTAAATAAAAGTTTCGATTTTATCAGAATAAGAACCGCTCGGAGTTTTCCGTGGTTTCTTACAAAACTCACGGAAATACGTGCTGTTTTTTTTTTTTTTCTTTCTAAAATATCAGATTTAAATAAAAGTTTCGATTTTATCAGAATAAGATTGATCAATCGCTCAAAAGGTGGCGCTGTGATCGGATTTTTTCTAAATTTTTAATATGGCAGTCGCTTAATTACAATTTTTAAGCTCAACCCAGTACGCAAATAAGTCATTGGGTTAAAAAAAAAAGTAAACATATATAAGTAAAAATAACTAACAGGGAAAAGTAATCTTTTTTTCAGCTATTAAAACTCATCACATCTTTTTTTTTATTAATTAAATTGAGTTTTAAATTTTTATTTGGCTAACAAGAAAAACTATTTTTGCCGTAGATAACAACAGACTGATGTCTAATTTTCTCTAATCCAATAGTGGGAGGTTCCGGGTTCGATCCCAGGTCGCGCTTATCGCCCTAACCTTTCGGAGTTTTCCGTGGTTTCTTCCGAAACACACGTAAATACGGGCTAGGACTCTCACCGCCCTAATCGTTCGGAGTTTTTTGTGGTTTCTTCCGAAACTACCGTAAATACGGGCTGTTTTATCTCAGCTACTAATTAAAATAATTTCATAAGTAATACATCATTAGAAAGCTTTTTTGAATTGGAATCGAACAGTGGAATACAGAAATTTCTGACGCCAGATGGCGCTGTAATATTTTCAAATTTCAATATTTCATTTTCTAATCAAAATTATTTTTTTTTAATACATCATTCGAAAGATATTTTAAGGTTATTTTATATTAACGAAAGTTTTCACCAGATTTACACGTTTTGAGGTGTCCTGAATCAGTTTTCTTTTATGGCGCTGTAATATTTTCAAATTTCAATATTTCAATTTCTAATTGCGATTAAATTTATTTTAATACATCATTCGAAAGATATTTTAAAGTTCTTTTATATTATCGAAAGTTTTAACCAGATTTACACGTTTTGAGGTGTCCTGAATTAGTTTTCTTTTGCATCTCAGCTACTAATTAAAATAATTTCATAAGTAATACATCATTAGAAAGCTTTTTTGATTTGGAATCGAACAGTGGAATACAGAAATTTCTACCGACAGATGGCGCTGTAATATTTTAAAATTTCAATATTTCAATTTCTAATTATGATTAAATTATTTTTAATACATCATTCGAAAGATATTTTAAAGTACTTTTATATTATCGAAAATTTTCACCAGATTTACACGTTTTGAGGTGCCCTGATTACGTTTTCTTTTGCATCTCAGCCAATTGAGTTAGATCGTTCAAAATTGGTATACGTAGGTTAATTAAGAGGGCATGGAATGGTGGGGGAAGAAATAGGTGTGCACCGCGCGCGTATCCCCTAACTTGTGCGCGCGCAGAACGCACGGGACTGCGCTGCCGAAGGCAGTGGGGACCCGGTCCGAATTTGTACCCGATGAGGAATGATTTTTTAAATTTTCTTAAGAATAAAATTTTGACTTGAGAAAAAATATGTGCGCGAAGCGCACGTATACCTCCACACGTTCGCGCGCAGCGCGCATAAGTCTGCGCTGCCGGAGGCAGTGGGGACCCGATGGGACTTTTACCGATCAGATTTTTTTTTTTTAGGAGCCACGAAGGGTGAGGAAAGGAATGCGCGTGCGCAGCGCGTGTATCGCTTAAATTGTGCGCGCGCAGCGCGCACGGGACTGCGCTGCCGAAGGCAGTGGGGACCTGGGCCGACTTTTTACCCAATCATAAATGTTTTTTTTTTTCAATTTCTTTTCTTAAGACTAAAAGTTACTGTTTGTGATTCATTTGAAAATACTGACCCGCTAGCGGGCGAAGCTCTCTAGTTATAATACAAAAATTCGTTCAATTTTTCACCATTTCATCATATTGCACGTATTGTTTAACAAAAAGTGTAGTTGTTTTATTTCTAAAGTATAGTAGCAGCTTTTGCTCTATGATTGTCATTTTATTTAAATGAGCAACTTTATTAAAGAAATCTCAAAAAACATAAATAAAAAAAATTAAAAAAAAAAATCATTTAAATTCGTCAATTACTTTTGCAAGGAAAAGAACATCTAGACGAATTCCGCTTCGAGTTCTATTAAATTCGTCAGCGGCACACTCGGTGCGCTTCAAGTCCACATGGAACCGTGCTTTAGATTCCCACTACTTCTTTCCAAATTTATAAACAATTCTAGGTTTGGTTTCTCATTGCCTTTGGTAATATCTCACCCGGTTGGCGGGCCGAGCGATATATATATTTCGAAAAACAACTAAGTCAGCCAAACAGTTCTGAAAGAAGAAGCAAATTCCTTTACAAACTACAATTTTGGTCTTTAGTATGTTTACTGGTCGCTTCGCAAATACTCTTCCTTTAGTAAATTTTAATCCTTTCAGGATCAAAAAAATTTTGTTTATATAAAAACCAATAGTCATGCGCATTTACGACCAATGTCAGAAAAAAAAAAAAAATGCAATTCCCCCCCCCCCCCCCCCGCAAAGTTTTAAGGTTGAAATTTTATTATTATTCCAGACTGCAATTTATTTCTAACAACGAAAACCTACCACGGAAATTTCTTTTCCAGAGTGAGTTTCTGCAGTTGGAAATTAAAATTAGGTGAGATACAATATATCCTTCAGCCCTTAAAAAGGCTAAACAATTATATGACACTCCGAGCCGTGTCCGTCATGCTTGCAGCAGTGTCATACACCGGGAAGCTAAACTCACACAATTTCTTGTTCTAGATTAAAATTATCTTCTCTTCGGATTACCAACAGCGTTGTCAGATCTGGCGAATCTTTTATTCAAGAATTTCTAATAATTTTTAATTGTAACAATTGCCTAAACAATTCGAAGCTTGGCAGTCTATCATGTATATCGAATATCATATCTGAAAATTACTATTGATTTTTGAATAAAAAATCCACCAGATTTGGCGACATTGGTCCCCAATGGTCCCCAACATTTTCTGCCATCCGGAAGTGCACTGTCGAGTCACGCACTGCGTGCATTATTTCTTTTACTTGGCTTTAGACTCTTTTATGGCAGGCCATATACAAATTCCTTACTACTCTTGGAAGAAATTTACACTAGAGCACTGCGCAGTGCAATTAATTTAAATATATACATCTTTGGACATTATGATAAAAAATGAATAAATAAATAAATATAAAATATTGCATTAATGTTTAAGCCAAGAAATTTTTTTAAAAACGTAATATGGATGTATAGCCATTTTAGGAAAGATAAACTTATATTAATAAACTCAACAACTGTTATAGTTTTAAAAGCACATTAGTAATTTAACATAGGGAAAATATTTAAAGATATTGTACCTAAATAATTGATGCTTTTGCATAGATTTAGTTTAAGGAGTTTAAAAAACATATAAAATGCTTATAAAATTTAGTAAATTTAAGCATTAATTAAACAGATATCCTTAAGTTTTATATGTTTGTTAAAGATTTCAATTTATTTTACTTTTCATTTTTTTTTTTTTTTTTTTGAAATAACAAAAATGCTTCTAAAATAATTATATTATGGCAATAGTGCTAAATAAGAATTTATATATTGCAAAATAATTTTTAACTTGCATATTTTAATTTCAGGGTATAAAAAATGAAAAATCAATAATATTATTTAAAGGTAGAATATCTATTTTTAAAAAAATTCATATTTCATTACGTTTAAAATATGATCCATAAAATATAGCAAACTTACAATTTTTTCATGCAGTAGATCAGAAATGAGCGAAATTAAAGAAGTACAGTTTAAATTTTTAAAACTGAAAGGGATATAAATGCAAAGCAATTATTTGGTTCAAAGAAAAGCGTTTTTACTTTCTTCTATATATAATATAGAGGAAGTATTGGATTCGTGAAAATTAAATTCGTGCTCCGGTTTTTGATGTATTCACACCTTTTGGGATGTCCTGAACACGATTTGATAGTTTTTAGAAAATGTCTGTCTGTGTGTGTATCACGAATTTTGTCGACACGAATTGTGTCGTTGGTATTTATTTAGACCCTGAAATAAATTGGTGCTTATTAGATTTGGGTATCAATCGCTCAACAGGTGGCGCTGTAATAGCACATTTTCTAAATTTTTAACATGGCAGTATAAGACAAAATTTCGTATAAATGTACATAATGAGTGTTGTTTTTAACTTGTGATTGTAAAATTAATATGAATTATTGATAATAGTAGTAGTTAACTAGGAAAAACATTGTGTATGTGAGGGCATCGCTTTTTCCCCTGGGTAGTAAATTTTCAAGATGGGTATCTATCGAAAGGTCTCGAGAATACCTTTAAAACGAATGGTTGAACTAAAGTTCTTTGATAATTTTAAACAAAGTTATCGTTTTTTTTTTTTTTTTTCTTTTTTCTTTTTTCTTTTTTTTTTTTTTTTTAGTTTTAACAAAAAATATCTAAGAAAAAAAATCTTTTTTTTATTTAATATTGAGAATAAAATGGACTTTTTTTTTATATTTAGTGTTATACTACTTCTCCAATATGAAAATCGTCTGCATTATCATGGAAGATAATTGTTTTTAATAATAATTTTAATACATTATTTTTGCTGAGTGAATTTGTGTAGGAAAATATAGAAGAAAGTCATGTGGTTGCCACAACATACTAGTTTTAACTCAAGTTTGCATTAAAAATTAACTTATGTAGCTAAAAAAAAAACTGTTAGTAAATTTACTCATTTATTTTAAGAAAGTAAATGGTATGAAATGGTAAGTGTTTCATTTAATATCAGATGTTCATTATTCACTTTTATTATTCTTTAATTATGAATATGTATTTTAAAATAATTTAATCGCTTTAAGTAAAATATTTACGATAAGAATTTTTCCCTTGAGATATATCATTTTATCCTAATAAAATAAACATTTAAAAGCAATTTTGTAGATGTTTTTAGTTACAAATAACAGAAAAATCGTTAATAAAAGTTATATTATAAAGTTGACAACTAAATAAACCTTAATTTTATATAATTAACTTTTCAACGCTATAAATTGTGTCTTAAACATTTATGAAATTTTATCTTTAACTTTTTTCTAAAATTTAAATCGAATCTTTTTTTTTTTTTTTTCCATGAAAGTAATTGTTTACTTATTATAAATATTTATTGTTTATTAGCTCCACCCTTTTTGAAAAATAGTTTAAAAAATTCTTTTATCAAAGAGAAATTATCTATAAAGCGGAAAATTATAGATTAAAAAGAATCTTCAAAAAAATCAAAAGGCACATCATTAATCATCTAGCAACTTGTTTGAAACTTTCTTTAATGATGTAAACGGTTATAAAAGGAAAATAATAAATTAAAGCAAAACTGGCTTTCTGAAAAGAGAGAAAAAAAATTCGACTTTGGATAATTAAAAAAATAAAAAAATTAAATAAACATTATATTAAATCACTAAAACTGTCTATTCTTGTTCACAGATAAAACATTTTAATAAAAGTATATTTTCTTAACATTTATGCCGCATTAAGGTTAAAGAATTAATGCATGGTTTAATAACGTGAATTTGGTCCAGAATACATGAAAATAAAATGAAACTATGAAACCACTACTTTATTAGTTTAATACGCATGAATTTTTTCTTTGAAAATAAAAGTAATTTTTCAAAGTGTAAATAAAAAATTTAAATTTCTAAAATATAACACAGGTCTATAAAAATAATGTCGGCAAAATATGATTTGATAGTTTTACCTAATGCATATGCTGTGGTCTGCTGATATCAAAAATGAAGCCAATTTTAGATCCTCTATTTTCAATAGTTTCTAGTATGTTTACATGATTAATTATAATGAACACCGTAGAAGAGTCACTGTGTTGGTGCATACCCTGTCTTGACAAAAAAAAAAAATATTCTAGATAGAGAAAAATCTGGTACAGTTACGAATTCATCACACTAAAAATTGCAACGATCAGACTCAAATCATAAAATTAAAATCTTAGATATTGACCTCTACAAGTAATAGGTAATTTATAGTTTAACTAGGAGACATTTAGTACACTGTTAAAAATTTTGTCCTAGGTTGAACCAAAACATGGTATCAGAGTAGTTGCAACCATAAGATGGCGGAATTTTTTTATAATGATTTGGTACTTATTGTAACCTTAAGATGGGGGTGATCTTTTTATCACGATTTGATGCTTTTTTTTTTAACGTAGCAAATCATGGTAGAAAGTTTCATAATCGCATGGTTGCAGCTACTGTACTACCAGGTTTTAGTTCAATCTAGTATATTGTAGCTAACGCAGTACCAAATTTTAATTTAACCTTAAAATTAAATTCTTAACAAAGTATAATGTCATCCGAACAAATTCTTAAACAGTGTAATGTCTATCAAAGTGAGTGATGAGCTACCGAAAGGTTTGTTCTTGTGCCTTATACTTCTAGAAACTCGTTTATAACTAGTTATATATATTTTGTTTTGATTTTTCTTTATTCTTTCCAGTTTACTCTATAATTTAATAAGTAATTGTAAAGGAAATTTTTCCTATTTTCTGAAGTATCCTTATTAAATTTTCCTAAATATAAGATGACATCGCAAATTTATATCTAAACAGATTTGTTATGAAAGGTTTAAAGTATTTGACATTTATGGGAGAAATATTAAATAACATCTTATTAAGCAATGTTTATATCTTTCATTATGTATTCTTCAATGCAGTAACGTATTTTATGAAAATCTTACCTACATTATCTTCCAGTTCTGATAATATGCCTCTTCAGACACGAGGATTTAACGATAATAGTACAATAGTTTTTCAAGTGTAAATAGAAAAGATAAAATTTTCGTTCGGAATCTATTCAACTAATCCTTAGCTAAATTAGATTTATGTTTAGCAAGACGCATGTAGACAGACACATGGAGCTATCCAGAGCCATAGCGCTCGTTTATTTATGGAACGATAACGTAATCAGGCTAAAACTGACGTCACATAGCTATATATTTATTTTCAAATAATATTTTTATATAATATCACAGTAATACAGCAAATATTTATGTATTATTAATTAATATAATTATGTATATTTTTTATATATTTATAGCATATTTTATATAAACGCAGTAATTAAAAAGTTTATCTGTACGAAGTTTTATATGGTTTTCATTTAAAAACTAGCGCATACCTCCGACAAAAATTAATGAATAGGATTGTTGTACGCTTAGAACGTAAAAAAAGTTTATTGACACATTATTTCTTACTATATAAGCATAACAATTCCTGAAATTTTTCGACATCTGGTTTTCGATTAATTTATACATTTTGAGATTTTGGGAACGCTACTTGGCCATTTACTAAAATGTCTGTCTGTGTGTTACTACACATTGAAGACCCTCTATCTTAAAAACCAATAAATAGAATTCAACAAGTTTTATATTTTTTTGGCTCTTACATTTGTGCTGATTAGATAAACATAAAGATACACGGAATGTTTTATATATCATAGCCGTGTTCAAACAAAGCACTATTAAACACGACTATCTGGGGAACATTTACAGTGTTATATCGTCATTGTTTGACAAACAGACATATTTCAAAATTACTGACTTTTCAGGAGAACCCAAAACAAATAATGTGCTACGGAAAATGTATAAGGTATTATACATTGTAATTGTGAATTTAGATAATAGGGAAAGCTACAAGTTTTGACCCATAGTGAGACTTGACCCATGAGGGTTTTTCCTAAGAAAGGGAATTTTTAGGGAAATTTCAGTGACTGTACTGATTGACCAATCATTCAACAGCATTTTTCAGGTAACAACCATTCCAGAATAATCCGTAGTTTTCTTGCAATTTAGTGTTGATTGATACTGCTTCTTTCAAGTAAATTTTGAAGATCTCGGAATCTGTTAAATTTGAACTTCCAATTTTGAGGTAAGTCAGTTTCAGAAGTATACTTTTTTTAGTCACTCTTTTAGCTACAGATTGGTGTATAATAGTTTTATATAACTGTAATGCAAGTTATTAAAAAGTTTGGATTAACAAAGCTAAATAAGGCGACCCAAGCTAACTAGGGAGACTTGACCCAGTAATTAATTTAATGTTCTTTGTTTTTTTAATGGATTTTTATTTTATGAATAACTAAAATAGTGTAATTTAAGGGTACAAACGGATAACGTAGGCCCACTTTGCGTTTGGCAAAATTCTATAGCAAGAAACTAACAATTCTTGTAAACATAATTAACCCTTTTCTTTAATGACTCGATATGGAGACATTTAGGAGAGATTTTCTTCGTACATCTGTCACTGAACGCCCTTTTGAAGAGGCAGATGATACTAATTATATTCATGACACATCAAGACCATCGACATCCAGTGTTACTGGTTTAAATTTTGTTGAAACCAGCCCTTCAGTATTTACTGTAAGCAGTCCAGAAAACATGATACCCTACCCTAAAACAGGAAAAAGAAAACAAAAAGTTACACGCAGAAAGAAGGGTAAGACTATGGCAGCCACTAACACACCAAACAGAAGAGAAATAGAAGAAAGAAAGAGACAGAAATGAGAAAAGAAAAAAAAAAATGTTGACAAAATAAAAGCAAGAAAGGCTCTTGATGTGAAAAGTACAAAGTTTGAAAAAAAAAAAAAAGCAATAAACAATTGTTTGTATTCAATAAAATCTATAAAATAAAACTAGAAAACGTTTAAATAACAAAGCATATGTTTTTTTTTTTTTTCAATACCTATGAGTTTTCTCACTTTTATGAGGGTGGGGGGGTCATGTCTAGGGGGCTCCCTAGGCTTAGGGGCACTTGACCCATGTGCTGACTTTAGTAATTTAATTTTTTAACCATTTATAATAAGAACTGTGCTATTATCTTTAGCCACAGTATGCACAAAATAACAGACTATTTGCTCATATTTTTTATTCAGCTCCAACTGTTATGCAAAAAATATGAAAAATTAAAAACCAAAAAGTGGGTCAAGTCTCCTTAATTTCCCCTATGGATCATTCGAAATCTATAGTTACAACGACGCAAATCATTGTAATTATTGGTTTGAAAATGCTGTCAAATAAATACCACATACCAAATACTAGGGGCCAAATACCAATTACGCTACAAACCATAAATTTCGTATAACTACGAAACGAATGCTATTTGAATTATACCACTTTAAACAATCCATAGGCACCACCTTGGGCTTTAAAAAAAATGCTTAACACATAATTGTGATTCATTTCTCTCATGCCTTTTTGTCGTGAGTGCGACGGTATGAGATGATACATGACGCAATTTATTTTGAGTAATAAAAAATTTTAAAAAAAAGCATTTTTTTTAAAGTGGTTTCGTGACAAATAAATTGAGACATTTTCAATTACTGATAAGAACTAACCACTTAACACATAATTGGTTTTTTTTCTAAAAAAGAGTGCGATATTCTCTCAGATTATCATGCATTATTTGTTGTCTTTATATTATAAAAACATCGAAATTTACGAATCAGCTTTTCATTAGAGAAAAAAAAAGTACTACAAAAAGACTATTGAAAAAGGAAAATAACACATGAATATATACATATATGTATATATATTCGTTTCTTAAGTATCACTTTAAATTTTAGAGTAAAAGTTATTACATACTTCCGAAGTAAATTTCATGAAATGAACGAAATTTGTGGTTATTATTATTAAATAGTTAAAAATCGAATGTTTCTTTTCGCTTATTTTCAAAGTTACATTATAAATAAAAATAAATATAATTGATGGTAATTACTAAATTCAAATACAAAATAATAAGTTTACATACTCAATTAAAATAATAAAGTATGTGAGGCAAAGGTGGCCATTGTTAAGCTTTGAGAATTTTTTATAATTTTCTGGTTGGGTGCATGTGGCTATATATATATATATATATATATATCGTAAAATGCTACATTTATCTCTTAAACATTTCAAGTAAAATTTTCTTTTTAAAATGTAATTTAGATATTTTTATAATAGAATTTCAAAATTGTAGCTTGTGCCACCTTTGGCGTATACTTTTCCAAAGGTTACCCATACACTGAAAGCACTTTTAAAATTTACTTAAGACGCTCTTTTTTTGTTATTTTTTGGATTTTTGTTTTATTATTATTGAGCTTATCTTTTGACACACACAAAAAATATATATATATCAACCACTGTTTGTGCAAAATAGTTCAGTAATTATATTCTGGGATTCATTGATTTCTTTCCAGAGATCTCTGGTATTCTAAATATGAGTGTGGAAATTATTAGTGAATAAATGATAATAAGTTTTTTGAGATATTTAAGCGGAGATTTTAAAAGTTACTCATGTTACATTAATTTGCGTATTTATTTGCTAATTTGCCTACTTGTCCGAAGGTCACCCGACATCTGGACCACCTTGAGATCATGCATAAGTCGTCATTTGCCCGACATTAAAATTTTAATCGGATAAATTTTTTAGAAATGAAGTTAATGTGGTTGAAGAGAACAAAAGAAATTTTCAGAAAACATATCACAACTTAAAGTTCGAAGAACTTAAACATATGTAAATTAAAATATCTTCTTACCTGGAAATTAGAACGTATACTCCTCTAAAGTGAAATCAATGCAAAAAATGGCGGTCGATCAAGATAATCCCTTCATATCCAGTCACATAACCTGGAGATGTGGTACAATGTGGAAACACCATTTTGTGATTAAAAGTTAAACCTTTTTTAGGGGGGTTGGGCTACCTTAGGAACACTGGTCACCTTTGGCTCACCTACCTTATGAATAATATTTTGATACGGTTTCTTTAGAAAGTTTAATTTCGAACTTTTATTAATAGTCTATGTTTAATTTAGTTTTCTACTGTATTCGAATTATTAATAATTTGTACTGAAAGCGATGAAATATCTTGGATATTATTTTAAGACAATATGGGTTTAATTTATAAAAGATTGATTAACTAATACAAAGAAAAATATTTACAAAATATCTATTAAAGTCTTTAACTACTTAAAAAAAAAAAAAAAAAAAAACTTCTACATTATTGAAAATTAGTTTAAAAATTATTCTCACAAGAATATATATTTACAAATTTGCATTTGAAAAGCTGGTTTTGGCCCTTTATTTAGAATATAAAATTGCAGAGGTATATTTTGTATCCTAAGCTGACCGACAATAAATAATTTGAAAATATGCCTATTAACGACATCGTTTTCCAAATATGAAATCTAATTTGTAATGTTTTAAATTTTTAATATCCTTAAATGCTTATTAGCTAGAAGTAAATCTCTAAAAAGACAAGTAAAAACGATTGTTAATTGTACAAAGTCTTAATGTTTATCATGACTTTAAATAACTGTCTCTTCTAAGCTTTATAATTATCTCCCTTTATCACATATAAACTTATTATGGAAAAAAAAATATTGTTATATTAATTCGTAGTAATTCATTTAATTTTAAATCTAAATAATAAAAATTCTTAATTAAATGTTATTTCTTTTACAATGAATTGGAAGGAAATAAAAATTACTCAATATAAATATTATTTTATAATAATAATCATTTTTAATTCTGTAGAATGTTAAAGAACAAGAAGAGAAAAATATATTAGAAAAGAAATATAAACTTATTCCATTAGTTATCCTAATTAAGCATTTTTTTTTTTTTTTTTTTTTTTTTGTAACTGAATTATATATTTGGCGAAAGTACATAAAATGAATAAATTTCGAAACTTCAAGAACTATTTATTCAGGATAAGTATTTAATTTTTAATCTTACACTTAAATTAAATGTGTTTTTATTTAATTATTTTGGATTTCATTCATATTTCAAATGATTAATTAGGAAAATATGCAGTCTTTTGTTCTAAATATAACTGTTGCAGAAACTATGCTATTAAATATAATGGGGTACAATGGTTCAAAAGCTTATCAATCTCTTTCTCAATTACGGTACTTGATTTTTCAGGTTAAAGGTGTGTTCTTTAGAAAATCTATCAAAGATTTTTATATTCTCGGAAGTAAGAGTTTCATTTAAGAGCAGATTAAGTAACTTTTTGAACTGAATGGAGGTGTTTATAACAGGAAGTACTTAAATAAATATTTTGTTCATTATGTATTATTTCTTTCTTTTCTTTTCTTTTTAAAATAAGGTATTATTATTATTATTATTATTATTATTATTTTAAAATATATTTTTAAGGAAATTTTGTGTAAGTTTCTTTTTCCTTATCGTTTTGATATTCATATTATGCAGTCTATGTTTATTTTTTATTGTATTTATTTATTTATTTATTTGTTTATTTTTTTAGAATGTTGTAATGAATCGTCTGTTAATTCCTCTCGCCAACTTAACCAACACATGGCTATATTTTATACTTTTGTCAAACGTACTCTTAATTTATATTCATATTCTCATTTACTTAGCTTGGAAAATAAATATCTTGGAACGTACAAAGGTTACGACCTATCAGTTATAGATAAAACTATTCTATAATCATACCTCCGATGTAAGCCGTATCCTAAATCAATCTCTTTCAATACCATTTCCTAAATTAATTTTTGTCATCACTGAATTTATCAAACAGCATGATTTTAAAATGATTGTCTAACTTAATAACAAACCTAGCCCACCCGTTTGTAAAATTTTATCCTTAAATTTATATCTTGATGTATTTATAGTATTTCTCGTTGATGATTTTTTCTTTTTTTTTTTTTGTTCGTTTGTCCAATATTGGACAAAATAAACGTAGTCTTAAAATTCGTTTAAAAGAACGTATCAGTCACGTTTAGAAAGAAGACACCCAAAAAGTTGGTATTTTCTGAAAATTGTGAAATTTTATACTTAATAAATCAAAAATTAATTGAGGTCTAAATTAACACATTAACTGGATTTTTTCAAGCTTTTACATGTATAAGAATCTTTAAAAAGTATTGTTAATTTTCCTTTCGCAGTACTCCATTTGTCCGAATTTGGTAAGTTGTCTATTGAATTCACACATTCTAAAAAATTTTGTAGAGTTTTCGTGCCGACAATTTCTTAACTTTCTATTCGCTATTCCCATCCCAGTCCTTTTAAATGTACATGTTGATAAATCGTGGATAGAATCGGGTTCTTATAGCTTTTTCGTGCTGTATTTTGTGTAATTATGGTAGTATGCTGACAGCCAACAAAAGAGTTTAATGCATTTTTACTATTAAATTATATCGCATTTTTACGTTATAGTATTTTCTTGGAAGTTTATCAGAAATTAGTACATGAAAATTCACTTTTAAAACAGAGCAGTATTTCATAAAAACTTTTATTTTAATGTTTTAAATGGTTTTTGAAGTTAATTGTATTTTTAAAGTGTATTTAAAGTATGAAATTTCACATGAGATTTATATACATACATATATATATATATATATATATATATATATATATATATATATATATATATATATATATATATAACAGGGTGTTTTACAGAAAAAAAGAAAAAAAAATACCACGTCTTTCTTAAATCTACAATAATATTAAGGCTCTTATAAGTATTACATTCTACATATATATATTCTAAACTCAAAAATTTAATATTAAAATGATAATAATATTAATGTATTTTGAATGATATTATATTTCATTATCTGTATCATTTATAAGCTATCTACTGAATGTTAAAACATTCACAAAACGTACATGACTCACTGAGTAGTTTATTATGGAGCTATATATATATATACATTACAGTTCTAAATTATAGATCATCTTTTCAAGAGTGTTTTCTAATAAACTTGATCTTCATTTCCTGAATATGCCCTTACACATATTCTTCCATATATTGAATCATTTTCTTTACACTACCTTTTAACTTTAAAATCTTTCCTTGAAAGTCGTCTTTTATTCCAAGAAATCTCCTATTGTATAAAATAAAAGTTCTACTCAAATATATTTAATGCTATTTAAAAAATAATAATAATAGACATTTTAAGAAATCTTTAGATAGTGATACCTTATTACTGAATTTAAAATTATCAAATAATAATTTTACTTGATAAATGTAAGAATTTTACATAATGAACTGTGCACGAATTAGTTTACTGTATTTAAATAAATCGCATTTTAAATTACACACTGATTAAATTTTCGAAATTTAGTATTTTAATATAGTCCACTAAAATATTTAATACCATTTTAGAAAACAAAGAAATCTTAAGATATTATAAGAAATCTATAGACAATGCGGTTAATATTTACCTTTACATATAAAAAACAACATTTCCTCTTGAACCACAAAATCTATCAAAATAAGGCGAAATGAATATAAATTATAAATAAATACCATTGATGAAGTAATCTTTAGTTGAATTCACAGTTATTATTACTCTCGTTTTACTTTTGAAATACCTGATTTTTCCAATCAAGTATCATTACTGTTTTGTATTTAAATGCCGAAGTCATTAAGGCGAGTTCTTCTCATTTCTTTCCTTAATGATACCCACTTGAAATGCGACATGTGTTTATGTAATAAATTAATCATAGTTAGTTGCAATTAGTTTTTATTGATCGTGATCTTATTGAAGTAATCTCTAAATTAACAAATCAAAGAGATGAATTCTAATCATTAGTTGTGTTCGTAAGATATATTTACATGATATTCATTTTCATTAAACAGTTCACTGCTGTCAGATATTTTTATAACATTTCATTCTTTAAAAGATATAAAGCAGCAGATATAGATATTGTATGTATTATAGTATGATAATTAATAGCCAATTTTAAAGTAAAGTCTACAATGGCTTGAATAAAAATGAAATTTGAGTAAAACTAAAATAATTCTTAAAAATTGAATAAGATAAAACTGGGAGAGATGGCGCACATAGTGGATTGACAAGAAGGAGTAGAATGGGCTCATTTTGTCTCCAGGTGGTTCTACAACATCAATAGAGAAATGCCAACTTAAATGCTTCAAGTGTCTAAGATGAAACCTGGTTATTGATATTTTGGTTCGTTTAGAAAAATATAGTTGGTGATCAAATCATCATTTTTATTATTATTTTCTAGACAGAAAAGCCTAGAACTTCACACACACAAAGAATATTTAAAAATTCATTGTTTCAATATCGATTTAGTTCAGAGGGCAATTAGTGGACCAACCACAAATTGAAGAATACTGAAAATACTTTTGATCACCCTAAATCATAAAAAGCTATAAATGAATTGTAACTTTAATACATTATTTAATATACTGTAGAAATCTGCGTAGGCCCTGATTCTCTATTTTAGATCTTAAATCCTTAGATCTTAAAGATTAACTTAATTACGTAATGAGGAGAGCTCGAGACAAAGTTAACAAATAAATACACAAAGTTTATTTAGCAATCTATAGTAAGGAGGGCGTTGAGCTAACTCTATTATAACTTTTAATAAACCCCAGAAAATAACTTTAACAAAGCATAACTTAAAAGTGTCTCACCAATACTGATCTTGTCGATGGTAGCTCTCTGTTATCACTACTGCTCTCACACCAGGATATCGGCCGGATTCCCGAAAGTACAATTGATCCTTTTAACTTAGGCCACACTACTACACCTCTCTACCCTCATACGCATAAAGCTATTACCAGCACCATCAACATCACCCTTAACTCCACACTAATCAGCTACCAACTCATTACCATTCCATTACATCACATCCTATATCTATATCCTAGCAATTCACTATCCTTCATTTTATACTACATCCTAACAAACATCCTTTCCCTTCATTTCAATTAAAACTTACAATCACTTCCCATTCATCAAATATTCAGATCCTAATTATTTCACAGCAGCACTATGCCGACATAAAACTCACTCGACCCCAACCGTCGCCGAGTTACTGGCGACGAAGTAATTTGACCGTCCCAACTTTAGATTGCTGGATTCAGCTGAAATTCAAACAGACTGTGGAGACGTTCTATAGTCTCGACCTTACAGTCCCCCTCCAAGAAAAAAATTAGTGGGGAAAATCCCCAACGGGTGTTATCGAATAAGTTTAAACACTAATCTCATAGGAGTGAGTGGAGCCACAACTTAGTTTCTGAAATTTTAAAATAAGTCAGAAAAAAAAAATTTAAAGTTTAATTTTCTGAGCAATGAACTGCTTACAGCTTCAAATATAATGGCGATAAAAAAAATTCCTAAGCGAAAAACAGGACCAACCTCGAAAAAGAAATTTAAATTTTAAATTAAAAGGAGGACCTTTTACGGCCTGAAACTCCGGAAAAAAAAAAAAAAAAAAAAAAAAAAAACGCCTCAAATATGTTAGCTCAACTATACAATGGGGTTTACAATCATCTTTCTATTATTCCAGAAAGGGAAAAAAAACTCAATTTTAAAGTTAAGTTGAAGGAGGATTAGGTACAGGGGGGTTGCTTTAATATACCAGCAGCATGAAGAAAATTTTTATTGAGTTTTAAAAAAAATTTGAAATTCTGTCCGAAGCAAGCCATCCTTCGAAACTTATGATGTGGAATTACTTCATCCATCAGAGCCAGTCTAGGCTTAACCACATCAGCTTGTAAAAGTAACTTTAGAGTGCAGATTGAGAACAATTCGGTCAGAGAAAACGTCAGGCATCAGAATAATACTTTCGACATCAGATTAGAGCATCAAAGATATTTCTAAAACGGTAACTTTTTTTAAAGTATAAATAAAAAATAGACTTAAACTACAATTTGTAGATAGATCAAGAGACAAATTGTCTCTGAATACATAAAATAGTTTATAAACAATAATTTTTTCCCCTTGGGCTATAGCATGCGAAACGACATAAAAATTAATTTGTTAGTGATTTTAGTTTAAAGTTACGCGTGAATTATGCATATAGCCAAAAAAAATATTTCGCCACTCAAACACACACATTATATATATATATATAGATAGATATATATAGATATATAGATATAGATATAGATATAGATAACTTTTAGTGGAATACAAAAGTTCTAACAATAAAAAATATTCATTTTATACACTTATCAAAGTTCATTTTAGTTATATATACAAATACAATGTGTATAGAAATACGAAAAGGGGGGTGGGGGAGATATTTACAAAGGTTAAAAAAAAATTATATTACCCTTCTGCAGGTGATGGCTAAAAAATAAAAGAACTTAGTATACATACATAAAATATATTAAGAGAGAACTAAAATGTTGACACGGAAGCAGAAACATGATTTTCGAAATGAAAGTTCATGTACTAATTTAAATTTTACAGTTTTTAGTTTGAGAAAGTTCATTTCTTTCAGAAGAGGTTCACAAGTCCAAACGGCTTCAATATATGTCGCACATTTTGGTACAACTCTGATAAACAAATACTTGAGAAAAAGTAAAATAAGAAACGATACAACCTGACCCAGGGTTTCCGCTGTAAGAAAATTAGCATTAAATATGAGAGTCCTGCTGGTCATTGCACTGGCCGCAGAAATCACAGGGCTGGAAGCTTGCAGCAGGAGGTCAGGCGTTGCGAGGTCACATTCCTGGGCTGTGATCGAACCCGGCACGCTGTCGCTATCCGTAGCATCAGAGGACGATTCCGTTTGCTCTCTACTCATGAGTGTTGAGGTCTTGGAAGGCTTACGAGCTTGAAAACAGTTCAAAGAAGTAATGGAAATCCCATCATTTACTTGTAACTTTGTAAAGAAATTTTTAGAAGCAGCGTCACTTAATATATCATTGTCATTTACAAGATTTTCAGTTATTTTTTTGTTTAAACTAGTGGAATGTGTCGGCTTGACATGTAGAAAACTTAATTGTCCTTTTTCACTACTTTCAGTGAAATTAGCTACTCGCTTATGAGAAGCATCGTTGTTTAAACCGCTATTTTCTGTTACTTGTATCACAACATTTTCATTTTGACTAATAATTAAATCTGGTAGCTGACCAGTTGTAAAACATAAATTTAACTTATTTGCTAAAGGTTGAGTATCAAATGTTAACATTTTCTGCGCCCATTTTTCCTGTTTCATGAGATAAATTTCCGGACTCGACCGGTTTAGCATTTGCACAAGATTTATCAATAAAAATAGCAGAATCTGCCGACTTGATAGTTTTAGAATTAAATTGTAATTTATCATGTGGTGAATTTAAACTACTAGAAAAGTCTGTTGGCTGAATAGTTTCAAAACATGCAATTGAGCTATTGACGGAAGGATTGGCCGCTACGTTTAATAGGCTTTCATTCTTCTCTAAATTTGAAGGTAACGGAGAGTTAAATTGGAAACGCATTGAGAAGAATTTAAATGTGGCAAGTTGACTGAAGAAATAGAAAGAGAATTTAAACATATAGATTGAACTTCGGTATTATGAGAGTGTGTTTGATTTCCTGCAACAATTTCTGGTTGATTTAAATGACTGTTTCTCCGCTGCGAAAAGTTAGCTTGTTGCGGTCGGTTGAAATTAACATTTTGTGGGGGGGGGGGGGGGGGGGCGAAATTTTCTCGCTGTTCATTTTGATTATTTACGGGTTCTTGCCAGCGATTAGACTTATCCGCCGGTTTAATAGCGTGACGTGCTTGATATTTCTCTAGCCATTCAAATAGACTATCAATGGATGCGGCTGGTTTTAAATGTAGAAAATCTTGAATTTGGACTGTAAACAGCGGGTTTATAATGTCAAATGTTTCCAAGAAGTATAAATTTAGATCGAGTTGTTTAACTAAAACCAGCTTACGCAGGAAAAAGGTCGTCGGTTTATCAAATACAGACATTTTAGTAGTATACAGTTCCTGCATCAACTGAGCTCTATCAGCACTCGAGGAAAATGTGCTTATAATTTTGATTTTTAACTCGTCATAGGTTGGATTTGACCCAAGTGAATGGCAGGCAATTAATTTATGCCACTGCCTCGATTCTCCTTCTAAGGAATATGCTAACCAAGCATATTTTTTGGATAGATGAATGTTATAAAAGTTAAAAAAAGATTCAAGCTCCTCAAAAAATTGAATCACACTCGTGGTGCCGTCAAAAATTACTTGCTCGGGGGGGGGGGGGATTCGAGCGAATTTGGGCGCCACTGTAGAGAATCTGCGTGGGCCATGATTCTCTATTTTAGATCTTAAAGATTAACTTAATTACGTAATGAGGAGAGCTCGAGACAAAGTTAACAAATAAATACACAAAGTTTATTTAGCAATCTATAGAAAGGAGGGCTTTGAGGTAACTCTATTATAACTTTTAATAAACCCCAGAAAATAACTTTAACAAAGCATAACTTAAAAGTGTCTCACCAATACTGATCTTGTGGATGGTAGCTCTCTGTTATCACTACTCTTCTCACACCAGGATATCGGCCGGATTCCCGAAAGCACGATTGATCCTTTTAACTTAGGCCACACTACTACACCACTCTACCCTCATACGCATAAAGCTATCACCAGCACCATCAACATTACCCTTAACTCCACACTAATCAGCTACCAACTCATTACCATTCCATTACATAACATCCTATATCTATATCCTAGCAATTCACTATCCTTCCTTTTATACTACATCCTAACAAACATCCTGTCCCTTCACTTCAGTTAAAACTTACAATCACTTCCCATTCATCAAACATTCAGATCCTAATTATTTCACAGCAGCACTATGCCGACATAAAACTCACTCGACCCCAAACGTCGCCGAGTTACTGGCGACGAAGTAATTTGACCGTCCCAACTTTAGATTGCTTGATTCAGCTGAAATTCAAACGGACTGTGGAGACGTTCTATAGTCTCGACCTTACAATACTATGTACAATATTTGTATGTTTTGGTACGGGAAACGCGCAATTATTTTGGCCGACACATATATATGTGTATACATATTTAAAAATCCTATTGAAAAATAAAATTAACTCCAAACTCATATTTAAATATAAAATTCAAGAATAAAACAAATCAACAGAAACAACAAAATTAATAAATAAACTAAAACTAAATATTGTAGGAAGAATAACTTTAACATAAACCAAAACTAAAAATGAAACAGAGCAAAATTGAAATATACAGTGGGTTGCCAAATTAATGTGGACACTTGACTTTTTTTACGTTTTCGCGTATTTATGCCACTTATTCCTAGAAGTGGTTCTTACGTTATTGAAACATATTTTTATCAAATTTTACTGTGTTACACATTATTTTCAGTGATTTAAACAAAGCATGCTGAGCTTAGCGACATTTTTATGACAGTCACTTCATTTTATGTTGCAGAGTGCTCTCAACGTGTAACACTGAACGTTCATTTCGGATCCTTCGAACTGAGATTTAATGTGTATTCTGACGAATCTTTAGTAACATAAGTAAAGTTTGACTACTGAATTACAATTAAATTCATTTTTTCTACATTTTTATAACTCAATTTTGTTTTTTAATTTCAATATTATCAGAAGTGACATTTCTCCGAGAAAAAAAAAAAAAAAAAATCTGAAATAAAATCTCTCCTCAAGCATGCATAGCATTCCTAGGGAAAGCCGCAGATATTGTTGGGGTTTCTAAATAAGCTGTTAATAAAATAAAAGTGAATTTTGACAAAAACATGTCCCTTTCACCGAAAAGAAAAGGGAAGTGTGGTAAAAATCGTATAACTACGCCTAGAACAGACAGAAAAATTAGGGACAATTGCTTACGAAACAGGTAAAACAGTGCTGCTACACTGACTCAGATTATTCAGGAGTCAGGTATTGCCGTTTCGAAAAGAATTGTGCATCGAAGATTGGCAGAAGAGGACCTGGCAGGCCATCGTCCAGTTCGCAAGGCTAAGCTTACAGAGGCTATTAAAAAGAAACGACTCGCCTGGGCTCCAGACCATCGTTACATGACTGTGGAAGATTGTAATAAACAAATACATGGTATTTATTAATAGTTTAAATGATTTTTAAGTCTTGTTTAACAATTAAACCATAAATTATTTCAATTTCAGGTGTGTTTCTGAGACGAGTTAACTTTTGAAATTCTAGCCTTTGAAAGCAATTTCGTCCAGCGGCGCCCTGGAGAGCAGTTCAACCCTGATTGCATAATGGAAACATCTACTAAATGTCATGGTTTGTTCTACTATAAACACCAAGGGTGTAGGGCGTTTATACATTGTTCAAGGAACTATGAAACAAAGGAAGTTCTACGAGCGCGCCTTCTTCTACAGCTGGAAAAATGGTTCCCGGAAGGTGAGCATGGTGTTTTTATGCACAATTATTCCCCTTGCCATAAAGCCAAAAGTGTTACTGAATTTACAGTCCAAGAATATCGAAGTATTACCGTGGGTTGGAAATTAACCCGATACGAATCCCATGGAAAACTTATGAGAAATTACAAAAAGGGAAATTGCCAAGAAAATGATAACAACCAAGAGAAAACTGATAGAAAAACTTATAAATATCTGGCATCACAATCCATTAATTAAAGAAAGTGCAAAATCCTGCATAAAAAACATGCCGCAACGCATTGAAGCATATCTATACCAGTCGAAGGAAATGTCACGAAATATTAAGTCCTTAGAAAATGTTACTTTTTTTTGTTTCCGTTATATATTCATTATTATATAGCTATTAAATATATATATTAACATTAAATAAAGTAATAAATACCAGTTATAGCATATAATGTATATTTAGATGAAAAATCCTGATAACTTGATTTTCACGAGTATCCACATTAATTTGGCAACCCACTGTAGATATATATATTTGTTTATTTATTTATATTTATTATTTTTTTAATTACACTTTTTTCCCCTTATAACTAGGATGAATATGCATAAAATTTTACAAAACTTGCACAAAAATTTATAAAATATTAGAGAAACTTTATTCAGAAATATAAAATTCACACATATAATATTCGTTGAGATATGAGCATTTTCAGTAAATATTATTTTACTGAGCATGCGCGAAAGATAGAAAATTTTTTATAGCATAGGTTGAAAGCTAGATATATCGAACAATATCTGTAAAAAACGCATTTGAATAAAGTAAAAATTAAGCAAATCGTCGGCAAAGGAACGATCTAGATTTTAGGAATTTTTCCTGAGTTGAAATTTCATAAGATTTTCATGCTGCGTACTTAATTTGAAGATCCAGTTATTTCAACCATATTGCAAAAGTTCTTTTTTGTGAAAAACCCCTTATAGGCTTGTATTTTTAACATATTTTTATTTATTTACTAAGATTTGTGAGTTCATAAGGAGTTTTTCACAAAAAAGAACTTTTGCAAACTGATTGAAATAATTGAACCTTCAAATTAAATATGCGGCATGTGTAAATTCCCTTACGAAATTTCAACTTTGAAAAATACCTAAAATCTAGATCATTCTTTTGCCGACAATTTGCTTTATTTTTACGCTATTCAAATGAATATTGACCAAAGTTACTCAATATATTTAGCTTTCAACCTATGCAATAAAAACTTTTCTATCTTTTTTTTTTTTTTTTTTTTTTGTACTTTTCTGAAGTTTTTTTGTAATCTGTCCAGAACAGGTTAATTTGTGGCCGGTGGTTGCACGAAAGCTGCATCATTTACAACAATAAGTACAACGGTTGTGGATAACGGAAGTTTAGACAAGAAACCATTCAAACTGAATTTTAGTTATACATGTTATCTGGAAAATTAATGTTATTTTGTTATCTTATCTAGTCATTTTATTTTTCGATTATGAAATATCTTTTCTTTAAATAAAATTTTTTAATTCTTTTTAAACTTCTTCTTTTATAATTATTAAATTAAAATATCCACTCTTAATTCAAAAATATTTGTTTATAAAAAACCTTACAACAATGCAGTTTAATTGCAATTATTATTGTTGACAATTTAGTGGTAGTTATAAATGAGCGCAATCTCTCCTACCCATCAATTCAATCGCACCTACCCTCAAAAGAGAGATTTAACAAAATGATTTCAATCTTGGTTTTATTACAACAGTTGAATAAACTGTAGCATAACAGCAAAATACTAGTTATGGAAATGCATAGGAAACGAGTGAATTCAAAACTATTCAACAATAGTTCAGAAAAAAATCATTATTTGGATTTCTTATATTATTCGTTTGAATTTTGTGCACAATTCTCCTAAATTTACCTTATATATACTAATGAAAAATATGTACAGCCCTAAAAGGAATATTAGGGCTAAGTGAAAAACAACTGCTTCACAACCGCTGATATGAGTTTTATACAAATTTAAATATAGCACAAGGAAGAGCAATTTTAATTATATCTATAAAAATTTTGCAAAAAAATAAATTATTCCTTATTTTTAAATTTATTTTATTTTTTTCATATATGTGAAAAGCTAGAAAAAATATTAAGGCCACAGAAGATATTATTTAAAAAACATCTATTAATCTAAAAACGTCGCCTTGTTTTCAGTTAATGTATTCATATTTGAGATTATAAAATTAAAAAAAAAAAAAAAAAAAAAAAAAAAAAAAACTTTAAAGTCTGGGAAAAAACTTCAAAACATTTACAAATACATATTGAAATTTTATGCATTTTCAAACACAATGTAATGAACGACAGTTTTGAATGAATCTATAAAAATATTTCAAAAATTATAATTACTTTTTATTTTACAATTCATTTTTTCTTTAATACATGTAGAAAACTGGAAAAAACGATACACGCAAGATAGTATTAAAAGAACTGCTAAGAATCCAAAAATTTACCCTTCTTTTCAATTAACTGAATCATTCTGGAGTTCATAGATTTACAAAGTTTCTTCAAAGTGTCTGTTGGTATGCTTTTTCAGCTCTTTTCAATGGTCATTTTCAGCTCATGTACAGGGTTGTAAGTTTTTCCCTTTCCATAAATGTCATCGACCAGAATGCCCCATAAATTTTTGATTGCCATTCAAGCAAATTGGCATGATTAGCTTGAATCCAGGATTTTGTGGAGCTTGATGTGTGTATTTATAGGTTGTCACATGTATAAAAAACAAAAATTAATTTTTAAATAAAAAATAACCAAATTTCTAGTAATATTTTTATATGTATAATTAAAACTATGATTTCTTGCATTGAATTTAATATTTCATAAAATCTAAATAAAAATTTGCGAAAATAATAAAGTTTTTGTCTTGGCCTTAATGTGATTTCCAGGGCTGAATGTGTTTTTTTGTGCGTGGGCTGTGCATGTATAAGTTCAGATATTCCGCACAGTGGAGCTACGAAATGTGGAAAACTGATATTAAGATATAAGACGGTTGCTACCTTTTATAAATCATTCTTTTTCTTTTTTTCTTTTATTTCTTTCTTTATGCTTGTTTTGTTTTTGTTTTGTTATCCAGAGTTTTCGGAGATTTTAGAAGTATCGCATTTCCATACCATATCTAATGGTTTCTGTAGTTCTTTCTAGATTATGTGTGGCGCCATTAGATGTTTTGCTGAGAACTTTGCAGCATATTGTAGACAACTTTGGCTAAAATAAAATTTGTTTAAAATCTCTGAACAATTGCTTTTGTATTTTCTAAATGTTTTTATATCAATTTACTTACTTGTGATATTCTGTAACTTTAATGAATTCCGTGACAAATGGTTTCAACCTCCAATTATCATATTGGATTCGGTAATAAAATACATTTAGAGACCACTGAAGTATTCCCTTTAAATACATACAATGATAGCGGAAGAAACACCTTTAAAGCAAAAGCAGTTATAAAATATTTATAGATATCTTTATAATAATTTTTAAGCAATGTAAATAATAGTAATAATAATAATAATATTGATAATAATAATACTAATCACATTCATGTAATGTTTTTTTTTTTCTGTAACTGCTTAACAAAAATATTATTTGATAGGAATAACAATTTGCTTTCAATTTATTTTCATTTTTTTTTTTTTTTTTCTGAAAAATATTTTTATTGTACGATATAAAATTTCAGCTAAGTTTATATTTATAATAACAGGAGATTTGGCTGTGGAATATTAAAACTCGAATAAACGACTACGTCAGAAACGCCAAAGAAAAATTGGAAATGCATACAGCTGTTTCGGCAGCTTTAAGCGTGCCGTGTTCAGTGCAAAAAGGAAATTTCCTTGTGCAGTGAAGACTGCTTTAATAAGTTTATATTTCTCAGTGAAAAAAAAAAAAAATAGAGACTTGATATTTGTATAAAATATCATTTAATAACTATATATGATGATATTTATTATCCTGGAGGAATCTAATTTTTTCATGGGATATCAATAAGTTTAGAAATGTTTTGAATCCCCGAGTGGGAGTTTGCTGTGATAAGGATTTTCAGGAATTTCAAGCAGCCTGGTGGTGTTTGCCCAATCAGAATTGCTTAAGGCAATAAATAGCGTAGAGTGCGCTAAATAACGGTGAGATATTTTATAAATCTAGCAAAACTTCATCTTTAATATTTACTGATATCTATTATCATGTAAAATATATGTACACTTATACCGGATGTTCCATAAATGTGTAGACATTTTAAAAATTCATAAAATTTAAAGGAATTGGTGGAATTGAACGTGGTTTGCAAAAAAGTTCTTCTCGCGAAGGCTTTTTTTTTTTCTTTTTGCAAAGGAAAAAAAAAATAGTTGACATTTTCGTCGATAGAGGACGGTGCATGGACGAATAATGAAATATATGCATAAATTGCATGGTTTTAGGATTAACACATCTTATTTCCTATTTTTCTTCCTATTTGTGCATACATGAAGTTTTAATTGCGATGCTGTTTTGGTGCATAGCGCGTTATTTGAGAAGATGTTTTCCATGAGTTAAGAACCACTGACTGAAGCTATAACTAGCGATGTTGTAACTTGTTTACAAACTGTAGTTTGTGGTGATGGTGAAAACATAGAATATGATTTATATGCCTCTAAATATTTGCACGGAAATAAATACCATTTTCCATGGAAATTTGTGATTTGCCCAGCGCCCTCTATCGACGAATATTTTAACTAAAATTACTTTCTTTACCAAAAAAATCCCCCTTCATGAGAATAACTTCTTCACAAATTGCGTTCAAATCTACCATTTCCTTCAATAGTTATGATTTTAAAAAATATCTAAAGACTTATGGGGCACTCGATATATATTACGCATTTATATATATGTTTCTATAATATATATATATTTAATATATATGAATATAATCGTTTGTCCTGAGGGAGTGCGTGAGTAAGTGATTCATCATATCCCAGCCCAAAACCCTGGACCTAGAAGCATGAAATTTTGTTACATTACTTATATTACGTAGACGTACACTAAGAAGCGATTTTACAAAATTTGACCCTCAGCGGGTGAGATGGGGTGGGGCGGGGGGGGGGGGTGAGAGGGCAAAACATGGCTTCACAAAATTCTTCATTAAAAAAAAAAAAACAGCTTCCGTAAAATTTTTGCTTTAAAATATAGCTAACACAAATATCTAAAAACCAATTTCTGAAATTTTAGAACTTCAGTCTCCAAGAGGAGGGGGTATATCTTACAATTTCTTCTTTACGGGACGTGCTCTTCTGAAAATGATTAAAGACGAAGCCGAAGTGCTTAGTGTTGACGAGAAGTATTTTAATGAATATAAACTGTGTATAATTTTCTTTTGACGAAAGTTGCGCTGAACAGTATATCATCTAGTGCTAATAACTGAACTGTTTAAATTATCTAGTTGGACGGTAAACATCGGACGGGTGTATTGTAATATGCATTAACTTCTGTTTTGACTACGATAAGTTATGAGTATAACTCAGCTGCTTAATATTGATTTTTTATACAATCCTGTACATAAAATGTAATATAGTTATTTTTATTTAAATATTAAATTGCTAATAATAATTGAGTATTAATTAATTATTAACGCCCACTTTAATTCCCCACTATATATATATATATTCATATTTTAAGTTTTTTAAGGACTATTTATATTACGTAATATTATTTACTTACTTATTTTTATTTTTTTTTATTTTTTTTTTGATATATGATATCAGCTCTTATTTATAGACTAAGCTTAAAAAAAAAAAAAGTCATAATGAAAAGTATCTCTATTTTGTTAATGACGGAACATACACTAAGTAGAAGTAGTTTTAAAGAAATAATATATTCGCTATAATTAATCTCCAGTAAACATAATTGTAAAGTTTTTTTTTTTTTTTTTTAATGTTTGAGAGTTTGAAATGAAAACAAAGAATGTCTAAAGATAAATGCGTATAAAATAGAAAAAGAAAATTCCAAAATAAATCGAGCTGAAGATAACTAAAAATAATTCTATAAAAGTAATTTAAAATTTATCTATTTATTTATTTAATAATAAAATTACTATATTGCTTGTATAAAGAAATTTCTTTCTTTTTTAAAATTATTTTTAAATAATGTTCTTTTTAACTGAATCTATAAACAAATAATAAATAAATATATATATATATGTATATTAATATATACAAGCATCACACCGTGTCAATTATATACAAATACCTATAAACTTTTTTTTTTTTTTTTTTTTTTTTTTTTAACGAGAGAATAAAACATCAATTAAAATATAGACGTTTCTAAATTCATCCGAGTTTCCATCAGTATTAGAAACAATATATTTTGCAAACATTACATATACACGCATAGAATTTATAGTAGTGTGGAGTACAGAGGTGCTAGTGCGCATGCTATTCTGCTCTGTGCTAGCGACAGTACAGTATACACACTGGCACCTCAATATTCTATACTACTACAAATTATTTGAATATATATTTAATGTTTGCAAAATATGTTGTTTCTAATACTGATACGGAAACTTGGACGAGTTTCGAAACGTCTTTATTTTAATTGTTTTTAAATGTATATTTTAATTGATATTCTATTGTCTCCTAATAAAAAATTTTTGTTTTTAAATATATATATTAAGCGTATATAAACAAAAATATTCAAATAAAACATTACGAATGAAAATAAATTTATATCTGTTGCAAATAACGGAATATTTCTATTAAATTCTTCTAATATCGATTTTATAACCTTCATTTTCCAGTCATAGGAAATATTAATCTTAGAGGAGAAAAGTTAAATTTCACATTACAGGAATGTTATTGGTACTATAATTTTTTTTTTATTTTCTTGTAAATCGTAGAAAAAATATTATTTTTGAAATAAATGTCCGAATTGAGTATCTGCTACTTTTATGTGGCCTGAATGCGAAAAGTAATGTTTTTTAGCGGTTTGGCTGTGTGTCTGTCCTTATGTCGGTGTGTATGATTGTCATTTAAAAGAATTCAAATACATTGCGTTTATGAGGATTGAAATTTTTTTTTTGGTACATTTTAACGTGTTAAGACTGCAATAAAAAATGAACATTTAATGTTTGTTATCAAAAAAGAATTGAGCATATAGTTTTTATTAGCAAAAATGCATCTTTAATGAAGATTATAGTATGGAAAGGCTTTTACAATTCACTTACAAATATACACGAAAACATTTGCATCTTTTATCCTATGTTTGAAAATCCAGCAAGGTGCATTACAGACTGTGTTATGGTTCTCAAATACATGCATTTTAAGTGTGTATAGTACGATGGGAAACTAATATTAATATTAATAGATTTTTACAGTTGTTAAGAAAATAACACTCATATTTCTAATGTAAAATTTTATTTGATTGATAAACTCCTTGGAAAGACAACAAAACACATCATACTCGCATGCCCAACTACTTCAATTTGTGAAATATAGTATACGAATTTAGAGTAACACGAGTTTATAAATAACACTTTCTACTATATGTTGCGTATCAAACAATGCTAATTTAAAGTTTGTAACATCAACGTATTTTTTACTACATATATTTTTTTCCAAACTTTTCTTATAAAATTCCTGTGGCTTATCCCAACCTGTTCTCCATATTTTTTTAGCTAAATGAACATTAGATAATTTTTAAACAATTTATTTCTGTATATGTTAATGATAACTAGCTGGCTTCACCAGCTAGCTGGCTAGAGACCCATGAAAATTTTTACCAAAAAACATGCTCTCGGACGCCTGCGGAGCCAACTGTAATTTGTTCTTTGTAAAAGTCGCATAATATTAAAATATTAAAAATTCAAGTATTTTTAAATAAAATCTAAACGTAGCTCTAGTTCAACGTAAAATACACTCAAATCAATGAAAATAAAATAAACCAATCAAATCTCTCGTAATTCCTCATAAAGTAGCTCTTGTTCAAAGTAAAATACTCTCAAATCAATGAAAATCAAATAAACCAATCAAATCTCTAGTAATTCTTCATAACGCAGCTCCAGTTCAACGTAAAATACACTCAAATCAATGAAAATCAAATAAACTAATCAAATCTCTCTTAACTCCCCATAACGTAGCTCTATTTTAACGTAAAATACACTCAAATAAATGAAAATCAAATAAACCAATCAAATCTCTCGTAATTCCTCATAACGTAGCTCTAGTTCAACGTAAAATACGCTCAAATCACGGAAAATCAAATAAACCAACAAATCTCTCGTAATTCATCATAACGTAGCTCTAGTTCAACTTAAAATACGCTCAAATGAATGAAAATCAAATAAACCAATCAAATCTCTCGTAATTCCTCATAACGTAACTCTAGTTCAACGTAAAATACACTCAAATCAATGAAAATCAAATAAACCAATCAAGTCTCTCTTAAGATTCTCCTTTCTGCATCATTATAGAAATGGGAAGTTTTATTTTCATATTTTTATTAATTAAAAGAAAACTAATCAAAAATTCGAAAATCTGACTTCGATGTGCACAATGACCCTACGGAGGACACATTTGGGTTAATTCACGTGACTGTTCGAGCTACCGTTTTTGAGAACAGTGAAATATACATATATATGTTCAAATATTGCTCATTTCATAGTATAAGTTTAGATGTTAAAGATTTTATAAAAAATAAATAAATATAAACTGTTTTTTTCACCATGCTTTCATTTACTAAAATAATTATTATTATATTGTTTAAATAAAACAAATTTTGCATATACATTTTTTTTTTTTTTTTTTTTTTTTAACAACGAGGAGAGAAAAAAAAAAAAATTCAAAAGAGTAAATAATAAGAATATATTTCCTCATATTTCATAAAGAAGTACTCTGTAGTAGCAGTTTACTAGATTATCTGAATTAATATTTGAAAAATATGCACCAATGAAGAAATTCTTTACTATTAGTATTTATTAACTTTATAAAACCATATTTTGAACAATAGGAAGGGAGTTTTGTAATTTCCGTAAAAACTAAACATTTATTATAGGTAAACAAACGATGTCTTATCTCTCGTATCGGAGTTGAATAACTAAATTTAATTAGTTTTTTTTCTTTACCAAACAAAAGATTTTTTTTTTACTAAATGTTCTGCTCCAAGGTAATTTTCTAATTACATGGGTTTTGTTTAAATTTTTGAAGAAAGAAAGAAAAAAAAAGAAATTATTTGTTTTTAATTTTATAAAATAAGCTCGATAAAATTTGGAAAGTTATGTAAGACAGTTATAGTAAAATTTACTTTTATTGCATTTTTATTTATTTATTTATTTTATTATTAAATTCAAATATGATCACAAAATAAAGTAATTCAATTATCGAATATTTTATCTTATAAACATACACACAAACACACACGCACACATAGACATGTTTGTTTGTTTGTTTTTTGTTGGTTGGGAGGTTTTAAGGCCGATTGACTACGCTAGCATCCTAGGCCTATCCGTGGGAAGGGGGGGGTCTTGCTGAGAGTTCCTAGCTCGTATTTTCGGAAGTTTCAGACAAAAACACGGAAAACTCCGAACGACTAGGTCGATGAGCGCGACCTGGGTTCGAAACCGGCACTTTCCATTTACCAGCCTTGATCGCAGAACAGCTCGGCCGCTCGTGAGCAACATGTTTGTTTGAGTTTCTTTTATGTAAGCATAAACTTGCATAAAATAAACTCAAACAAAGTAGTTCGCAGTCGTCCTTCATAGAAAATCAAGGAAGACTAAAAACAGCATTCACGACGGGACCTCGAATTGACCTCGCAACAAGTCCCGTCTACTACCTTCGAGAGCAGAACTTCTCGGTCCTTGTTGAGGCTGAAAGGACTTTGCTTTTTGTGGTTTTCTTACACTTTCTAACAAAAGTGTTTATGACTTCGTTATGCATGCTTGTCCGTTTGTCTGTCCTTCTGTAGCTCTTTCCGCGTATTAGCTCCCGTAAATATTCATGGGATTGTTTGAAACTAATATATGTTGTTTCTGTTTACTGTGGGAATTCCCTATTGAAAATGGGGTAGGTAGGTATCACCACTTTGGTTTGTCTTCAGGGACATGCGAAAGAATTTCAAAGCAAGTGCATCCTTTTAAATCATAGTTTTACACTTTTATTTCAAGAAAATCATAATGAAATTGGTATTAACAATACGTATATGTGCAACAAAATGCTTTTCTTTGAATGTAGTATGAGTAGTACTCAATTTTACAGCGCCACAACAAAATATTTTGTTACATTAAGGGCTACTATTGGAAATTACTGTAACTCCATTTTCGTTTTTTTTTAAGCTTTTTTTTTATTTTCAACAATATTTACGAGTGATTATGAATTCAATTAATTCATTTGTCAGTATCTCACTTCTCTTTGAGCGCTGTTTAAGGGCGCAGAAAAAAAAAAAAAAAAAAAAAAAAAAAAACAGTCAGAAAAAAAAAAAAAAAAAAAAAAAAAAAATGCGCCATCCCCTAAACTAATTTTATCGCAATTCGTCCTATAAATATGCGGTTAATCAATATTTAGTCAATCGATTAGTAATAACGTCTAGTTTATAACGGTATAGTTAGATTTTTTTTAAGGGGTCGTCTACATATTAAAACAGACATCAACATCATTTTTTTCAATGGCAACCCAAATTTTTGACCTCATATTCAAATTTCTGAGATCAAGGCGGTTCGGGAAATTTTTATTTACATACTTTAAATCAATTCTTGATAGAGTTACAAGAGAAAATATGTCAGGGGTCCGTCTATATATTTAGAAAAAAATAAATTATGATTTATCATAAAATAGACATTATTCATCAAGATTTACAATGAAAAGAAAAGTACAAAAATATTAATTATAAAATGAAACGAAGTTACTCATTTGAAAGTACTATTTTTGCTTCTAAACTTATCTGAATAACTGCAGTTGACTCCCGTAAAACCGGCTGCGACAAAACACAAACAAAAAAAATTGAGACTAGTATTCATACAACACCATAAGCAATCCCGTATAACGCGTAAGACAAATTTAACATTTTCACACAGTTAATCAGATTTTTGAATACTCTAAGGCGGAAATTATTTTTTTTTTCTGCTTAGGTATAGTATACGAATTAAAAATATTTTAATAGTTTATTTTAATAACTATGAACTAGTTTATTATATCACTTTATGCGCTAGAATTTAAATAGTTGGAGATATAAATATCTAGGTAGCAAGAAAAAAAATAATAGTAATAATGATAACCATAATGATAAGGATTATAATAATAATAATAATAATACCGGAAAAAAGAATGAAAAAAGTTTAATATTTAAGAAAAATTAATTCAGCTTTTTTGTTGGGTGAATTTTTATAGTATAAAGTAAGCATGAAAGCTTTTATGCAACGTGTTACATTTAATTTGAGGCGTACAAACCTATAATATACAATTTACAAAAATATAGACAACAAAACTTAAACATAAATCTGGGATAGGACATTTAATAGTCAGTAAAAAGGGGACACTGTTCAAAAGCATTCCTACTCTGAGAAATAAGTCACGCCTTTATATGGTTCTCTAAAACATCAAATTATTTAGGATTAAATAACTGGAATTTGTCATCAACAATCGAAACGGTAAATTTCATTCGTTTATAAATGCTAACGTCCTAGAAAGAGTCAAACAAAATAAAATTAAGAAAAAAAAGAAGCATTTTTTAAAGTAAAGTTGTGAGGTCTGCGCCCCGGCATATACTGCAGACCCCATCTTATAATAACTACTTAAGATAGAAAATGATTAAAGAATCTTCTGTATAAAATTAAACAAACGTTTACTCCAACTTGAATAAGAGTAAAGAGGGGGGGGGGGGCGTAAGAAATAAACTCACAATATATTAAATAAGTAAATTAAAGCTATTATGAAAATATGCTCACCACTGGTGGATATGATAACTGCCTTAAGAAGCTTGACTTAACCTTTTAGTCGCTCGAAGAATACCTCCAAAGTCGATTAAGCACAATTTAATACTCCAACTAGTTCATTTACACACTAAACTTTGCAACTCCTTATAACACTACTACTTATCAAATTATCGAACTCCGCCGTCTGATTCACTGATAACTTGACAATTGCATAAAGCTCTAATCTCTCCAACACCAACAAACTTTCATTCAAACACCTAGCTATTTAAACACTTTTCAAAAACAGACCACATCCTTCACTTCGATTCATCAACTTATTTCTCCAAAAACAATCACATTCAATAATCTTTCCTCAAATTGCGTGGATTCTACTTTCTTTTTAGACACTCCATGCCGACCTAAAATCACTCCACTCGACAACTTAAATCTATCGATTTCACCCACAACCATCACAAACAATGCTGGTTCCAGCTTACACGTTCACAACCTCTTATTAGCATCTTACTGATTACATACGGTGACCTTCGTTTACCTCAACTCTACGCTACATCTCCTTCACAAAGTATTGTTTCAGAAAAATCCAGAGGGTGTGGTTTATTATTGTTTTGAAATGCCATAAAAATTTCTCTCCTGCAGTGTGTTAATTTTACAAAAATAGTTTTGTATCGTAAACATCGAAACCTTACTCGAAAGCAATGAAAAAAAAAAAAAAAAGAATAAAATAAATAAAATAAAATATTTCAATATTGGACTAAACTTGCATAAACTTGCCTGATAATGAATGTTCCACATGACGAGATTTCCTATTGCCCAGAACGAATATCCCGCATTATACAGGAGTCCACTGTACTTGAATTCTTAATTATGAAAAGTGTAAGATCAGAATCTATATCTTTAAAAGTGATAAGACATATTACTTTGTTTTAACCTTCCTACCCTGTTGAAAAAATTTTACGTTTTACCTGTATGGGTCGAATCGACCCACTTTGTATAGATTGAATTTAGGGCTCAAGAAAGAATTTCTATGGAGCTCATTTTACATCTACGTTTCCGACAACTATCGCCATCTATTGACTATTCCTGAAAATTAAGTCTACTCAAAAGAATAAAATGGTGTTTTAAGCATTTCTATGCATGTTAATACACGTTTCTATGCACGTTTTACCTGTATGGGTCGAATCGACCCACTTTGTATACATCGAATTTAGGTCTTAAGAAAGAATTTCTATGGAGCTCATTTTACATCTACGTTTCCGACAACTATCGCCATCTATTGACTATTCCTGAAAATGAAGTCTACTCAAAAGAAAAAATTGTTTTAAGCATTTCTATGCATATAATAACAGGAGACTTGGCGTTGGAATATTAAAACTCGAATAAACGACTACGTCAGAAACGCCAAAGAAAAATATTGGATGTTTTATCCAATATTTTTCTTTTTATCCAAATATTGGATCCAATATTTTTCTTTGGCATTTCTATGCATGTTAATAATGCGGGTCAAATCGACCCAGACAGGTAATATGTCACATATTTTTTTATAGTGGTTTAAAACAAACCAATGACTCTGAAAACATCATATATTAAACGAATGCATATTTTTGAGGCATACGTAATGTTTGAACAATCAAAATTAAAATCTGTAGAAGATATCGAAAGATGAATTTTAAAAATGGGTCGAATCGACCCATACAGGGTAGAAAGGTTAAATTCTTTTTCTATAATAAATGTGGTTTTTATGTCATGATTAGAATTAATCGAAAATAAATAATATTTTGTTCTGTTTCAATAATAGAATTTATAAAGTTTAAAAAAAAAAAAAAAAAAAAAAAAAAAAAGCAGTTTTTCTACTGTTTTATTCAGTATTAAAATAACATTTAATAAAAATTTAATACTTTATTATGTTACATCATGCGATAAAATTTAAATAACATAATGCTTACGAATGGTACAGTAAACAACAGCAAAAATGTCACCACAAGATTAAAAAAGAAAATTCGGGGTAAAATTCGTACAAAAATTATTAAGTATTAATAATAGTAATTACAAAAAAAGAAAAAAAAAAAAAAAAAAAAGATTATCGCTGTATCAAACAGTAAGCCTTGCGTTACCGCGTTTTCTAAAACATGACACTTAACTTGAGGCGTACGAACTCTGCAATATTCAAGTACAAAAAAAGGTCAACAGGGTTAAAAGTAGAATTTAGCAATGAAAAACTAAGAAAAGTTATTTATTATTTAAGAAGAAAGACTTAACATATCATGATCCGGTATGTTCGCATAACCCTATGTTCCTCGTGTTCCTATCTCGTATGTGTAAAGCCACGCCTTACACATTTTTCTAAAGCTCTACATTATAAAACAAAATGATTTCACATATTCTCAATTAAATCATTAAAGTTTTGTCTTCAACAATCGATGTAGTAAATGCCATTGAGGTTTATGCATACCAGCGTCGCATGTGGAGTCCAATACGAATATGCACATTTTTTTTTTTTACATTATTTCGGCGATATAGAACCAGGGCTTGTTTTCTTTTGGAATTCTTTCACAATCTCTTGCCCGCATTGTGATAATTTAAAAAAAAAAAAAAGAAGCAAAATTGTGTTATAAACATTGAAATGTTGCTTAGAAACCTATAAGAATAACATAAAGATAAATTAAAATAGTTTTACGGAAGATTATATATAGATACTAGCAGGCTTTGCCCGCTTCGCTGGACGTTAAACTTAAATGATTTGTCAAAATGCCATATCTTTATTAATAACCTAAGTTCTCGCTGTGATTGGTAGAGGTTTTCTCGCTCCCAATGTTAGGAGTCTGGCTCTAAGGGGTCCCCACTGTCTTCGGCACAACTTACACACTTCTTACTTCCCCACCCGCAGCGGGTGAGTTCGAAGTTTTGCAAAATCCCACTAATGTACATAATGCATACACTTAATCAATATCCACACACCAAAATTCGCCATTCTAAGATAATTCAAAGCGAATTCAAACGGAAAAACATGTTTTTACACATGTTTATTGCCCTCCGACTCCGAGAAGGGGGGGGGGGATTTCGAATTTCGTGAAATGCAGTTACAATAAGTGCCGGATGCATACAAACAATTTACACACCAAATTTCGTGACCACAGAAGTCTTTAATAGACAGTATTATAAATAAATAAATACAAAAAGCACAGCTTAAGTATCGGAACCCTTTGGTGACTTTAAATATTTTAAGCCATTTTTGCGGTGAACTGCATTGGCTATCTTAATTGTGCAATTAAAGATCTTGGCGAGAAACGTCCGAGCTACTTCGGTGCCGAATTTCAAATTTTGCCAAAGGGATCCAATACTAAAGCTGTTCCATATCGAATCTGGGTTGAAAACGGAAAAAGGGTAAAATAAATTAGAAATATCAGACCTATATTTATAAATTTGATACCGAATGAAAGGGGCGTTTTGGTGAATCCAGGGGTTCAAACAGTTTTTCGATGCGACAATTAGATTTTTAAAAAATAACTAAAGTATGAAATTTAAGTGGCAACGGAAAAACCGATAAAAAAAAAAAAAAAATTAGAAATATCAGACCTATCATTACAAATTCAGTACCAAATGAAAGAGGTGATTTTTCTGAATCCTGGGGTGTAAACAGTTTTTCGATACGACAATTAGATTTTTTAAAATTAACTAAAGTATGAAACTTAGATGGCAACACTTCATTTCAATCTTTTCATAATTTGTAGTGAAAATCACACGAATAAAAAAGTCTTTAACTTAAAAATTTATTTTTATATTTTATTTTTTCATTCAAAGCATTTTAGTGAAAAAATATTTATGGCGCATGCGCAGGCGTTTTTTACACACAATTTAAACACTAATCATAATTTTGAAAATTTCTATACATATAATTTCAAGTTGGGTGAAGACCTAAGTTTCTGCCAAGCGCCGTTGAATTCCGTCCAGCCGTTCTCGAGTGATGCCCGGACAAACGTGTTTTAGTCTTTTACCCCCTAGGGGGGGAACGGTGGGGGAATTTCTGAAAAGTTGATAGATATAATTTTAAGTTGGGTGAAGACCTAAATTCCTGCCAAGCGTCGTTGAATTCCGTCCAGCCGTTCTCAAGTGATGCTCGGACAAAAAAAGCAACATTCGGACACGATGACACACACACACACAGGCAAAATTTTCTGAAGTCATTTTCGGCTTTCATGGGATGTAAAACGTGAAGATATCGCAAAATTTTTCGATTCCGACAAATTTACAGACAAAACTCTGATTTTATTAATATAGATTTACTTTCAGATGATACAGATTATAACAAGTGACGGCCGCCTAACACCAATAAAAAATTAAATATCCCTTTAACTCAAAACATAATGCAAGGAACGAGCTGTAAATTTGGAAACCCATGTTTTTGATGATGCCTCTTCTATTCGTGGAAAAATTAATATAGATCATAATTCATATTTTTTTCTAATATGACCTTATTAATAATTATCATAATTATTTTTTTTTCAATAAAAAAAAAAAAAAAAAAAAAAATGCCTGGAATATGTTTGGGTCATTTCATTCTAGCGTATATATAAAAAAAAAAATATATATATATATTAATTTTTCGGGAAAATAGGAATTAATGTTTGTCACATTCCTTTAACTTTAGAATCCCCTTACTTTGACTGCTTATAACTGTATGGAAAATTGAGCAAAATATACAAACTTTAAATTTAACAAAATATACTTAATCTTTAACAAAATATACATTTTCCACAGTGATTTGATCCAAATATATATATATATATATATATATATTAATTATAAAAAATGGGGTTACAGGGATGAAACACGGGCACAGAATTCATACTACTATGAATGGAACAAAATTTTCCTACTTCTTAAAACAACGATATTATAGGTAGAGAAATTTCATAAACAGATTCCGGTATAAATTCTGCGTCCTGTGGTTACCGTTCAAATAAAAGAAGTTGATGCCAGTTTGAATATGTGGATCACCCCTAAGCAAAATCTAACTACACCGTTATAAACTATGTGCTATTAGAAATTGATCGGCACCAGCCGCATCTTTCTACGTTAATTTACGGTGAAATTAGGTGAAGGGGGTAGCCTCTTTTTTCTTTTTTTCCCCCCTTGACTATGCATTTAATGTTAAATGATTCAGTGTTACGCAATGTGAACATACATTTGAAAGAGTTTACAATCTATGCGAATACAATAATTTTCGTACTTATTTTTATTAGCAGCATTTCTAAAAGCTACATATAAAATATAAAAATTATATTGCTCCAGACTTTTTTAGTTGCGCTTCGTTTTAGTATCTGCTAATTTTTAATTACTTCTTTTGTACCGTCAGTTATTTATTTAAACACTAAAGAGACACTCCTCCAAATATTCTGATAATTTTTCACAAAATTGATATTTTCTTGTTTCTAAATGAAAAAAGATTGATTTTCATCAGCTTTTATTATATAATATACATAATTAAATCCACCGTGCAACAATTCTAAATCATAATCTTACTTTTTTATGAATATTTTGCCTGAAATCTTTTTAACCTGAAAAAAGAAAAAAAAAACTTTGCTAAAATAAAATAAATAAATAAATAAATAAATGCTCTTGAATAAAAGGGTTTAGAAATGTTTCGAAATTGAGGACTAAATAAACTTAACTCTTTTTTTATATATATATTTTTTAAATGCTAAAGCATATTTATTCATAATAAATATCCTTCGTATAAATAAATCTTTATATGAAATATATTTTGCAGTTTTCTCATTAGATTTTCTCATGAAATGTAAATTACAGACCATTTGTTGGATGTATGATTAGTACCTGGTTCTTGGCTTTAGTTCAGTTTCCAACAAAATTGTTTGCATTAGTTCATAAGCTATTTTAGGCAGTTGTCCCTGATTAGTGTGCAATAAAGAAATGCAGGCCGATGATAAAACATAAACTAAAATCCTCTTTAAATTGTATCATCAGAATTTTTTACATAAATTACACCTTACTTCTTTATTACTTTCTTTTATCAGATTTTTTTTTTTTTTTTTTTTTTTTTATGAATTATATTTAAATGTAATTAAATAATAAAAACAATATTAGATACTTTTCTTCATACTAAGCACTGATTAAAAAACAGTGTGGCCATAATTAAACTTGGCCATTGAAAGGGTACACATTTGAAAGAGTGCAAGTAAAGGGTCTCAAATATATATATTATTATTATTATTATTATTATTATTATTATTATTAATTTCCGCTCTCAGTGGACATGCATCAAATTAAAAACACGCATTACTGCCAGAAAACATGTTCTTGGGATAAGAAAGAATTCTTTTTTCCTGGAAATTCAGTGGTAAAATTTATAAGAACGTGCGTAACCTGTCTAATCGAGGATTTGGAATAGAGCCGCAAACAGGAATCTTAATGAAGCCCAAGAAAATGGAAACTGTTAGATTTGTCGCACAGGAAAGACCACCTTTTGCAGTTACAGTTAAACAAATGTTACAGTTTTCACATTTTTTAGACACAAACTACAGCAAACTGGCTTTTAAAAATTAAGTGCTCTTCATAATTTAACAAGGTGCCTTTTAAAAATAAATAATTAAAATTTGCTTTGTGATTTAGGGTAAGTGTACAATTTAAATTCGAAAAAATAATTGTAACTGTTTAAGATTTTATTATTTATGACATTTTAATTATTTTAATTATTTTACCATTATTAAATGTTTCTTTAGTCAATAATCCCCCCGTGATATGTTTTCCTCCCATTATGTCCAACTTATTTAATGCCTAAAGATATTTAACTATCCCACAAAAAAAGAGAAAAACAAAAGAAATAAAGAAAAAAGGGAAAAATAAATAAAAAATAAAAAATGCAGTCTATTATAAGTTTGATTAAAAATAGTAAGTCAGAAGTGGAAAATTAAAATAAACAAATATATATAAATGATGCATTTGGGGTGTTTCGGATAACCGAAAATAAACTAGTTACACTTGTGCTACAAAAGTATGCTACATATGTCTTAATTGCAAAATTTCTGCTGTAAACAAAGGAAACAAAATGGATGCTAAAAAAATAGAACAAATATGGTGTTACTTATTAAATATATATACAGAAATTTTACTTTCTTGTAAAAAATAATGTTTACTTCATAAGTACATCAATGGCAAATTTCAAAAATTGTACATTGAAAGCATGTCGGACTATAAAACTGTAAGTAATTTTACAAATTTACAAAACTATCGCTGTTTTGTGCTTTATTTGGTTACATAAGGCTAAATATAATAACAAACAAACAAACAGTTATCATACTATCATGTCAAAATTCAGATTATAAATAAAGTGATAAGGCGAGGGAACACCAAATCCCTTAGTGACAATTTTCTTATTATCTTTTCTTTATTTTCTTATTTCTTCTGTTATAAAATTTTTCAAATCATGAAATATGTAAAATGTGGAATTTTAAAGTTTAATTTTCGTTTTAATAACACATTATTTATACTGTGTCCCAAAACAGTTTTCTTGGTGTATATAAAATAGCAAAAATAGCTTTAATTATTACTTTAGCCATAATAACTTTAATTATGACGCTGAAGAAAATGAAGCAAAACTACAATTAAATAAAAAAAAATTATTTTTAAACAAATCACAAACATTCTAGATAGCATTGTGGGAGAAATTTTGAAATGACTTTAATTGATGTAAATGAATCATTGAATTTATTTATAAGTGTTTAAAATATTTCAAAATATAAGTATACATTATAATGAAAGATCAAATATTTTATCAGTGTCGCAGATTATGACATCAAGCTCGTCTTCATTTATATATTTATATATATATATATATATATATATACATATATATATATATATATATATATATATATATATATATATATATATATATATATATATATATATAT
Source organism: Salticus scenicus (assembly GCA_963930645.1). Classification (NCBI taxonomy): domain Eukaryota; kingdom Metazoa; phylum Arthropoda; class Arachnida; order Araneae; family Salticidae; genus Salticus; species Salticus scenicus. Next base: position 69,480,070 of record OZ005656.1, on the reverse strand, counting down.
ATATATATATATATATGTATATATATATATCTTATTGCATTCCCTAATTTCGCGCACAGATCATAAGATTAAAATTTTGTCAAATATAGTTATTGTGTTGGAGATTATTAAGTGCGGTAATTTATCTTCTTCAAACACAATCAGCGACATAAGGACACACAATGGAATATTTAAGTTATGAGATTTAAGGAGGGAAATTTTTTAAAGTGCATAATAGAAAATAAAGTTATAGGACATTTAAATGAAAGAAAAATACAGATAAAACAACTGAATAATATAAAGAAAGAAATTGAATAAAAATTGATAATTTTAGTTTTTCTACTTTTTGGTTCTTACTTAGTTTGTTTACTATAATATTAAAAATGATGTGAATTTTGTGAAGTATTACATACTAATGTTCATACGTTGATAAGACGTAATTTTTTTATGGATATAAAATAAAAATAAATATCATAAATTACACATAAATTACCAAATATCTCTTAATTTATAAGACAATTAATTTTAATACTTTTATTTGTTACGACGTATATTGAATTAACTTGTATTCACTGGAATATTTCAAATTAATAAATTAAAAACAAGCATTTTATAATAAATATATATTAATTTATTTTATAAATTCTCCCCCGTGTTTATTTTTTTTATCCAGAAACATGATATTCAATATAAGGTCTTTGAAATAAAAGTGACTACATGAAAAAACTCTTATGGTGCTTTTTATCTTTAAAGTGGTATATATTACAGGTCGCCACAAAGCGTTTCTCTGATTACAATATATATGTTTCGGTAAAAGTGATTAATCCGGGGATTATGCGTAATTACCGGTGATTATGCATAATCACCACTAAATTTTGGGGAATGTGATTAATTATTCAATATATACCACATTTACCGGTTATTTTATAAAATCTGCTACACATAATGGGGAATGTGATAAATTTTAATTCATGCATTTTGAAATAGAAGCATTCAGTACTTTTTTTTTTTATGTATGCAAAGCGTACAGATGTGCGTGATACTGCCTGTTAGTACAAAATTGTACATGTTTTTCAGATTCATGCACTTTTAAATAGGGGTATCTAGTGACTTTTTTTTATGTACGCAAAGCGTACAGACCTACGTAATGTCGCGTATACTGGTTGCTGCAGTACAAAATTTTATATGTTTTTCATATCCATGCATTTTGAGATAGGGGTATAGAGTAATTTTTTTTTTTTTTTTTTTTTTTTTTTTTGCTGTTGTTGTTTTCATGTACGCAAAGCGTGCAGACGTTCTTGATACTGGCTGCTGCACTACAAAATTTTGCATATTTTTAAATTTCTTGCATTTTAAGTTTTTTTTTTTTTTTTTTTTTTTTTTGCTGCAGCAACCAGTATTACGCACGACTGTACGCTTTGTGTACATAAAAACAAAACCACTGGATACCCTATCTCAATCTGCATGAAATTAAAAAATATACACAATTTTGTACTGCAGCAACCAGTACTACGCACTTCTGTGCGCTTTGCGTGCATGAAAAAAAATCACTGGATAGCCCTATCTCAAAATGCATGAATCGGAAAAATATGCAAAATTTTGTGCTGCAACACTGCTAAAATAACCAGTAAATGTGATAAATATTGAATCATTAATCACATTCTCCAAAATTTAGTGGGGATTATGCATAATTACCGGTAATTATGGATAATCCCTTGATTAATCACTTTTACCGTAACACGCGCACAACACACACACACACACACACATATATATATATATATATATGTGTGTGTGTGTGTGTGTGTTTGTGTGTGTGTGTGTGTGTGTGTGTAGAGAGAGACAGAAATATTTGTTACTGTTAGATCTAAAGAAAAACTACATACAACACAAATAAGACAGCAAGAAAAAACTTAACTAATTAACTCAATACTATACATAACAGAAGAGGAAACAGTGTTAAAGAAAAGGAAACGTGCGGCAAGACTTGTGACATGCCACGGGAGTTAAAGTAGTTTTACGCCGTGAATACCCCAACATCACGCAATGTGCGGCATTTGCAGTACCAGTTGGGGGTGCTTGTTGCCAGATATCCCAGAAAACATATCAGCACCTTTTCGAGCCAATGTCTCACCGGACATCGGCGGCTTTGGGGGTGAAAGTGGTCTTACATGATATTAAACAAGTGCTGATAATGTAATTGCTCTTCGTTGTGTATTTCTCACTATACTAAATTCATTTACTATGAATTGCATTATGTTTTCCATTGCATTTCACTGCAGTGTATTTCGCATAAAAAAAAAAAAAAAAAAAAAAAAAGAAGAAGAAGAAGAAAAAAAGAAAAGTTTAAGTTTCCTTCAAAATTTCCTTTATCGAAGACGCACTAAGATTTAAAGAAATGCATCTTTTTAAGAACATATCAATGTAAAAGCTAATGATATCTTTATTTTTCTTTATCTTTCCCCATAGCTATAGTCTGAATTTGTTCACTATCTATCAATAAGTATTTGGATACATTTGAATTTAGACACTTTGTCAAATATCTAGAAATGTTCTTTAGGAATCATTTTGAGACTTTGGTAGTGTAATGAACATGTTATACCTCATATATATCAGCAAAGGATGCGTCCTGAAGTGGAAAAGGGGACCAGTTAAAATTAAACAAATGTCAAAATGCTTTCAATCAACCTGTAAAAGGTGATGCTTGAAATACAGGTGTGCTATAGCTTGTAATTAAGAGGATTTTTTTTCATTATCTGTCTAAAATGTTTTTAAAAGGCAACCACATGTATTCATGGAAATATAACGGTTTTCTAAAAAACTCCAAAGAAAATTTCTACTTTTAAAAATGTAAGACATAGGGTATTAAACTCAGTGCAAACGCCTTTTTTTTTAAATTTAGCATACTACATGAGATACAGCATATGGAATCGGAATGCCAATTTGTTGTATATTTTACGAGATTTTTTGCATTTTTACTAAATGATTTTTTACTACGCATTCGCAAGTTTATAAGAAAATCATTGTCATAATTTAATAGCCAAAAGTATAAGTATAAACAACGCATATGAAAACTCCGAATAAATATTGTTCAAATTCAAAAAGTTATGAGAGGTAGCACGAACATAATTTCATTCAGAAATTCCATTTCGGAAAAAAAAGAAAGAAAAAAAATGATAGGGGTTTTAACAATATTTATTTACAATCAGCGAACACTGTATTATGACTGGGCAATTACTGAATCAAAATAAAAATGTAAGTAAAATTTCTTATAATTTATAGCTTTTGTTTTAAGAGAGCTTTTTGAATTTGCACGATGTTTGTTCAGGGTTTTCATGTAAGTTGCATATTACTTTGGGCTATTAAATTATACAATTTTTTTTTTTTTTTTTTTTTTTTTAAGCTAGTGCATGTGTAGTTAAAAAGTATTTAGGTAAAATACCCATATTTCGTAAGATATTTAACATTTTTACAACATTATGCTGTGTCTAATGTAGTATGCCAAATTTTCTAAAAGTGTCTTTGCACTGGGTTTAATTACCTACGTGTTATATTTTAAAAAGTGATTTCTTTTTCAATATTAAAAAAAAATAAAGAAAAAAATTATATCTTCATGAATATTTGTGGTAACCTCATAAAAATTTAAGCGAGTAATGAAAACAATCCTCTTAATGACATGCTTTAGCGAAAACGCATTTAAAACATTGCTTTTTACAGGGGGATCCAGAACATTTTGACATTTATTTAATTTTGTACTGGTCCCGTATTACTCTTCAGGATACAACTTTTGCTAAAATATATTAGGTATAACATGTTCTGTACATTTCCGAATTTTCAAGAAGAAACCTAAAGAACTTGTCCAGCTATTTGACCAGGCGTCTAAATTCGAAAGTGTCGAAATACTTACTAATATGCAGAGTATCTGTACAAGATGGATATTATGTAAGTTTTTCTTATTTACAGATGCATGCATAAAATTGTAACTTTAATCTTAAACTATGTTTGAACTATATATCAGTTAATGATTTATATAACATGATTTATATGTCACTATAAATAGATCTTAAAATTTAATTCCTGATACTAAATCCTTCTCAGAAAATTGAATTGCCTTGTCTAAAAGAATTCGTTGTTTAACCTAAAAAGGTACATATATCAATTTGTCAATTGTTATTACAATTTTTTTTTGTTTTACAAAAATAAATTGAAAATGATTCACATGGGATTATAGTAAACATATAGCCAAATTTAGTAGGAACTACTTTAAAAGCATTACTACTTACACACACACACACACAAAAGCAATATTTTGAAGATTTCATTTAAAAAATATTTTCTTTATTTTATGTTATATTCCTTATTTTTATAGGAAGATGTTAAAATGTTTGTAAAATTTGATTTCCCAAGATAATAAAAACCAAGATTATATATATATATATATATATATATATATATTTAAGTAACAAGATTAATACAACAGAAATATAAGGGAAACTTTTTTATACGGTATTAAGTTTTCGAACAGTCAATAAATAGGATTACATAGGTGCCTATTATCATTATAAAACATGTATAATATGAACTTCTGTCATTTTAATTATTTAACATAATAATTTACAGCGATGATAATTTTGAAAAAATAATTCCTAAATGTAATATTTTTTTTAATTTTCGCTTGTGTGATATAAGAATCTGACAGAATTTATTATGTAAATTATTCAAAATTAATTAACTAATAAATAGTTCAGTTAAACCTATATTTTCATTAGTCTCAGAATATAAATAATTATACCGTCGCCCTGATAAATATTTATTTTATATACTACTTGCCTGATTCAAAAGTTAAATCGAAATATCCTTTGCATTATGTGCATTAAATTTAAATATATTCTACTTCAACCCAACAGGATTTAAGAAAGAATGCTAATGTTTATTAAAAATTAAAATAGGATAGAAAAATAATGTTTGAAGTGATCAACAGCTATATCATAATTTAAAATAGGTTTAACAGTATTATAAGTCTAGTTTGATCTAAATGCATACTATAAAACAGAGATATAGTATTTATCAAAATTGTGAAATTAGGAAAATTCGACAAACAAATAAAAATTAAGTTTTTGAAAATAAAAACATCCTGCGTGTTCCAAAATGAAGTTACAGAAAAATTCATAAAAAATATTAAAGTCATTTATTCAAGAAATCGTTTTAACCCGTTAACGCCTGAATTAATTTTGCAAAATATTATTATTTCACTTCTTAACTAATATAGACGACTGACAGTAAAATATTTTAACAACAACAATATATTAACAATTGCAATTTTTCTTATAGTTTTAAATTTAAAGCCTATCCTAATTTATTGACGTTTAGTTTTCTAGCGAGAAAACTTCGAGATAGAAAAACTTTGAGATAACAGATTAATTTCTTATTATATGTTGACAAAGATCTCGAAAGTAAAGTATTATATTATATATTATTATACAATTTAATTTAAGTTAGTATATCTGCACAAAAAGCAAATATATGTGCGACGAATGAAAAATCATAAAATGGCTATCCAAATTGTGAAATAATAATTAATATTAGGCACATAAGACTTTCAAAGATTATTTAGAGTGACGCTATAAACTGTCACTAAAATGCAGAAATCCTTCCAAGAAACCCCCAAAAATATACGTGCCATTTTATTAGCTGTCTTCAAATGAGGACACTGGACGCTAACGGGTTAATCCCCATTTTTTGGTAGCATACAATTCCAGCAACAGATGGCGCTATTTCAGCATCAGGTTGCTGTATATGATACACGTACCAGTAATACCAGCCAGTAATACCTTTCAGTTTTAATATGTTTATGAGATTCATTCTAAAAAATTTGGAAATTATTTCAACAATAGCAATGAACGCAAATGATGTATTTTTCTTAGCAAAGGATAGTTATTACTTTTAACGGTTGATTGAATAAGAGCACAGTAACAAGTAGGTCCTTTCAAAATACGATAAATTGAAATAAACAGATTGTTTTGCGTTTGTAGTCGTGGGAATGTTGAACGGTTGCTGCTTTTCTCGAACAAAAATTGACGTTGGCCAGACTATTACCATAACATACTTGTTACTCGCGCGGTAAAACTGCAACTGAATGTTACAAGAAAAATAAGTTAATATACCAAGTTCTAAAATGTTGCCAAAAATTGTTTGCATATAAAATTCAAATTGAATACTTTGGTTCGCGTGAGACACATTGTCTATGACATTTATGATACACATACACAGAGACAGACAAACACACAAATAGACATTCTCTAAAAATGATAAAATTGTGTTCATACATCTCAAAACGTGTAAATTTATTAAAAACCAGAAATGAAAAAAATTTACGAATCCAATACTTTCTTTTTTTGTATATTGAAGAAAGTAAAAATACGACATGAACAACAATACTATTAAATTCTTATATTAGAAAACTAATATTCGATAATGATAAAGATTCATGTATTTGAGTAGAAAAAGCTTGATCACAAAAAAAGGCAAAATTTATCAAAATAAATTTTGTTGCTATAGTAACTTGCTGTTTCATGTTGAAAAGATTTGAAAATATACCTCTAGGGAATCTTAAAAGTTAAAAGGAAATTTAGGACAGGTTCGAGAAAGACGAACCCTTATAAATAAATAATGATAAAATCCTTTCGAGCTGCTTTTAATAATAATAGTAAAAAAATGTATTTTTGATTTTTTTCGTAAAAGTTTATGTATTTAACATTTTAAAAATTTGGTGCATTATCAGGATCTTATATAAAGAAATGAGCGAATTTATTTTCTTATGAGAATGACACATTTTGATAATATGTAATTACAAACAATTGAGTTATTATAAAGTTATAAAGAAAAAATATATATATGTAACAAATTAAATATTTGTACGAAAAGGAATGCGAAAATAAAATATAGAATAATTTATGTAAAAATTTTAGAATATTAGTTTCATAAAACAGTTAAATTCGCATACATACACACGTATGTATAAATACATGCACTAATGATTAATCAAGTAAAATTACGTACTAAGTATTCAAATTCAGATGCAATTATATAAAACATATATGTGAACCATATATGTGTAAACATTATAAATGTGTATGTATATGTATATATATATATATATAATATATATATATATATATATAATACTTTAATCTAGACTTTATGAATAATGTTTAACATCTAGACATTATGAATAATATACATCCATTTTAATAAGGTGAAGCAAAGAGAGATGGCGCGATCAAAATGATTGCGCCTATAGGTGATCCTATAGGAGATGTAAAGTGCGCGCGTAGTGGCTTCATGCAGTCGTATAACAGCAATAGTGGAGTACCTATTTAAATACGAATGTTGATTGTTTCGAGCGTCTAGAACAAATCATAGTTATTTAAACTTGTGTTCCAGAATAAATGCTTGAGTTTTCATATTTTTTCCTAGGACGTTTTATAGAATGTCAGAAGTACAAAATATTTTAAATTAAATCATTTCCAACAAGTTAGTAAAATAGACTAACGATAAGAACACAAACAGTTCTCTCTCTAAAAGTGAATAATTATCGAATAAATGTGTACGCAATCTGTATTAGCGAAATAGGTGATTTTGCACATCTGCCTCATAGAATAGATTGCGCATTGTTTTCATTGATTTCTATATTAGATGTGATTGTTGTAATTTTTTAGTAATGAGAAGACAATGAGCCTACGTGTATTAAATGCATGGAAGTATACGAAGAGACGAAGATTATGTTGGATTAAATGTGTTATTTTATACAGGTGTTTACGCGAAAGCTGTATAATTTACAACAATAAATGCATCGATAGTGTACAATGATAATTTAGATCAGCAAGGAAGAAAAAAAAAGGAAAGTAAAAACACTAGTTTAAGTTAAACGTGTTATCTGATAACTTATTATTGTTTAGAAATTTCAACTAGACTTGTTTTTACCTGATTTTTAATTTCTTTTTATAAAATATCATTAGGTTAACTGAAGTCGGTAGAAAGATTTTCGAAGCACACACCTACATTTTTCTTATATATGTATGTATGTATTAGTTTGATTGTTAATTTTTATCATCAACTTAGCTTTTACATAAACAGCATAAGATCATGACTCGACAAATATTTCTTTAATAAAATAATAGTAGGTGCATATCTTTTAAAGAGGGATTACTGCTAGCGTTTCAATAATTTTGCTGTCGCCTGTAGTAACTGAATGTTATTTTGTAATTTTTTTCGAGCTTCCTTTTTCTGATTTCTTTTCTTTAATTAAATTCTTTTATTTTTCTTATGTTTTCTGATTAGGTTGAAATATTCCATTCTAATGCATTAGCATTTATGTACAGAAGCCTTCCAACTATGTCAATTAAGTGCAATTATTATTGTTAACAATTTAATTGTAATTATTATTTATAATAATCTTTCCTAACCATGTGCTCAATCACAACAATCCTATAAGAAAAAAAATTTGCAAAATACTCGTCTTGGTTTTTTCATAAATTTTGCACTCAATAAAAGCACACTGAGAAAAAATTCTGTAACTGACATCTAGAATCTAAATTGTGACTCTAGAAAAAATAATTCCATGTCATCCTTATAAATTCTAATCCCCTTGGAAAGCGAGTTCTAGAAGCCCCTATTAGAATTCTAGAGCGTTTACCTATATTATCGAGGGCAAAATTATTTAAAAATCTCTGGAAATAAATGAGACTACAAGAGGCAGGTTTCAGCAACTATAATCTTGGTTTATTACCTAATTCTAAAAAATTAAACGAGAATTTCTCACCATACAAGAGATTCAGAATATTCGGAATATTCAGAATATTGTTTCACCATCTAGAAATGTGTAAACTAGAAATTCTCGATCAGTTCGTCTATTCAGTTTATTGGCGTGCCTTATGCGCATAGCTCGAAAATCTATATTTCTAGTTAATGGATTTAGAAAATGGCCAGACATGTATTCTAGATGAAGGCGGTATATTTTTTTTTCTCAGTGCATAACAACAAAATAGCAATTTAAATGCATAAAAAACCTATGAAATCAAAATTTTCAACAATAGTATAGCAAAAAATTAATATTTGGAAATTTTTAATATTTTGATGTCTGATGCAAACTCTTCTATATTTATCTAAACAGCAACCAAATTTGTCCTTAGTAATTTATGAGACAACAAGATAAGTGTATCTTGCCATTCAATATAACATTTGGTGAAAGTTATCAATATAAAAATGACTTTATTTAGTTGTTATATATTTTTATCGTTAAACAATAATGATTTATCTTTATCTTATGTTTTTATCTATAAATATGCAGCCAATTCGGTGACTACATGCCTAAGAATTTAGATGAAAACTGTCTCCGAATAATATTTTAATTATGCGGTATGAAAATGGGACTATGAAACCATGTCTTTGTAACAGTTTAATTTACTTTTTATTTGGCTCATTTGCATGTATTCAAATACACAACTTGTAATTTCAGTTACAATTGCCATATCACTTGCAGTGATCAAATCCTAAGCCAACTGCACAACCAAAAAAAAAAAAAGTCCAATGACGCACCAAACGAAAGATATTAAATAGGTATTTTTAGCTGCAACGAATATTTTGGAAATAGAATTGGATATGGTTTCCTTTGTTACCTATCGCAGAACACTTTACACCCGGTCGATAAAAATTGTTTCTCAGATAGACAGATAAACACAGTTATTGCAATACATCGATTTCTGTAAAAATCAACCTAAAATAAAGAAATAAATAAAAATGAAAAATTGGTGAAACTTTGCACCAAAATTTTAATTGCAACTAATTGGAACAATTTTTCTGACGAGATGTAAGATTTTATTTTTAAAGATTCAGATAGGATTCTTTGTATATTCATAAATGGTAGCATGTTCTTCCAGAACTCTGGTGACTGACATGAAAACTTCTTTGAAGCTAGTGATTATCTTTTCATTATAAAGTTGATTTTAATTTCTAATCTTGGTTCCTATGCAGGGTGCGTCAGATATTTAAGAACAAAGTAACGTCCACAGAAAAAAGGAGCAAACACTATAGATATATCATTTAATTAACATCGAACGTTATGTACACGAGAAGTCGGACCTAATGTACTACATCATTCAATAAATTCACCATCATCTGCATTATTAGCCTCTTCACGTTGTCGAAACCGCCTGCAGACAGTAGTATGAGGTAGGCTCTGGGAAGATTACATGGTATCCACAACAGCTGTCTTGATAGTTCCAACGGTGTAGTGTGGATGGTTACTGGAGGCCCTTTCAGCGATACCTCAGACGTAAAAGTCCAAAGAGTGAACATCAGGCCAGCTGGGGGCCACATGTTTTTTGGAGAGATGTGATTGCGAAAATTTTTTGTCGTTCATCCTTGAGTCGAACAGGCCATATGGCTTGTCACGGAGTCCTGATGAAGAGCGCATGGCTTGAAAAGAATAGAGCAGTAACCCAGGGTTTCACAACTATGTTCATCACATCAGTATCAGCAACTGCGTTGACTGTGGCGCTTTGACAAATCAAATGTGTAAGCATCACGTCATCTTCACTACTCACGACACTTGCAATCCTGACGGAGGTGGGAATTTATTGTGCATGATAATAGGAACTTCCTCTGGTGTTTTACATAATCAATGATAATTTTTCAGGTTGATCTTCTTGTCCAAGACTGGACGAAGTTTTTCTCATTTGAAAAGAACAAGAGCATTCCTGATTTTTTTTGTATGTTTCAGCTTGTTTAAGAGGCATTTGTCTCTAATTACTCTATTCTCCATGTTTTTCTAGGACATGAACTGTCCTTTCCACATTATGTAGAATTTGTAACATGGGTTTTCTTGAACCACACGTCGATCTGTGGCCTCGCTAACTTGCAGAATCCTGCCGAGTGCCCTCGTGGGCTTTCTAGGATCCTCTTCGATGTTAGTATTATAAATTCAGTTGCCCTGGTAATGGCCGAGACCGGGACCCGGCAGTGTCGTTTCCTGCGCGAAATGGTTGCCACATCACCACTAGCAACTACTAGTTCTCTCCAGACTTTGAAAGCAAATGATCGGGTTGCTTTGAGGGATACTGCGATATCAGAATCAGAGTCTCCAGCAGCGAAGGAGCCGATAACAGCGTACCTCATTATCTCCTGGGTTAGTATAAGTTCTGCCATGTTTATTTGCAACAGCAAGGGATGTTTAAAGATGAAATATAAGACATTGTATCAATTATAATGCGTGTTCTCAATTAACGGACACACCCTGTATATTCCTTTTTACTTTTTTATGTATACACTACCTTGCCATAAACAACCGGAAACTTTCGATTTCAGACAATTTATTAAACATCTCACTAATACTTGTCAAAATACTTCGCAAAAGTATAATAAATACTAGTCAAATTGAAATAATTGGCAAACTGTTCTTAAATTCTTTGCGATTTAAGATCATGTTAAATATACATTATCTATTTTGCAATACCAAATATCAAAATGGTTCATCAGAAAGATGCTACCAATTTAGATACAAACATTACATTAGTGCTATGATTCACTATATATTTATAGTACTTACTCCTAAAATAGCACTCCAAAAATGGTAAAACATGTCACCAAATTACTGGTTGCAGCTAAATTGGAACCCCTTTTTTCATATGCAATTTTATTTTTAACAGAACCATGCCATTTCATTTTTAACACAGCAGTGGAGTTTTTTTGTGAAGTACAGTGAAAGAACAATTAACTAATTAAAGAAAAAACGAAATGTATGGGATCATCCTGAAACAGGTATGCTTGAAATGGAATAAAACTTATGCAACAAAATACTTTTTAATCCTTTTTTTTATGCGTATCTTCTTTTTAATTTTTTTGAGCTGATAAATTGTGCCCCATTATATAAATTTTCAAAAATAGAAATGCATTTTCAAATGCATTTTCAAATGCAACTAATTAAAGAAAAAACGAAATGTATGGGATCATCCTGAAACAGGTATGCTTGAAATGGGATAAAACTTATGCAACAAAATACTTTTTAATCCTTTTTTTTTTATGCGTATCTTCTTTTTAATTTTTTTGAGCTGATAAATTGTGCCCCATTATATAAATTTTCAAAAATAGAAATGCATTTTCAAATTCATTTTTTTTTTTTTTTTAATTCTTTCCTGAATTTGCTCAACAAATGAAGGTTTATTCCGATAATCAGAATCATTCCCGATTGTGACGGGTTCGATTACAGGTCGAGTTCGGCAAACTAGCCATTCAGATTTTTATTCTGTATTTATTTATTTATTTATTTTTACCGATACTTGCATTATTACTTGCAAAAACAATACTTGCAAAAACAATATAAATATTAATAATATTTTAAAAACCATTTTGAAAAAGTATTGTTTTTTTTTTTATTATTATTATTAGCCAAATTGTTAAATTTGCAAAAGTAATTATTGTAATTTTATTATTATTAAAATAAATAAATAAATAAATAAAATAAAATAAATTTTCAGGTCCAATAAATTTCCATATTTAAGATTACAAAAACAAATTTGTGGTTTTCAAACTGAATATTTAATTTTCTCTTCTATTTGCAACAGTACATAGATTTTTCTTTACAGATAAGTTTTATTAGAAAGATTTACATTTTATTTTTCTTTTAAGATAAACTTTTTTATTTTTTCAAATCCCAAAGGAAATTTTTGTTTATATTTAAAACAAGTCTTGGGAAGTATATTGAATTATAATGTCTCCAAGGAAATCGCAGATACTTTGAAGAAAGTATTTCATTCTAATTTAATTAAGAGAAAAAAAAAAGACAATTTATATTTATTTTTGTTTGAAATAGTTTCATTTCAAATTTAGTCTTTCAAGAATCTAGGTTAAAAATAATAATAATAAAAATTTCTAACAAAGTTATAATTTCAATTTTTTAATTTAGATTTGAATACATTATTATTATTTTTATTATTATTATTATTATTCGAATTAAGTTTCTATTTGTTTGAATACATTTTCTAAAGCATTTTTAGAACATACAAATTTAATTTAAAAAGACATAAAATCACAAAGAAACAAAAACATATTAATAATGATATTAAATTATTAAAATAAGATTCGAAAACCATTTAGAAATAGAATTATTGTTAAAATCAAGAAAAAGAAGAAAATGTTAAAAAAAAAAAAATTGTTTTGTCTTACAACTCAGAACGCTTTATCAATAATACAATAGAAAGAAAGTAATTGAATTGATGTTCTTTTATTATTATTATTATTATTATTATTATTATTATTATTATTATTATTATTTCGTCTTTAATGTAGCTATAAACTAAACATTTACCAAAAAGACAGGCAATCGCTTTAAGGCACGAGAAAATATAAATCCAATGAATATTTAGTCCTCATAAAATTAACACTAGATCAAGAAATTGTGAATTTTAACCCATTGCTGTCCACTGTCAAACAGTTGACTACGTCACTGTTCCAAAGGTCAGTGGACCACAAAAGGTTAAATTAAGGAGTTTTAGCAACAATATTGTGCAGTCCACACTATTCAGGGGAACACGACAGTGGAACCTTTTGACCGAAATGCGATGTCCATACCACTAAACAGCAGACCACAAAGGATAGATATACAAGAAGATATACTTCGGTAACTGTCACAGTAAAAAAATTAAAATATTAGTAGTTAAAGAAATATTTATACGTAAAGTGAACTATCCAGAATTACAAATACTGCTTGTCTATTTTTATCTAAATGTTACAAACTTCCTATTGCTTAAAAGATTTACAAACAGTCTATTGCTGTTCAACATTTAAAAGTTATTTTCTTTACAATTCTAAAATTTATCATACTGATAAGGTAATAAATAACAGAACTGCAGAAGTGAATCAAACTAAATAAAAAACACATAACTACACAACTATTTACACAAAAGTGACCAAGTTCGGGAAAACTCCTAATAGTGAATTGGAAACAGAAAAAATGTTTCAGGAACTGCTAATAAAATATAAAAAACAGTTTAGCTTCCCACATCTTACCAAGAGAAAATAAAATATCAAACAGAAGTTTTACGAATAAAACAAATAAATAAATAATAAATAAATAAAATAGAAAAATAAAAATAAAAATACTAATACTAAAAGAATGAAAAGTAATTTTACACAAACATTAATGCAAAAATTTTATATAAAAATAAGGGGATGTCACACTGGACCTTCATGCAAAACTTATGGTGCTCTGCGATCAGACGTTTCCCGAAAAATCGACCAACACACTTCTAGTTCAACTTTGTTATTTGCCATTATCTGTGAAACCATACAGTTTAGGATACTGTAAAGACATCGAAAGACTGTCTTTTATCAAATAATACTTTTTTATATTAATTATCTGCAAAATGTAATACATTGACCTTTGGAGGCTTGAATCGGCAACTTTCGCATTATTAACATGGCGCTCTAATCAATTAAGGTAATAGGACAGGGACAGGGAAAGACATTTTAAATATACGATTTTCTTTCTTGAGTCGAACATTTAAAAAATTCTATATATTTTAACCAAATATTCGAATACTCGAAAATTGGGCTTTGAGATGCATCAGAAGATGTCACAATAAACCTCCATGCAAAATTATGTAGCTCTGCTATAAGCCCTTTACCTACAAAGCGACAGACACACACACGCACACATATTCTTTCATTATATGTAAAGATTAAGATCTTTAATAACTAGCAAACTGTGCGAAATTTTTACAATCCTTTTATTTTCATTTTTTTTTCTTATTAAAATATGATACTTATAAATCTTATACTAACGTCTCCACTAAACTTAAACCCATTTCTATACCCAAATTAATATTAGTTCCTAATTGAGTGAAAATGCAATTTATGATACGGTTGGACGTTTTTAAAATAGTACCCACTTATCGCTATTTTGACTAATCGAAAGGATTTACAACATTTTAAGAGAAACCATGTATGAACGCCATATTTTAAATGGAAGAAATTTTATATCACTGAAGAATATATTCCGAAACAAAGTTTTAAAGCAATAATAATAATAATAACACAGAGTCTTCAAAGCAAATTTTAAATAAAATTAGCAAAATTATCATTAATCGCAATTAAAAAAAAATGCATTCAATCGCAGGAAATTCGTTATCGCAGGAATTGCATAAAAACAAATAGAAAAAATATCATTTGGGTATATCTATCTCACTATGCATGAATCTGCAAATGTCGAAAATCAGTACTGAAGAAAATATTATCATTTGAAGATGTGCGATTCGATCATGAAGAACAAGAAAAAATACCATTGGCACCCTTACTTCGAAGTACATTATTCTCAAATTGCATGAAATTCGGTGTGACATCAATCACTAATACGCGCGTTAAATGTCAAAGAAATCAATGCATAAAGTGCATTCATATAATCAGTTTAATATTGTGGAATAAAATGAGAATGATAATTAAACTAATGTCATTCACAAGATAGTTTCCAAATAAAATTATTCAAACATAATTTCATAACATATATGAAAACTATTTAGTTTTCATACATACTCTGTTTTTTCAAGCCTATCTGCCTTAGCAAAGAACTTGGTTACTTGTCGAGAGTAGTGACCAGATTTTGCGGTGAATAGTAATTCATTGTTTTCAAAATCAGTAAGCCCATCCTCAATTTAAACAGAAATAGTTTTTTGTTTGTTTGTTTGTTTAATGATTTTTTCTCACCACTAATTTTCGCCGAAGACTTCAAAAGTAGATCATCTTCACTCTACACTGTAAAAAGTATGTCCTATTTGCTGCCAGAAATTCTCTGTAATTTGAGAAAATGCGTTCTGACAACGTAAATTTTTCGTATTAAATTCTATGCTGTGCATTTGCCAATGATAATTTCTGTATGTAAGATGTGGAATACTATTGCTGTACAAGCGATATTTGTGTGGTTTTTATAATCCTATTGCCGTGTTTTAAATAATAGTTTACTTGGCTTATTTTTCGGAATATTCACGACCGGTCCTTTCTGCTGACATACGACCAACTTAATACACATACAAATGTCAAAGATTTCGTAATAATATGTATATTTAAATGGATGTATAAGGAAATAATGTGGTGTTAACATCAGATATTTTTATAGTTCATGCGAAAAAAAAAAAAAAAAAAAGAACCATTATCAATATTCAAACACGCAATTTTTTTTTTTAATAATGTTTATATAAATGTTTAATGGGACACATATTACACTATACATTGTTAAAAATATTTAATATAAACCTACTATAAATGATAAGATTCATCTAAGGAAGTATTTTTTTAAAAATAAATAGTTAATGATTAGAAATAATGATATAAATTTATGCGCTTTAAAAATCCCTTAAAATCTGCCCTCTTCTATGCAAATTAAACATGCACATAAATCATTTATTCGTAATTATATTCATACATTAAATAGTTTTTCTACATTCGAATTTATTTTCGAATAATATATATATAAAGTAACTCGTTGGAGATTTTCAAAGAGATTAATCTTATATTCTGAGAAAAAATAAAAAAATAAATAAATAATAGTAGATAATCAGATATAAATGTAAAGTTTTATTTGTTTGATCATTACAGAAATCGAAAACCTTTGTCGCATTTTTTTTTTTTTTAAAGAGTCTTTTAGTGCTTATAATAAGTTATTACACTGGTATAAGTTCCTTTCGTATCTAACGGCTATAGGTAGAAAAAATGGAGGACAGGCTGTGCACGTTAAGAATAGCTTGAGCTAGAAACTTGATATTTTATAACATCATTCTTCATCTAAGATCATAATAACTGCGTTAAAGGAGATTAATAGTGGGTAAAAATAGGTGGTATGCTTTGTAATTTTAGAACTTTTTAGATAAAAAAGTTATCTTTGTACGAAATATTTTCAATCAAGTTTACATTCAAAACGTAATCAAAACCGCCTAGACTAGACACATGATGTTTGGTGTGAAAATTGTTCATTCAAATTCATATGCTATTAAAACATTGCTCAAACTTCTTAAAAAGTAATGAATGGGAGGAAATAAGATAGGTTCTCTTAAACAATTTCTTCACTGATTATATTAGAGACATTATATTTATCATGATAAACTATCATTCAAATTCTCATCCCTAGACTATTAAATAGTTGCTGAACGCACGTAAATGTGCTTGAAATAGAGATAAAAAGACGTTGTGCCTGTTTAATAATTCGAAAACCGCTTGAGCCATTCTAATAAAAATATTCTTTAGACTCTTTTATTCTTATATTACTCTTTATTTTAGACGAACCACTAAGTATTACAGTTAATGTTGAATAAATGTATTTAAAATTGTTTTTTATAGGAAAATAGTTAGATAGCTATCCTTTAATGCAATTTTTAAACAAACATATTTGCTTAAATATAAGTAAACATAAAAATATAGCTAAGATAGTATTAGATAAAAATTTTTTAACTTACTCCATATTTATAGTCTATGATAAACCTTGAGCAATAGTGGAGTTTCATATTATCAAAACAGAACTTAAGTGAAGTTTACAAAACTTTTAGACTTTATAGCTTTTAGGATATCAGAAATGAGAGAGGTTTGCAAATATTTTTGGACAAGTTCCTGTTTCTCAATTTTTAAACGGTGATAGCCATTCAAATTCTCTTAAAGAATTTATACTCTTCGTATAAGAATTAATCTTTAAAGATAAATATCCTTTGCAATCTAAAATACTGCAACTTTTTTAGAGTACACAATTTCTGAAGTATTCTACAAAAATATTTCATTACGTTATTTATAAATGAAGTTTAAAAAGTTATATTTTTTTTATATTAAAAGGTTATTTCTTAACGAAATTACGCTTAATGAATCATTTTTTAATAACATTATATATATATATAAAGCATTTGTTAAATGTTGGAGTTTGTTATTTCAAAATAGTATTTTACTTTATGACCCAAATGTCTGTTAACGTTTGAAAATTCAATAATTCACGGAATAATGTAGATAGAAAAGTAAAAAATATAAAACATACTTGAAAGGACATGGGATTTGTTGAAATCATAAAAAGAGCAAAAAGCGGTCAAAAGGTGCGACGCCGTGTGAGAAACGTGAAATGGTGAATCAAATGCAGCACATGTAGATCAGATGTAGCTCAGATGTAGATAAGATGTAGCAGTGGGTGTAGTGAGAGGGTGAATCAGATGTATCAGCAGTCGGGGCATGTTGACTCACCAGAGAAGGCAATGTTAGTGAAGTTTTTAAAAAATGGTAATTCTATTAGGAATTTTTTAAAGATGCCATTATATCTTCATAAATACATGTGATAGCTTCATAAAAAATTTAAAACGATAATTTAGAGAATTTTCATAATTACATGCTACAGCCAAAACGCATTTCTAACATTGCTTTCTACATGGTGATTCAAAACATGTTGATTTTTTTAATTTCTTACTTGTTCTCTTTTCATCTTCAGCATAAAACTTCTGTTGAAATATATGAGGTATAACATTGTGTTTATACTCCAAATGTTCCAAGAGGATACCTAAAGAATTTTTCTAGATATTTGAAAAAACGTCCAAATTGGAAAGTTTCCATATATTTATTGGTAGATAGTGTGTAAAGAAAGTTTAAAGGACATAATTAGGACAATTAGCAGAGGAAGGCAAGAAGTTTATACTAGAGCTATGCAAAAAGATAAAGAAATTCCAATTAAAATTAAAATTAAAACAGTAAAGTATGAATTAATTACACCAACTAAACCCAAACAAAGTATTCTCTAGAAAATCCAGAAACTAGGCAGGTGAATTTAATGTTTTAGAAACAGCTTGATTAACAGCTTGAAATTAAACTTAAGTTGGTATAGGCATTATATATAATTATGTGTATAATATATAATAATATCATATATTAGAACATAGGTTTACAATGAATTTTTTTCTTTAAAGCGATGTTTTTTTTTTTTTTTTTTTTTTTTTTTTGGTGTATTCTCGGATTCTAATTAATGAAAATGTATTCAAAATTTCTATGAAGTACATTGAAAAGAAATTGTATTTTATAACAACAATTAGCATTTTTCAACTCCTATCTAAAATATTTCCCGAAAAATCTAGGTCATATAAAGAAGAACAAGGAGACATATTTAATCACTACATCAAAGAAATAGAAAGGAGCTTTTCAGGGCCGATTGTGTGTCTGCATGTTAACAAAATACTGTTGAATGCTGCATAGAGAATTCCTCACACCCTACAAGGTCCTCCTTGCAAGGAAGAAAAAACTATAAATGGAGCATCGATGTCAAGAAAAACATTAAAAAGATAATTTGTGAATAATTGTTTATTTAAATGTATTCTATTTATAAATAGTTTCGAATTTGTTATAGGCACTATGTGAATTCTCCCGATCTTCATTCTTAATTTGTGAAAAATCCTCACGGCACAGAAAGAAAAAACAAACATTTTTCAATTCAGCGCACCAACGAACATTAGACATATTCAAAGCAGTGAAAAAATTTAAAAAAATTAAAATTACGATTTTGAAGACATGTATAATATGTATAAATTCTAATTTTGAAATAAAAGGGAAAAAAATGATTTAAAAAAAAAAGACAAGTTTTAAGAAAAATAATACTTTTTATAAAATGTTTAAGTAGATAAATATTTTGAATTTATATAGAAAGTACAAAATTTGATGAATGGATGATCTTTATTTAATAATGGGAAATGGTACAAAAAATAATGCGCATGACTCTTCATATATGCTTTTTTTTTTTTTTTGTTTATACAAAAATAATATTGTTGGGGAAATGCAGTGATCCAAATGACTACAAAAGGAAATATTAAGTTTATATCATTTACAAAATAATGCACTCAGTAGCCTTTTAAATTATTTTCCACTATATATGTACTGAACATAAAAATAGAGTGCTATTAGATAAGTGTAGAAAAGATTTAGCACTTACCTTGCTTTTTTTTAACAACGAAGAGTCTATGAAAAAACGTATATCAACATTTTCTTTTATATCTTCGGTCACAATGATTTCCAAACAAGCTGAGATTTGATCCACAGATCTATTATTCAAGTGAGAAGTAAGTACTTGAATTTGTGTATAGCATTCCAGATTATAAAATCCAGTGTGTTGTTTAAATTGTGAATTGAATATTCTAATTATTAGTGGGGAAAAAAATTGTGAGCGTCAAAGATGGACGCATCAATTACAATACTGGAAAAAATAAAATAGAAAAACAGTAAATATATGTGAGTAACTCAAATAAAGGAAATAATAAATGATACATAATATTTGTTCTAAAATATATAATATTTGTTCTAAAATAACAAAATTGAAAAATTTATACCAATTTATAGTTTTTGAAAATATATTTCATTTTTCATTTACAACGACACTTCATTTAAGATATTATGACGAGTTCTCAATAACACAATAACTGCAACGATTTATGTCTTTTAAAATGCACGATCGTTTTTTCAAAACGCAGCAATACAATGAAAGTATTAGATTGCTGGTAGACGTTTATTGCACTCATACCATTAAGTAGGTGTAAAACTTGACAGATTTATGATTCAATTTGGATATCTCAACATGCTGCCTCAATCTGGGATGTTTTTCGTATTAATTTCAGTTGAATATCTTCTCGATGTCCCGAAAAATCTGGTTTCGGAAGATCTTTCGTCAGTATGTCAGCAGTCATTGCCTTTGTAGGGCAGTGCTCCATTTCTACGAGTCCTTCTTCTCTGATGTGCTTAATACAATGATAGCGCAATTCGGTGTATAAATCAGTACGACCATCCTCAAATTAAACAGAAATAGGTTTTTGTTTGTTTGTTTGCTTAATGATTTTTTTTCTCACCATTAATTTTCGCCGAAGAGTACAAAAGTTGATCATCTTCACTCTACACTGTAAAAAATATGTACTATTTGCTTCCAGAAATTCTCTGTAACTTGAGAAAATACATTCTGACAACGTAATTTTTTCGTAAATTACGCGTATTTTCTCAAATTACATAGAATTTTTGGCAGCAAAGAGGACATATTTTTTAGAGTGTAGTTAATAACAATAAATTCTATGCTGTGCATTTGACAATGATAATTTCTGTATGTAAGCGTGGAATACATTTGCTGTGCAAGTGATATTTGTGTGGTTTTTATAATCCTATTACCGTGTTTTAAATAATAGTTTACTTGGCTTATTTGGGGGAATATTCACGAACGGAAGCTATCTACTGACATACGAATCACTTATTACCCATACAAATGTTAAAGATTTCGTAATAATTTATATATTTAAATTTATGTATGAGGAAATAATGCGGTGTTCACATCAGATATTTTTATAGCTCATGAGAAAGAAAAAGAACCATTATCAATATTCAAACACGCAACCTGTTTTAATAATGTTTATATAAATGTTTAATGTGACACATATTACACTATACATTGTTAAAAATTCTTAATACAAACCTACTATAAATGATAAAAGATTCATCTAAGGAAGTATCTTTTTTTAAAATAAATAATTAATGATTAGAAATAGTGATATAAATTTATGCGCTTTAAAAATCCTTTAAAATCTACCCTCTTTTATGCAAATTACACATGCACTTAAATCATTTATTCGTAATTATATTCATATATTAAATAGTTTTTCTTCGTTAGAATTTATTTTCGAAATATATATATAAAGTAACTCGCTGGAGATTTCCAAAGAGATTAATCTTATATTCTGAGAAAAAATAAATAAATAAATAAAATATAAATAGTAGGTAATGAGATATAAATGTAAAATTTTGTTTGCTTGTCCATTATTGAAATCAAAAACCTTTGTCGCATTAAAAAAAAAAAAAAAAAAAAAAAAAAAAAAAAAAAAAGAGAGTATTTTAGTGCTTAGAATAAGTTATTACACTGGTATAAGTTCCTTTCTTCTCTAAAGGGTATAGGTAGAAAAAATGAAGGACAGGCTGTGCACGTTAAGAATAGCTTGAGCTAGAAACTTGATATATTATAACAACATTCTTCGTCTAAGTTCATAATAACTGCGTTAAAGGAGATTAAGGAGATTAATAGTGGGTAAAAATAGGTGGTATGCTTTGTAAATTTAGAACTTTTAGATAAAAAAGTTATCTTTGTACAAAATATTTTTAATCAAGTTTACATTCAAAACGTAATCAAAACCGCTTAGGCTAGTAACATGATGTTTGGTGTAAAAATTGTTCATTCAAATTCATGTGCTATTAAAAAAATGCTCAAACTTCTTAAAAAGTGACGAATGGGAGGAAATAAGATAGGTTCTTTTAAACAATTTCTTCACTGATTGAATTAGAAACATGATATATATCATGATAAATTATCATTCAAATTCATATCCCCAGGCTATTAAAAAGTTTCTGAACGCCCTTAAATGTGCTTGAAATAGAGATAAAAAGACGCTGTGCCTGTTTAATAATTCGAAAACCGCTTGAGCCACTCTAATAAAAATATTTTCTAGCCCCTTTTATCCTTATATTATTCTTTAATTTAGACGAACCACTAAGTATCACAGTTATTGCTAAATAACTGTATTTAAAAATATTTTTATAGGAAAATAATTAGATAGCTATCCTTTAATGCAATTTCTAAACGAAAATATTCGTTTAAATATAAGTAAACATAAAAATATAGCTAAGATAGTACTAGATAAAACTTTGTTAACTTACTCCATATTTATAGTCTATGATAAACCTTAAGCAACAGTGGAGTTTCATATTATCAAAACAGAACTTAAGTGAAGTTTACAAAACTTTTAGACTTTATAGCTTTTAGGATATCAGAAATGAGAGAGGTTTGCAAATATTTTTGGACAAGTTCCTGTTTCTCAATTTTTAAACGGTGATAGCCATTCAAATTCTCTTAAAGAATTTATACTCTTCGTATAAGAATTATTCTTTAAAGATAAATATCCTTTGCAATCTAAAATACTGCAACTTTTTTAGAGTACACAATTTCTGAAGTATTCTACAAAAATATTTTATCACGTTACTTTATAAATGAAGTTAAAAAAGTTACAATTTTTTTTTATTAAAAGGTTATTTCGTAACTAAATTACGCTTAATAAAGCATTTCTTTTTTTTTTTTCATTTTTTTTTCTTCTTTAAAAAACATTTGTTAAATGTTGGAGTTTGTTATTTCAAAATAGTATTTTACTTTATGACCCAAATGTCCGTTAACGTTTCAAAATGCAATAATTCACGGTATAATGTAGATAGAAAAGTAAAAACTATCAAACATACTTGAAAGGACATGGGATTTGTTGAAATCATAAAAAGAGCAAAAAGCGGTCAAAAGATGCGACGCCGTATGAAAAACGTGAAATGGTGAATCAAATGTAGCAGATGTAGATCAGATGTAGCAGAGGGTGTGTATCAGAGGGTGTAGTGAGAGGGTGTATTGAGAGAGTGAATCAGATGTAGCAGCAGTCAGGGCATGTTGACTCACCAGAGAAGGCAATGTTAGTGAAGTTTTTAAAAAAAAGTGGTAATTCTATTTGGAATTTTTTAAAGATACCATTATATCTACATAAATACAAGTGGTAGCTTCATAAAAAATTTAAAACGATAATTTACAGAATTTTCATAATTACATGCAACAGCCAAAATGTATTTCAAACATTACTTTCTACAGGGTGATTCAAAACATTTTGATTTTTTAAATTTTTTACTTGTTCTCTTTTCATCTTCAGCATAAAACTTCTGCTGAAATATATGAGGTATAACATTTTGTTTATACTCCAAAAGTTCCAAGATGATTCCTAAAGATTTTTTCTAGATATTTGAAAAACGTCTAAATTGGAAAGTTTCCAAATATTTATTGGTAGATAGTGTATAAAGAAAGGTTAAAGGAAATAATTAGGACAATTAGCAGAGGAAGACAAGAAGTTTATACTAGAGCTATGCAAAACGATATAGAAATTCCAATTAAAATAAAAATGAAAACAGTAAAGTATGAATTAATTTTACCAACTAAACCCAAATAAAGTATTCTCTAGAAAATCCAGAAACTAGGCAGATGAATTTAATGTTTTAAAAACAGCTTGATTAACAGCTTGAAATTAAACTTAAGGATGAAGTTTGTATAGGCATTATATATTAATGATATATATAATATATAATAATATCATACATAAGAACATAGATTTACAATGATTTTTTTTCTTTAAAGCGATGTATTTTTTGGTGTATTCTCGGATTCTAATTAATGAAAATATATTCAAAATTTCTATGAAGTACATTGAAAAAAAATTGTATTTTATAACAACAATTAGCATTTTTCAACTCCTATCTAAAATGTTTCCCGAAAAATCTAGGTCATATAATGAAGAACAAGGAGACATATTTCATCACTACATCAAAGAAATTGAAAGGAGCTTTTCAGGGCCGATTGTGTGTCTGCATGTTAACAAAATACTGTTGAATGCTGCATAGAGAATTCCTCACACCCTACAAGGTCCTCCTTGCAAGGAAGAAAAAAGCTATAAATGGAGCATCGATGTCAAGAAAAACATTAAAAAGATAATTTGTAAATAATTGTTTATTTAAATGTATTCTATTTATAAATAGTTTCGAATTTGTTAGAGGCACTACGTGAATTCTTCCGATCTTCATTCTTAATTTGTGAAAAATCCTCACGGCACAGAAAGAAAAAACAAACATTTTTCAATTCAGCGCACCAACGAACATTAGAGATATTCAAAGCAGTGAAAAATTTTTTTAATTTAAAATTACGATTTCGCAGAAACGTGTAATATGTATAAAGTCTAATTTTGAAATAAAAGAAAAAAAATGATAAAAAAAAAAAGAAAAAAAGAGCAGCTTTAGCAAAAATATTACTTTTTATAAAATGATTAAGTTGATAAAAGTTTTGAATTTATCTAGAATCTGCTTAGTTTGATCAATAAATGATCTTTACTTAACAATAGGAAATGGTACAAAAATAAAGCGCATGACTCTTCATATATACTTAATTTTTTTGTTTATACAAAAATAATAATGTTGGGGAAATTGCAGTAATCCGAATGACTACAAAAGGAAATATTAAGTTTATATCATATATAAAATAATGCACTCAGTAGCCTTTTAAATTATTTTTCACTATATATGTGCTGAACATAAAAATAGAGTACTATTAGGTAAGTGTAGAAAATATTTAGCACTTACCTTGCTTTTTTTTAACAGCGAAGTGTCAATGCGAAAACGTATATCAACATTTTCTTTTATATCTCTGGGCACAATGATTTCCACAAACAAGCTGAGATTTGATCCACAGATCTATTATCCAAGTGAGAAGTAAGTATTTGAAATTGTGTATAGCATTCCAGATTATAAAATCCAGTGTGTTGTTTCAATTGTGAATTGAATATTCCAATTATTAGTGGGAAAAAAAATTGTGAGCGTCAAATATGGACGCATCAATTACAATACTGGAAAAATTAAAATAGAAAAACATTAGATATATGTGAGTAACTCAAATAAAGAAAATAATAAATGATACATAATATTTGTTCTAAAATATATAATATTTGTTCTAAAATAACACAATTGAAAGATGTATACCAATTAAATTTTTTCGAAATAAATTTCATTTTTCATTTACAACGACACTTCATTTAAGATATTATGACGAGTTTACAATAACTGCAACGATTCCTTTAGAAATGCACGCAATACAATGCAACGCAATACAACTTCAAAACGCAGCAATACAATGAAAGTATTAGATTCTTGGTAGACTTTTATTACACTCATACCATTAAGTAGGTGTAAAACTTGACAGATTTATGATTCAATTTGGATATCTCAA
Organism: Salticus scenicus; assembly: GCA_963930645.1. Lineage (NCBI taxonomy): Eukaryota > Metazoa > Arthropoda > Arachnida > Araneae > Salticidae > Salticus > Salticus scenicus. The sequence continues at coordinate 69,454,215 of OZ005656.1, read as the reverse complement.
CATGCTGCCTCAATCTGGGATGTTTTTCGTATTAATTTCAGTTGAATATCTTCTCGGTGTCCCGAAAATTCTGGTTTCGGAAGATCTTTCGTCAGTATGTTAGCAGTCATTGCCTTTGTAGGGCAGTGCTCCATTTCTATGAGTCCTTCCTCTCTGATATGCTTAATACAATGATAGCGCAAGTCGGTGTATTTGCTCGTAAAATGACGTTCATCGGAGTTTATCATCGTGATAGCAGACATGTTATCCTCATATAATGTGACTGGAAGTTAATGTTTGAGCTCTAAGTCTTCAAGCAGCTGTAGTATATGTTTGATTTTTAGCACTGCGTCTGCTGCAGACACGTATTCTGAGTCAGCTGAGGACATTGCTAAGCAAGTTTGTTTCTTAGGAATTCACGGTGTGGGAGAATCTTCTAATTTAAAGAATTTTCCTGAGGATGACTTTCTATCCTTCTTGTCTCCTTCCCAGTCTGTTTTATTCATTATCTATACGTATCTCTGGGCTCAGAATTTTTGTGATTTTGAGGTAACGGATGACTCTTTTTACAGCCATCCCATCCATTTGTCTTAGATTCTCAGTACGTCTGCTTAATATGTTAACTGAACAGAAATAACCGAACGCGTAATGGTAGCTATATGTAGGAGTGTACCTATCGCTTGGCGATAGTATGTGTTTGTTTTTAATAAATTTTGTTCAGTGTTCACTCTAGTGTATCCGGTATCCATAAGTGTGTTTGTGGGCTTTGCGTCATTGAGATTAAATTTTTCAATTAATTAATTTTATGTATGGCAAAGTTGCTTTGTAATCTCGCAATGTATATCCCCAAATAGTAATGTACCTTGCGCCAATCTTTTACATCGTATTCTTCATTTAATTGTTTGGCGATTTTATTTATGTTTGCTTCGCTACCTGAGACTAAAATATCATTGACGTACAAAATTTCAAAAGTGACGTTATCTGTCTCAGTTCTTCTAAATAGGTAAGTGTCTGTTTCTCTTTGTGAGAAGCCCAGTTTTCCCAGTGTTTTCCCAATTTTTAGGTTGCAGGATCTAGCTGCCTGTTTCAGTTCATAAATTACCTTATTTAATCTACAAACTTTCTTTTCTTCACCCTGTTTCACGTATCATTCTGACTGGTACATATATATTTCTTTCGGAAAGTTGCCATGAAGGAACGCCGTCTTAATATATAGGTGATTTACTTTAAACCTTTTATATGATGCATTGGCTAGAAATGCTTTTATAATCGAGTATGTAACTATGAGAGCGAACGTTTCATCATAATCACTTCAGATTTTTCCTGAGTATCCTTTCGCGACTAGATGTTCGTTTTATTAATCTATTTCTCCCTTTAAATTAAATTTTGCCTTAAAGGCCCATTTTCACCCTATGACTCTCTTTCCTATCAGTGGTTCAACTAATCACTACGATTTATTATTTTCCAGAGACCATATTTCTTTCTGAGCTGCTTTTATCCAATTCCTTTTTTTTCAACCTTGTTAAGTAATTTCTTCAATATGTTGAGCATTTTCTTTGGCATGGTCAGTTGTTTTGCTTTACTAGCCATGATAGTCTGCTAAGAGAAAAGGAACAAATGCGATGTGCCAATTATAATTCAGATTCCTCGAAAACTTAGATGATTCTTTATTGAAGAACTGTTGCACATAATTTTTAATTGGGATGAAGAAACTATTCCATAATAATAGTTCCCCGAACAATCATGAGCAGTAAAATATATTGGCTAATCCAAAAAAAAAAAAAAAAAAAAAAAAAAAAATACAGAAGAAATCATAAGATTAACATATGTAGATATAGTCCCTTTTTGGATAGCAAAATCTAGATGGGCAGGGGGAGTACAGACAAAAGAGCGAAGCGTCCTTTTAACACAGAAGCGGAAGCAAACGTGATCTAGAAGTTTGGCAAAAAACATTCATTTCAAAAAGAACTTTCACCAAATTACTCCGTTCAAGCAACATCAGGTTTTTAAGTCGTTAGGAACATTTTCATATTTTATTTTCAAATACTACCGGTGAGATTTTTCCTCGGCAAAAATATGTTACAGTTTCTATGAGAACCAAGATGCGTTGAATTACGGTGATAAATTTCATTGTTTTGTCACTTCATTTAATTATAACATTACGGACGGAAATGTCAAATTACGCGTTATAAATCACGCTTTCGCAAATGTAATTACATTCATTTCTTTGGTTCGCAAACATCTGTTTACAGATTTAGTCCAATGAAAATAACAATGTATTTCTCTAAATGTATATTAACTGTTGATAGAAATATTCGACTTATTTGACATGCATCAATGAATCATAAGCAGCCACAAAATACAACGGTGTTTATGATTTTCATTCCGTTATTATAGTTTAATGTTTTGCTGGAAAGAAGAGATGATTCAAGCTATTTTTTTTTTCATCTGCGATATCAGAAAGACTGTAACTTTCGCCTTCAGGGAAAATAACTATAATTCTTTTCGTTTAAAGAAACCTCTTAAACAGGGAAACTGAATAATTTAAGATAGTAAATTCAATTGAATTTTAAGAAATGTTTCATTCACCCCTTCATCGAGAGAAAAATGATGTTGTTATGGGCTGTTACAAACGCGGAAGTACAATGAAAGTATTAGTTCATGATAGTCGTTGATTACACTCTTATCGATAATGATTCAACTTCGATATCTCAAATAATAATAATAATAATAATGATGATGATAATAACTTTCTCTACTATATATGAGTAAGATACATTTAAATAATTCATACGCATAAAACTCCGATAAAATTTCAGATGCTGAAATAATTTTGAAATGACGATGCTTTATTTTTTTAAAATCAAGTGTGCAAAATATAGTTTACAATAAAAAAAGACATTAAATTAATAACGTGTCCCAAATACTAAACAAATCGATCCTGATTTATAAATACAGCTGCTTAAATATTGCTGATACAAAGAAACTCGAATCCTAATAAAAAACATTTCATAGAATTTTTTTAACCTTTCATTAGTAGCTATGGAAACAACTTATGCTTACTAAAAGGAATTGGGGATGTGTCTACTGGGAATGCTTTAAAAGCAAAATGAGAGTTAAAAAAATAATAAGAAGAAGAAATTCATGGATGAAAAAAAAAAAAAATCCTTTTAGATATTTTTCATATTAACTGTCAATTTATTATTGAATTTTCGAAGCCATTAGTTTATGAAAAATAGCTTCGGGAAATTTTAATCCCAAAACAAAACTTTACTTCATATCTAAATTGCAAAGTTTGACATTGCGCCAAACATAAAAAATATATAATTAAAAATAATTTGATGTGGCACTCACATTACTTTCTGTTACTCTGAAATTCACTACTAATACAGATTGGAGATTAAATTTAAGACTAAGATAATGGGTACAGTTATATTAAGTAGCTATACCATTTCAATTAATTGTGCGAAAATTTAATTAAAGTAAATTTCATTACTTGAATTTTCCGTATTTTTTGTGTAATATTTTTTTATATTTTTATCTCTATGTTTTCTTAATATAACTCTATACAGATCAAAGCTCATTATTTTATGTGAGTTTATATCATTTATAAGATGGCATATCTAATATTGATAAATTTCTTAAATTTTCATCTAAGAAACCTCGAATATAAATTGACTTTTCTATCAGTTAAATGCAGCACTGTAAAACAAATTTTCCGTTTAACACACCGTTTAGCACCGTTTAACAAATTTTGCTACTTTTAGAGTATTGATGTCATTACTTTTACTGTATCAAATTTCAAACATTTCCATTTTAACTCAATTTTTGTGTATCCGAATTCTGTTGCTCACTTTCTATGTATTAAGTTTTAAACCAAAGAATGTGTGTTTAATAATATACGATTTCGAACCAATCTATTAATCAATCTACCTCACTTTAGATGCATTTCACACCTGACGTCATTTAAGTGTTCTGTTTTATGAGGATTCCAGACGAAAAAAATTATAATATTTATCTACGATTTAATAATTTATAAAATATCATTGAAATATAGCGATATGAACTCTGTTTCCATACTGGAAAACGTTTGTAGCTATCCATTAAACACTTTATGACAAAATTAACTTTCGTTTGAGTTAAACTAATTCCAATACGGATTATTTACTATATGAAAAAATTATAGTGGTTTTCAATAAAAAATGCCTGAAAGTGTTTATTGGAAAAGTGTAATTTATTTATTTCTATGACCAATTTTTTTTTTTTTTTTTTTTTTTTTTTTATCTAAAGTGATCGTACAAAAACATTGTTGATCAAATATAAATAACCTTGAGACAAAAAATTTTAATATCGTTCAACAGAAATGAACTTTATGGTAAATAATACTATATGTTTCAACACTAAATATGTTCTTCTTATTTGAAAAGTTTATTCTTTATGCAATTGATTATTTATACCTTTTACTTTACATCAATTACATTTGTTATACAATTAAAATATCGACTGGATTTTTATATTATATAAAAAAAAGTATGTATTTAAAAGTTCTGTAAAAATGTCATTAGGATTTATGTCTTCCTCATATTATTAAATTTATGAAATTGTAAAGAATTATTTTTAAACTTCATAAATGTTTACTAGTGCGAGAATATTTGCTCCACTGACTTCGGTATCTCCTTTAAACAGATTATTTTATTCTCAAACATTTTACAACAAATATGCCCCTGAAATAAACTTTCTTTTACAATCTTCCATAATTATATTACTTTCTTTACAAGATAAGCTTTTTTATTCACCCTCGGGTTATATTTTTTTAGAGTCAAAACAAAACATCTATACTTTGTTTAATTCTATATCCTCGAGGGAAATATAGAAACCTTGAATTTAGTAATGCATTCTAATTAAATTTAGAGAACCGTAGCCTACGATTATTTAGAACTTTCTGAAATATTTTGATCAAATATTTGTTGTAATGATATTATTATTAATGAAATAAAATCTAAACAATTGGTAATCATTATTTTTTTTATTTAAAATAGGAATACTCTAAATAGAGACTGTAAATAAAATAAATAAAAAAAAAATATATTCAAGTTTACTACACAAGAAGAACTATTAGTAAAAGGAAAAACAAAATTATATGTTTAAAAGGAAATACTTTAAAGTTAGCATTTATTTTTAAAGGAAAAAATATTTTGATAAAATTTATTTTACTCCTGTAGAATGATTTTGTGAAGTGCGTAAAAATTTATTTTTTTAGTATTTAGCCTTAAGATTTGCTTTGTTAGAATAAGAAAAATCAAAATAAAAGTGAACTTTTCAATATATATATATGTATATAGTTTTAAGGATTAATCGTAAATAAATGAACTTACTTCCATTATTTTTAATTAGATATAAAATAATTCCCCTTTAATTCGTAATAAAAATTTATAGATATATAAATATAAAAAACAATATAATATACATATATATGTTTTTATGTAAAACAAAATAGGATATGAAATGTTAAGATTTTCTGGAATTAGAAATCTCAAAAGGACAGCTAAATAAGTAAAGATTGAGAAAAAAGTAAAATTTTAAAAGAAACTTGAATATAAGATCAGTATATCTAAATGTCCTAAATCGTATATGGGATAATATTCATGAAATCTTAATGCAAGTATTGTATACAAATGTGACGTAATGAAATATCAGCTTTTCAAAGATGATTAACGAAAATTCCATGACATTTTTAAAGTTCTACCTAGCAGTATTCCTTCTGGTTAAATTTACTTTGTATTATCCCCTTCCTCAATCCTCTTTAAATGGTGGAAAAATACCTAAATTACGATTACCATTTCATTTTTTATATTAAAAAAAAAAAAAAAAAGTATTTGATATCACGGTCTTTTAACATTTAATATCTATCTACAGCAAAATTTGAGCTAGAGTTCTTTTAAAATATACACCACGTTTTACATATCTGATTTCTTCATAGCTCTAAAAGTGATGAAATTAATCCTTCGAATGCGGATGAGCTTTAATATTTATTATAACGTAAGAGTATACAAAGTTTTTCTAGTAAATTAGAATGTTTAAAAACTGAAATTGAGAATGATTATATGGTGTTCAATTACAAAATCATCACGCAGTAATTAAGGATTTAATTATTTAGGTTTAATTATTTCTTGTTTCGGTCATGTTATTTTACTTGGTTATAATATTATCTTTGTTAATATAGTTGTTATTTCTCATAGTTATTACTTCTGCGGCTAATTCACTACGAAATTATCAAACTTAGGAATACATCATGGCTAAATAATAATAATTCGAAAGTTGTAAGAGCGGTGATTATCTTACCAAAACAGAAAAATTATAATCAATGAATTATTCAAAATTTTTACATCTATAAATCTTAAATTCTTATTTAAAGAATTAAACAGTTTCTTAGCACTGAAATTGTAATTAAATTATTTGTACATAATTTTGTACATAAACAAAAATTGTACATAATTAATTTGTACATAAAAAATACTAAATTTTCGTATAACTAAAATTTTATTATTGTGGCTCATTGGTTATATGATTATATATATATATATATATATATATATATATATACAGATGGGTGACAAAATAATGTGAGCACATTCGATTTTTAATGCTTTGTCAAATATCTTAAAAGTTCTTTAGGAATCATCTTGAAATTTCGGTAGTGTAAAGAAAATGTTATACCTCATATTTTTCAGTAAAAGTCGTGTCATGAAAAGGAAAAAGGGACCAGTGAAAAAAATATATATATATTTTGGATCACCCTGTAAAAGGTAATGCTTTAAATGCGTTTTGGCTGTAGCATGTGATTATGAGGACTTTTTTCATTATTTGTATAAAAGTTTATGAAGCTACCACATTTATTCATGGAGATAGAACGGTTTCTTTAAAAAAATTTGTAAAAAAATTTCACATTTTTAATTATAACACGTAGAGTATTAGACTCGGTGCAAAGCCCTTTTCATGAAATATGACATACTACATTAGACATCATACAGCAATCGGAATTTAAAAAATGTTAAATATCTTACGAAATACGAGCACTTTTACTAAATAATTTTTAACTTCGCATGCGCAAGCTTTTTTCAAATTACATTCGCATAATTTAATATCGAAAGGTGTGGAGCAACTTTTACGAAAACCCCTAACAAATATCATGTAGATTGAAAACGTTACGAGAGGTAGAATAAACAGAATCTAAGTTCTTCTTAAAAAACGAAAGGTGTTAGGCGGTTTTATCAATATTTATTTACAATCAGAGAACACACTGTATTACCATCGGGCATTGATTGAATAAAAATAAAAGTGTGAGTAAAACCCCTTATAGTTTAGCTTTTATTTTGAGAAAACTGAAATTCTGTTCATTCTGTCTCTCGTAACGTTTCAAATTTACATGGCATTTGTTTGGGGTTTTCCTATACGTTTCTTAATACTTTTGACTATTAAATTATGCAAATGAAATTTTTATAAAGCTTGTGCATGTGTAGTTAAAAAAAATTTAGTAAACGTGCTCGTATTTTGTAAGATATTTAATTTTTTTTCATTCTGATTGATGTATGCTGTGTCCAATATAGTACGCCATATACTTCCTGAAAATGGCTCTTTAGTGTGTCTAATATCCTACGTGTTGTAATTAAAAAGCTGAAAATTAATTTTGCAGTTAAAAAAAAAAAAAAAGTTATATCTCCATAAATATATGTGGTAACCTCATAAAATTTCATAAAGATAATGAGAAAAGTTCTGACAATCTAAACGCTACAACCTAAACGCATTGAAAACCTTTTACAGGATGATCCAAAATATTTTGATTATTGTTTAATTTTTACTGGTCCCCTTTTCCTTTCGAATCGAAACGTTGCTTGTGGTGATTTTCGAAAGAATTGATAACTGTAGTTGCATGTTAAAACGTATCATAATATTTTGTTTACGACGTTTGAGACTCTTTGGTTCTGATATTGCGTTACTTATACCTGTGAGGATAGTTAGCATGGTTATGTATGAGGTCATCGGAGACTGCTATGACATTGATATGGCATAATTTGGCCCTCATTTAATTGAAGTTCAAAGTCCAAGGGTAAACATTCATGGTGAAGAGCTTTCATTCTTAGTCGGAAAACCCTGGAGAAACTCAAAAGGATATAAATATAATACGCCATACAAGGAAACAATATGTTTCTCATAATAGTAAAGGTCTCCAGATCACACTGAATACAAAATAAATGTTTATTTTATTTAGTAAATACCAAACCACGCAGTGCATTCTGAATATTAATGAATGGTGACAAAACCATTTTTTCCAGTGTAAGGAAGTATGATTATTGTAATTTATTGTTTAACTCGAAAACATAAAGTTATCAATATGCCTGTAATATGTAAATGGAATTATTGTATTAAAATACTTAGTGTTACGAAAAAGCTATTTTTTTTCTGTAAGCTATATCGTACGCATTGATATTTCCATTTATATACAGGGCTCCTCAAAATCAATACTTTTAATGCTGCCTCTTAGGGAAAAAAAGATTATAAAATATTTTTTTATTATATTTTATTCTACACTTAAAAAGAATGTATATTTTCATAGCCTTGCTCTTTTTAGACAATATTCAGAGTTACAGAAAAACAATCTTTTTTACGTTTATATATATATATATATATATATGAAGTAAATTTATAAAGACATATTTTCAAACACGTTTTCATTAAATACACTGCTGTTTGTAAAAAATGCAACACCATGAAGATATCTTCAGAATTAAATGAAATTTGCAGCAAATGTCAATTATAGGATGTTATGCAAAATAGTAAATTTTCAAAGTCACAGCGCATGCGTGGCGTGCGCAGCGCCCTCTGAACTGATGCAGAAAGCGTATAAATAGAGCGCTGTAGCGAGACGTTGAAATAGTTGATGATTATTTTTTAGTGGCGAACGTTTAGTAACACCTAAGTATGCCCTCACGACGAAAGAAGGAGAAATTCCAGCAACTTACGGAGTTTGTACTGGGGAGGATTATCGGCCTTCGATAAGGAGGATTTTCCTATCGCGCAATAGGATCTCGTGTGCAGCGGAACAGATCCACAGTGATGCGAGTTTGGAAGCATTGGACCGACGAGCACCGAACGACTCGAAAAACTGGCAGTGGACGACGGAAAGTGACTTCAGCGTGCGACGATCGATACCTGCTCCGCATGCCGATGAATGGCTGTACAGCTTCCTCCAGGCATTTGGCAGCATGTTGGTCTACTGCTACAGGTGTACTAATGTCGGCTTCGTCAATTCGTCGATGTCTGCTGCACCGTGAATTGCGTACAAAGGTGCCTTTATACAGGATCCCCTTCACGGCAAACTATCAACGGTTGCGTCTGCAATGGGCTCATGAGCACAGAGCCTGGCAAGCTGATTGGCATCAACTTGTATTTTCAGATGAATTACGCTTCAATGTGAGGGACCATGATGGCCGCGTTCGTGATAGATTCTATGCCGGTCAACGCTGCCTTCCAGAGTGCGTTATCGAACGACGTAGTGGCCGAACACCCGGAGTTATGGTCTGGGGTGCAATTTCGTATCATGGACGATCCAATTTGCTACGAATTGAGGGTAATCTCAATAGCAACAGGTACGTCCGTGAAGTGCTACATCCAGAATTTGTTCCCTTCCGTCAAGGCATCCCTGGAGCTATCTTTCAGTAGGATAATGCACGACCGCAAGTTGATACAGAATGTGTACCTTCTGTGATACAGAATGTGTCCAATCGTTGCTCTGGCCATCGCGTTTTCCTGATCTCGTACCAAATGAGAACGGCTTATTAATCGTTGAAAAGCGAGTGGCCATCTACCACTCACCAGCAACTACGGTCTATAAACTGTGGCATCCTGTTGAAGCTTCGTGAAGGGCTGTATTCGAATATGTCATCCAATCGCTGTTCGATTCAATGCCTAGGCAGATATGTGTAGTTATTGCTCCCAGAGGTCGCTGCTTTATACACTGTTTTCTCAGGATATATTACTCAAAACTTCCTGAAAATTAAATAAATTGTTCTTCCTACTATAATGCATGTGCCAAATAAATATCATTCTTATATTCGCACTTCTTCTTGGTGCTGCAATTTTAATGAACAGCAGTATATAATAAAATAAATAAATAAAAATTTATATTTTAAGGGTTAAATCGGGATAAAATAAATAGAATAAGGAATATTATAACGGACAAGTACAGTTGGAAATGTTTAATTCCTAATTGTATTTGTATTTATAGACTTAATTAATTATTTAAAATTATCATTTCATTATTTTCACTTGTCAAAAGTTATTAAAACACCTGTAATCTGCAAAACCGCTCAAAATAATCCTCTTAAGAGAATATTTTTCAGATATTAACACTAAAAATATTGGTAGCCACTTACCTTTTTTTTTTTTTTTTTTTTTCATAAACTTAACACTGAAACTTAAACAAACAGAAGTATGGTAAAGAATTTAAGTGTACTGTGTTATTCAAATTACGAAGAAAACAACTTACTTAAAACAACATCGAAATATAATATTACTTGAAAAATTTAAAATACTCTTTGACAGAATAAGCATTTTATTATTTTTTTAAGATATATTTTTGAGATTCAGCGTAGTTTAAAAAAAACATTGTAAGTAGGTTACATAGAATTTTGGTAAACAAAAAAGGGCAGCTGAAATACTAGTATATTAAATTAAATACATGAATGAATAAAGTCAAACCTTTTAACAATTTTCACACAGAAATTGAGTGTTTCTTTCGATTAGTTTGTTTTACTATTCAAGGCATTTTTTTAGAATAAAAAGTATAAGGAGGATTTGAGTCCCAGGTGAAAAACTGATGGAACAAACTCGATTTTTTTTTTTTTTTTTTTTTATCTTGCAGTTTTAAAATTATAAAAACCTACGTACACATAATAGCATAAAATTTTTGAATCCTTTATTAGATTAACATAAAATGTATGGAACTTTTGAAAGCAGTATATGATTTGAAATTAGCATTTAACAATCATTTTGTGAAGTTAATTGGCACTGAGTAATTCAAGTTACAATATTTTATTAAAACTTAATTATGTAAACGATGTCGTTATTTACACTTTTTAGTTTCACAACAACTTAAAATATTCCGTGTGCTTATCTTCTTTTTTTGACGTTGATTAGTTTCTTGCTCAAACCGAACATTTAAATTTTTATGCAACAATTTTCAATGTTTTTGCCTTGTTTTAATCGATTTTTAGGCTTTTGTTCCTCATTTGTTCAGTAAATATCATCACTTATCAAATGTTTAAGAAATGATGTTTAGTGGAAGTCATATTCTGCAGTCACTTTCAATTTCTTATAAGGTTGTTATTAACCTTATAAGAAATAAGCGCGCATTATTCCTTTGATAATATATCTATGCCTAGTTTTTCAGTCTGACAAAAATCTTTGCTATCATTTTGTTTTGAGATACAGGTTTGTGAGTTTTTTGAAATTTATAATGCATACGGATAAAGCTTTTTATTTATCAATTTAATTGTCATTTGATTTTAATCAAGTTAACATGTAGTTACTTCAAACCAAAAATCTTCCGAATAGAAAACATGCTTTTCTTTAATTTTGCATACGCAATACTTACAGCTATGTACTGAATGGCTATTTTTTAAATTATTTTAACAATTTTTAAAAGAGAGTAAATGCTGAACGTTAAAGGGTTATATTTAAGCTCGTACACCTTGAACATTTTTTTTTCCATTACATCATGCATAATTTCTTTCTGAAACAGCCTCATTAACCAAAATATCTAAAGATCAAACTATTCTTTCCGCACATAAGGACCCTAAAAGAATATTTTCAGGTCTTACAGTGTCCTAAAGTTTTACATTTATTTTATTATATTGTCACTACTACTATCAATAAGAACTTTTCTTGAAGATTTTTGACTCTTTTCATGCTAAAATATTATGTAAAAAGTATATATATATATTTTTAATTGTTGTAGCAATATACTTTAATGAGCGTAGAATTTTAGGAGCGTTACTAGGACTGTATTTTACTATCTATATATTATATATATACATATATAATATTATGATAAGTCACCATAATATTTCATTATTTAAAAAAAAAATAGACGTATTTCAAAATTTCACAATTTTAAAATAATAAAATTTTGTTTTGATGAAATCTCACGACTTCTTCTACACTCTTACTACTCGCAATCGTAATGTAACTTATCGCATATTATAAAATTATTTTCTCTAAAAAAAAAAAAAAGTAAATATTGTAAAATAAATAAAGACATAAAATATTCGCTTACCATAATAACTATAATGCAATATAAATTCTTATGAGTGCGGTAAGACATATTTTGACTTAAAAATTTTCTTTTAGTTTTATAATTTCTGATGCTTGTAGTTTTCCTTTCTTCCATCCTTCTTGGAAATGTAAATATGCCAAGTTAAAAAATAGAAATGCCATGTTGTTGCCTTATCCTCATTACAAAATGAGTCAAATATTTTTCCTTGTTTGTCATTTATAATGAACGGAATTTACCAAATTTATACCAGTATTTTTCAATAATTTTTGTCAGTCAATCTTTTGTGACCTTTTCAAAAATTTTGCATGCATATTCGTAACAAAATTTGCAACAATGTTTTTCCTAGATACTTTGATATTAGCGGATGTAACAATCGTGCGCCAATGTTAATAATTTCTCTCAATCTCCTGGGGCATTTTATTTCCATATATAGTCCTATAAAAACTCTCAATTATTTACCATGATTAGAGAGGTTGTTCTCCTGACAGATTGGTTCCCAGCTTCATTCTGAAGAAGACGGTGCTCCACCACATTGGAATAAAAACGTATGTCAGAACCTGAATGACAGTGCACCCAATCCCTCTATCAGCTGTTCCGGATCAAACTATGTACCATTGATTTGTAGGTTACCGAAATCACACAATCTAACCCATTGAGATTTTTTTCTTCTTTTGTTTGAGATTTTGTTAGATATTCACATTAACGGCCCTCTTCACTTTCTTTACAAATAACTTATTAACTAATACATATTTTTAAATTCTGTTTTCACATTCAGAAAATTCCCAGCTGTTAAATTGCGGCCTTTTTTAAAAATGTGTTTTTTTTAATTTTTAATATATATATATATATATATATATATATATTTTTTTTTTTTTTTTTTTTTTTTTTTTGAAATTGCAAAATGAAAAAAAATTCACATATTGAAAATTCGTGTTTTGCAGCTTCAAAATATAACATAAAAAATTTAAAAAATACATTTTAAAAAAAGGTCCGTCAATTTAACAGTTGGGAATTTTCAGAATGTGAAAACAGAATTTAAAAATATGTTTTAGTTAATAAGTTATTTGTAAAGAAAAATTTCCCATAGAATAACATTAGCTTCAGCTTCCGGTGGCGGTGAGTGAAGAGGGCCCTAAGCTAGAGTGTTCGAGCCGTAGCTTCCCCAGGACATTTAGAAGTGATGCAGCGGATAATCCGTGTACACTGATTCTTAACATAATGTATTCTTTTATAAGTAGGAAATGCAATACCACACAGATATTTACCGAGTCACCGAAGTGTCACTATAGAACATCTATATGATCTTGCATAACTATAGTATAACTTGCATCTCGGTAAATTTAATTTGTCAAAATAAAAGACTTACAACTTTAGCAGATATGCATTTCTTTGTCTCTCTCAGTGTGAGCAACCGATATTTATACAGGGTTAAGGGTTTAAAGAAAGATCACTGACATAACTTTTGGAATTTCAAAAAGTATAAATTGTACCATGAAAAAGAAAAAAAAAATGAAATGAAGAGATATTATTAAGTGGTATTATTACCCTTAGAAAAATTAAAACAGAGAGTTAAGAATTGAAACTTGATGCCTTATTGGAGGAAATATATTGTAGTTTAGAAATTTTGAAAACTTGATAGTCCAAAAAACTATTAAAGCTATAACGCATATAGAATGTTCAAAATATGTAATCACTGTCATAAAACAAAACGCACCGTTTGGATTTTTTTCTTATTAATAGACAGAGAAGAAACTCTCTATTCGACTGGCATTTATGTCTACCTTTAGAATATTAATTAAGTGGCTTTGGAATAAATCTTTTACACTTAAAAAACTAGACCTATACAGATTTTTTTTCTTTTTTTTTTCTTTGTACGCAATTTTTCAATTCCTTGTATGTCCGCTTTTTAAAAAAATGTCTATATCATATACTTATTTCTGAAATCTTAGTTGGATAAAAAAAAAAAAAGTCTGTTAGATATTTATACAAAAAATTTAAAAAAAATAAAACTAACACCATACAGAAAATGTAATTGGATCTTATAATAACTAGAAAAAAATATATAAAATATGCTATTTAAAATTAATAATAATATTTCACCATTTCATCACATGGTAAATTATTATTCAGTTGAGAAAATTAAGAAATTTGTTGCACCAATATGTTCATGCTAATTTTAACAATTTTAGTGGCAAATTAGTATCACTAAAATGGTGAAACACAGTGCTGTTAAAATAGAGAAAAATGTAGTCGCATCTAAATTAGAATTATTTTTATAGTGAAACGAAAAAAGAATTTGAATGTGTAATATGTAAGAGAGCTTCAGACATATGAAACTTAAAAGTATAATTGTGATTTTTTTTAATTATATTTTTAATATTTAATTATTTATTTATTTACTTTTTAAAGATGAAATTCAATTGTCTGTCATTGTTTAACACATACACATATGCTGCGCTGCACATAAAAAATTCTAAATCCGTAAATAAAATGCGTGTGGAAGACAAATTTATTATAGCATCTGTCTTCTAAAACGAAAAAAGTTCCAAAAAAGACGTTTCAAAACGATAAACTGCGTTCTCGGAATATTTTAATTTTAAAAAAGTTGAAGAGGAGAACCTGTGTGATAAAAATTGTGCCTTGACTGATTAGATAACAATTATAAATAGCATTCCAAAACACATATAAACCATTGTAAAGTGCATGCAAAAATATCTATTAAGTTATTAAGTGATTTTGAAAAGACAATGTGTCACATATCACTTACTATACTATATAATTTTACTCGGATAGTTACGTACTCATATAATATATACATATAAAGAACTTGCCAAAAACAACTACGTAACAAGAAAATTTGCTACTGTTCAGGTAAATTTATCTGCACGAATATAACACATATTATTACTATTGTTATTTTATTATGTATTTACGAACACCTAAATTGTAAACAAAAACTTATTTTTGGGCTTAATTTTGTGCTTAACCAAGTCTCATTCAAAACGATCAGCTGAAATCTCTTAACATTTTACTTTTTAAAAACGCATAAAGAAAAATATATATAACATAAATTATGTCAAGATTTCGCTTTGAATTTCCAGAATATAATTACCAGAAATTTTACCCATTTTTCAGAATATTTTACCAATATTTAAGGACGAATGTTTTTCATCGGTAATTTTATTGGTATTTTCTCATGTATGCAAAAAATTTATTATAAAGTAATTTCGAGAAGATCATATGTCACATATCATTTATTTTTTCTAATTTTATTTTCATATTGAAAAAAATATCTTTTTATAAAAAGTTGGTTTAAAATAACTATTTGAAAAGAAAATTATTCCAGTTCAGTTTAGATTATTTTTATGAAAATAACAGATGTTACTATCATCATTATTGATATTATTATTGATTACGTAATCCAAAATTTTAAACAAAAGCTTACATTGTGCTTAAATTTATTATCTTTAAAAAATTTGAACGTAAATTCCATAAAAATATAAATTCGCATAAATATTTACATCTGAGTTCATGAAATATTGATAAAGATGTAAATATTTATATTTTAGTAATTTAAAGTAAAGTAAAACAATTTTAGGTTTCTTGGGTATTTTGAAAAGAGGTATTATAATATATTGCCTACACTAAATGTGCATATGTCTTTGAATATTAAAAGTTAATTATGCTGTATCGTTAAATATACTGTGTTTGTACAAGTAAAATTTGTTTATAATCATTATTCTGTTTTAAAAATATTTATGAATATCTTAGAATCATTACATATGTGAATCCAATGCAATCCTTTTTGTAATATCTTAAAAAAAGCAGAGATGATAAATACAGTTTTAAATTTTGTATAAGAAAAAAAAATGTTTCTATTCTATTATTAGAGTTTCTTATATTATTTAGAACTCCCTGTGCAATATTCCACGTATCAATATCAGACTTTTTCTACTATAGTAACTTGGGATATAATTTATAAAAACAATGTATTAAATATATCGTATAATGATTTAGAATAGAAATTATTAATACACCGTTCTTAAATATACTGCTTCTTTTTCAGCTAAAATTTATTTATAATCAGTACTCTGTATCAAAAAGTATTAATTAGCAGTATCAACGATACATTACACGTGTACATTTAGTGCAATAATCTTTATAATATCTTAAAAAGGGCAACCATGATAAATGCAATTTAAACATTGTCAAAGGAAGTTTATTATTATTTTCTTATTATAATTTCTTGTGTTATTTAGAATTTTTGATGAAATATTTCACATATGTGTATTAGAATTTTTCCGCTATTTCAACATAATTAATAATTTGGAATAGAAATTATAATATGTTATCAACACCAAATTAACGTATGCGTTTAAATATTATGCATTAATTATGATCTATTGTTAAGTATACCGTATTTTTCATCTAAAATTCATTTATATCCTTACTTTGTTTTAGACAACAATTAACAATATCTAAGAAACATTGTATGTAAATTCAGTGTTTTTTTTTTTTTTTTTTTTTTTTTTTTTTTTGATAACTTAAGAAGGGTAATCTTGACAAATAGAGTTCAAACATTTTTAATGAAATTTTTAATTTATTGTTAGAAGGTCTTACATTATTCGAGAAGTAAGGATTCCCATGGGTGTGTCGTAATTTTGTTACTAATGCAACACAATAAATTATTTGGAATAGAAATTATAACATTTTATCAAACTAGATTTCTCAGTACATCTAAATGTTATATGTTATTTAGACTGTATTGTTAAATATATCATATTTTTCAGCTAAAAGTTATTTACAATTATCACATTGTTTTAGAAAATAACTAACAACAGTATCTATAAAACCTTAAGTGTAAATTTAGTTTTTTTTTTTTTTTTTTTTTTTTTTTTTTTTCGATATTTCAATAAAGACAAACCTGACAAATACCGTTTTTAAATAAATCCTTATTCCATTTTCAGAATTTCTTATATTATTTGGAACTCTCAATGTAATATTTCACATATCTGTATCGAAATTTTGCTACTATAGCAACATAATTAATGATTTGTGATAGAAAAGTTTTGAAGTATTTTGAACACTTTTTAAAAATATATTTCTAATAGGATTAAAGTATTACTAAGACAAAAAAAAAAAAATGTTTTGATAAATTGATACAACAGATTTATGTTGTTTAGAAAGATTTGTATCCAATTCGATTCCTTCCACTTTTACAAAATATTTCATTTATGACCTAATTCAATAAGGAAATAAAAAGAAAAAGTTTTAAAATTAAATTAAATGTATTATGATATATTATTCTTCACAAATATTTTTCTTTATTCTAAGAACCAAAACAAAAAACAAATTGCTTTTTTAAACATGTGTTAAATGAATAAATTTTCCATAAAAAATATGCTATAAAACCATAATATTTGGTTACGTTATCAAAAGTATTTGTAAAAAATCGTCTGTAGAAGTTAAACAATTTTATTATTTGAAAGTAATTTTGTGTGTGTGTGTGTGCTTTTTGGGATAGTCATATTATTTTATGAACCAATGATATAACAAAAAAAAAAAAAAAAAAATGCTAATAAACGCAATATATTGCAAAAGCCCTCAACACTTGTTTCGAATTAAATTAAATAATATCACACTTTCTCAGATAAAAATAAGTGCACGAATGCAGAATGCAAGTAGCAACACGCAAATCCATAACATTATAAACTAATTGAAATATATATTAAAGCATATATCTGTAACATTTATAAACGAATAGATTTTTTGTTTCTTTTTTATGGAGATGAAGATAATAAATGTAAAATATATAGTAAAATAAAAAATATATAAAAGAACAATGAAGAACAGACATGTTTCACTTTATACATTTTTAAACATCATGAAAAATGTTAAAACCAGATCCCTAATATAGTTTTAAGTATTTATAAAAATGTAAAACGTGCAAAGAAAATAAAAACAGAAAAGTATAAATAAAAATAAAATAAAAATAAAGTTATTATTAGATTGAAAAACCTCAAAACAGTGTGTCAACTATTAAATAACAGTGTGATATTTACTTTAATGTTTTATTGGGATAAAAAATATTGATGTTTATAATCTTTAAAAATTTAGTTTTTCATCAGAATTATTGTTAAGATTATATTCCAATTATTAACATTGTGTAGAATATTTAAAATATGTAATCATAGTTAGAAAAAAAAATAACCGCAAAAGTTGACGATTTTTTTATTATTATTATTATTTTTTTTAAGGGGGAGGGGGAGGAGGAAGATAATCGTCATCTACAAATTAAAAATAGACAAACCTTTTTTTTTTCTTTCACATAATAACTCTTTTTAATACAATATTGGTATTTCTCGTATTACGTCAGTTCAATACACTCCTTCTCATAATTATAAGGACACCCGTTTTTCTATATTAACTAAACACTGAACACTATTATTTAAACAAATATATTTTTGATTAATTTGAATTTCATTAATAGACTATATTTAAAACGTTTATCGTTTTTCTACCTTAAAAACTTCAAATATGGTAAAAAGATGATTTTTCAGGTGTTCACAATAACAAGGACAGCTCGAATTTTAGTAATTTTGTTCAGTTATTATTTAATATTTTATGGGGTCTTTTTTTAGGGTTAAACAGTCAGACACATTCTCTCTGGTATATATATATATAATTTTTTTTTAATATTCAGTTTCAATACCATTTGGTAAAGCATATATGATATTCTTAATACATTTAAACTATTTAAAATTGCTTTCCACTTGCATGCACTTTTCTAATATCATAAGTTTAGGTTTTTTCAACTTTTAGGCCATGGGAAAGGCAATAATACAGAAGTTTCTTCCTTCACACTATTTCCTATTGCTCTAAAAGTAGAGCAAAAATGTAAGTCTTGTTGAAAAAAATATAACTACCCCCCCAAAATCTAACAAAAATCTGATAATTCCACGTTTAAAATTTGCGGATATTCTCTTGATGTTCATAATAATAGCAAAAAATTACTAAATTCATTCTGTGATCAGTAGAAGCAGCTCCCCAGAGCACCATAGGTCCACTTTAAATCGCCCGATTCATATCTGCCTTTAAAAAATCTACTCTGTCTTTCGCTATCTTCAGATCGTGCCAGTAACTGTTAAAACCATCTGGTTAATCAAGAATAAAATGTTTTTCATCCGAAAATGCAACATTTTACCATTTAATATCGTCTTTATTCAACTTTAAAACAGACGTTCTTTCCCCAATTATATCCTGATTGATTATTACAGGTTTTTTTATTCATTTTAACATATTATTAATGATTTTAAATATGCATAAATGTGGACCCTAACCTTTCGTTAAAAATTACGAGCAAATTCAGCATGAGTCATTATGAGTAAAACAGTAAGAGGAATTATGAGTCTTCGATCCCTGTAAAACAACTCTGATTTTGCATCAGATCTCTCTCCTATCAAACCAGCAGTTCAACGTTCGATCACATTTCCTTCAGCAATTTTAGACCTTCGAATTTCATTAGAAATTCGGCGGATTTAAATTATCCTTCCACTTAAAAAGCACATTTATCATACTTCACTACTTGAATGCTCTTTTTTTCGAGGAATTATCAGTAATGTCCGTTCAAGAAAAATTGAAGGCTTATATATGAATTAATCTAGCCCAGTAGTAAACAAATTCGCATGTGAAGTATAATTTATCCGCTAGTAAGTTAAATAAAACGAAAAAATCTGGATTGTCCCTATAATTATGAACATCTAAAAACGTGGAGAAAAACACATTTTGCATTATTTTTTATTAATTTTTTTTCATATTAAAAAAAATATAGCAATTTTGGTTTTTAGAATACTAGATATATTAAGCGCACTTAGTATAATCTTCTTCACAATTATTTTTACATTAGTTATTTCAAAATTTAAAGTGTCCTTATAAATATGAGAAGGAGTGTATAGCATTTATGTTATATACTTTTTTTCTCAAATCATCATAGAATTATAAAAGAAAGTCTCTTTATCGTTTATTTAAATTATAAAATAAAATAAATAAAACAAAAAGAATAAAACCATAGTTGCAAAGTGTGCCGAACTCGGTGGAAGACTTCATACCAGAAATTTTATACAGCAATTTTCGCTTTATTTAATCATAAAAAGATAATAAGACTATTTCCATTAAAAATAGTGTGTATAATACAGATTTAAAAATACAAAATGTTGGCAAGTCTGATAAACTTAATATCGATCAAGAGAAAGTAACACAATCCCTGTAGTATTAATCAGGAAAAAAATAGGAAAAGGGTAAACATAAAACAAATTACTTCGTTAAAAATGATAGTTCAGCATTTCACCATTCATTTGGTGCAAATTAGGCAAATTTTACTACAACTAATATTTTGGTGCCAAGTGTTGAAATTTTAGAGTTATTTATTAATAAAGTGACATTGGTAAAATTAATTGGTGAAACATAGCACACAAAATTTCTTAAAATAACCATTGCAGCTAAATTGGAGCACTTTCTCCAGTGGAATGTAACACACTATTTTTAACAGTTTAACTTCTATGAAAGCCATATATAACATATTATTAAAAGAATATTAATGAGTGCAAATTTTTATTTATTTTTGCATATAAATCACTATAGTGATTAGCATGGAGATCAAAATGGTTAAAACACATGTCTTCTAAACAAAAGATAATGTGTTCAAACACTTCTTGCAGTTAAACAAAGTAAGTTCTAGAATTATTTAATTAACTTTATAAATAATAATAATAATAATGTTTGTAATAAATTATTGTAAATGTATTACCTTGAATGAATAGATAATAAACTTAAACATTTGTCGAAACTCAAATTTCTCTTCAAAAATTTTATTGGCTTTCGACATGTAATACACAGCAAAGTGAGTTCCAAATTCAGTTGTAATTGCAGTTCTCCCGAGCCAATGTCTGGAGGCTATGTGTACTTATAAAAAAAATGGAAGAATCGAATAAAACATATTGAACTGAAATCGAATTATTTTGTTTTAAAACTTGTTTAATTTAAATAACCTCAAATTCTTTAAATTCCTCACCAAAATAACTTAGATATTTGTTACACAATTTCCTCATAAATCAGGCTATTTCATTTAATTGGAAAATATGTTTTGATTTACATGTGCGTTTGATATAAAATAAATTAACTATTTTGTATCTATTTGTTAAATAACATTTTAAACGTCAGATGAAAATAGAAATGATTTGCTACTTTTTTCCAAAAATTAAAAAATTCATCCGTTACCCTGACATGTTTCAATTATGAAGTCTCGTCATTCTCACCTACTGCCCTACTTCATGTTGTAGATATGATAGTGATAATATTCCCCTGTCCCCTCCCACACACACAAATACACACTAGTAAGAAAAAAATGGCAAAAGAACTTTTATTTAAGGTGAAAACTCAGAGTAGAAATTTTTGACCGAATAAAAAACTTTCATTACTTGCGGTATTCGACTTTGAAAGTAATTATAGTAGAAGATCAAAAGTAACTTTTAAAGGCTGATGACAAACTTTTCAAATACAACTTTTAAGACTTATGCAAGATAGCAGCACTAACTCCGTTTATATAAGAAAGAGAACGGAATCATATTTATTCATTCAGTTTATTTGAAAATTCATTAAGCTACATAGAAATATATATATATATTTAACATTTATCACTTTTATTATTATGCAGACAAAAACATACATTTTTTCTGATATTACATTAAAAAAAGAATATGAAAAAAAAAAAAAAAAAAAAAAACCTTAAGGTAACTTATTGATAATCAATATTTTTTAGTTGAATTCTTCCTCACTACAAATATTTCAAAAGACTTTTTCTTTTTCGGAGAAGAGAGGAATGATGTTCTGTCGTTGCAAAATATGTTCTTTTTAAGTAGCTATAAATAATGTAAAACTAACATTCTTTTACATGAATTTCAGCAAGAACAGTTATCGGTTCTTGTGTATAGCACTTTTAAAAGCCATCATCATATTTTTAAAATTCGTATGAGAAACTTTTGTCATGAAGAAAATTATTGATGTTTCAGAATATCAACCGAAGCATATTTTAAATTATTAATCAAACGAAATGTATTTAAAAATGCAACATATTTTAAAACTAATTAATTCCTTGAAAAGTGTTTCAAATATTTCCGAAAAAACTTAGCTGAAGTTTTCAGATTTACGAAATATAAAATATAGAATTTTAAAAATTAAATAGTAAATTAACAATTATATGTGTAAATAATAATGAAATTATATAATATAGAACTTTTAAATATAAATAATAAACTTAAACGATATATGTTTAAATAATAATGAAAATGTAATGTTTAGTAAAATTTGACAAATTTATGAACGTGCAAATGTTTGAAAAAAAAAAAAAATTATAAAAAGTACTATAATTATGGTAACGATTTTTTAAATCAAACATAATTATTAATTATTGTCCAATAAAAAAGTTAATCTATTTTTGTATATTTATACTTTTCATTAACATTTTTGTTGAAATAAATTATTAATGCATCCTAATTTCGATATAACCTTTTCTTTTACAAATTTTACTCCAGTAGTTTAAAGAATTATAATAAATAAAATAAGTCATGTTGTTCTTCAAATTTCGAATCCTAGTATATAATACTTGGAATCCTTACATTAGGCTAATAACACTTCATTTATTTTGAAAATTAAACTCAAAAATTAAATTAAACTTAAAAAAAAAAAAAAAAAAAAAAAAAAAATAGTAACATAATTAATGATTTGGGATATAATTTATCAATACATTCTATAATGATTTCGAATAAAAATTATTAATACACCGTTCTTAAATGTACCGTATATTTTTCAGCAAAAATTTATTTATAATGAGTACTCTGTTTTAAAGAGTAATTAATAATATTAAAGAAACACTACATGTGTGAATTTAGTGCAATACGTTTTGTAATGTCTCAAGACGAGTGAACATGAGAAATACAATTTAAACATTGTTAAAGAAAATATATTTTTATTTCTTTTTTAGAGTTTCTTGTGTTATTTAGATCTCTTGATGTAATATTTCACATACCTGTATTATAATTTTTCTACTATTGCAACGTAATTAAAGTTTTGAAATAGAAACTATAATATTACATCAGCATTAAATTTACATAAACGTTTAAATATTATATATTGATTATCATGGATTGTTAGATACATTGTGTTTTTCAGGTAAAATTAATTTATAATACTACTTTGTTTCAGACAACAATTAACAATATTTAAGAAACATTAAATGTAAATTTAGAGTATTTTTTTTTTTTTTGGGGGGGGGGGGGAGGGGGACAATATCGTAAGAAGAGCAAGTATGACAAATACAGTTTTAAAAAATTCATAATACATTGCTAGAATTCCTTTTATTATTTTGAACTCTTAGTGTAATACTTCACATGTCCGTATTGGAATTTTCTATTATAACAACATAATTAATGATTTGCGATTGGAAGTTGTGAAGTATTTTTGAGCACTTTTCAAAAATATGTTTCTAATAGGATTAAAGTGTTACAGAGACAAAAAAAAATATTTCTTTGATAAATTGATATAACAGATTTATTTTGTTTAGAAAGAATTGTATCCATTTCGATTCTTCCTATTTTTACAAAATACTTCATTTAAGATCAAATTCAAAAAGAAACCTTAAGTAAAATTTCAAAACAAATTAAATGAATTGTGATATATTATTTTTAACAAACAATTTTCTTTACTTCGAAAAAAAAAATTAAATAAATCACATTTTTTAACAATAAAAGATAAATCAAGATAGAAGAAAAAAGATAAAGCAGCGATATATGAATATTTTTCCATACAAAACATAGAATAAAACCATGAAGTTTGTTTTCAATATCAGAAATATTTAAAGAAAATTGTCTGTTATATCTTTTTATTTTTTTAAACAGTTAATTTTTTCTTTTTTTTTCTTGTATGTACGCATATATATATATATATATATATATATATATATGCGTGTGTGTGTGTGTGTGTGTGTGTACTAGGGGATTTTCCAAAGTTCTTGGTTTTGTTTAGAAAAAAAAAAGAATCAGAGTTACAAAATTTTATATTTAATTAACATAAAAAATGAAATTGTATGTCATATGGTTATTTAGTTATGAAATTATATATTTAATCCTTGGAAGCTTATATGCTTTTTATAGAGTTGTCCTGACATTTGTAGACCATCAAAATAAAGCGTTTTTCCTTTTTTTTTTCAAATTAAGAAACAGAAAATAATTATAAATTGCTAGGTTAAGTGAATAAAGAGGATGGCGGACCAATTAAAATACCAGGGGATTCAATTTAGCTCGAAATGTGCGCAGGTGCATTGTCAATCAAAAACAGGATTCCTTCCTTGGTCAACTTTCCCCGGCGTTGCTTCATAATTTCCTCTTTTAGTCGGTGTAGAATGTTAGAATAATACTCACCAGTTATACTGGAGCCCTGGGGTAAGTAGTTCATTAACAGTATCCCACTTTTTTCCCTAAAAACAGGCGCCATGAATTTTTTGTTTGATCTCTGGATGCAGACCTGTGTGACACTTTTGATTGTTCTTTTGCTTGAGGATCATAATTATGGGTCCATATTTTGCCGTCTGTCACTAAAATAAGCAAAATTTCCCGGGAAACTTCAAAGAGGACGAAAATTACTTTGGTGTTTCAACACATTACTTCTTTTTGATCATTATTCACATATTTCGGCCCAAATGAAAAAGTTGCAAAAATCAGAAAGACTTGATATTTTTACAGTTATATATCAACACATATAACTTTCATATACCACCAAATTTATTCATCTATTTCACCCCGAAGGAGGCAAAGCCAGGAACCTTTTAGTCTCCCCTCGTATGTGTGATATATGCGTGTGCTTTTGGGGTTGATAGTGTTATTTTCAGAGCCGCAAAAACCGATGGCCGATGACGTAAAAGAGTATAATCAAATTTAATATTAAAAAACAAAGAAAACATCCAACACATGTGTCTACTTAAATTCAATAGTCCTACCCTTTATCGGAATTTATTCTGCTCTTGTGAGCAGGCTAAATGTAGCACTATACAAAATCTATAGCAATATAAACGAATAGAAAAGTATTATATTAAAAATATTGCTGTATCTTAATATTATATACATATATATTAAATAATAATACTAAAAATGTGTCACTTAAGCAATTTTTAACCATAACAAAGAAAAAATGTTAAAACTATGTCCCTAAATTAAATTTAAGAATTTATAAAAATGTAAAATAAGTAAAAAAAAACACGAAATATAAAAAACTACATATATTATTTACTTCAAAAAAGTCAAGATAGTATGCCAACTATTAAATAACAGTGTGGTAATTACCTAAACGTATTCTAAGAAAAAACATTACTGCCTGTTTCAAATTTTGCAAATATTACTTTTCCAATTTACTTGCAGGCAAGCAACAGTAATTTTGTCTTTAAAAAAAGAATTGAGGTATATTTATGCAACCAGTATATTTAAAAATATATTAAACTACATACAAAATAATTTCTCTAACATTTAACAATTTTATTATTACGCAGGCGAAAACATGCAATTTTTTTCGGTATTACATTAAAAATATAATGAAAAAACTCTAAGGTAGCTTATTTATAATCAATATTTTTTAGTTAAATCCTTCCTCACTGCAAATTTTTCAAAAGATTTTTTTTCGAAGAAGAGAGGGATGATGCTCTGTCGTTGCAAAATATGTTCTTTTTAAGTAGCTATAAATAAGGTAAAACTAACATTTTTTTACATGAATTTCAGAAAGAACATTTATCGATTCTTGCATATAGCAATTTTAAAAGTCATCATCATATTTTTTAAAACTCGTATGAGAAACTGCTTCCATGAAGAAAATTGTTGGTGTTTCAGAATATAAACCGTAGCATATTTAAAATATTAATCATACGAAGATATTTAAAAATGCAACGTATTTTTAAACTTTTAAAGACTTGAAAATATTTTCAAATATTTTCGAAAAAGCTTAGTTGAATTTTACAGATTTGAGATATAAAAAATAAAATATATAAAATTTTAAAAGCCAATAGTAAATTAAAATTTATATGTGTAAGTAATAATGAAACAATACAATATAGAACTTTAAACAGTAAATGGTAAATAAAAAGAATGTATGTGTAAATGATAATGAAACATTAATATTTAGTAAGTAAACTATTCATTATACAATGTGCAATTTCTGAGAAATATATATATATATATATAATTTAATTAATCATCTAACCATCTAACTCTCTTTTGTTTAAATCGCTGACAGAAATATGCGATAACTAAGCTGTTCATTTTTTCGCAATGCATTTATAAGTCAAAGTTATATAATTATGAATTTTTCCTTGCTTTTTATATTTGAAGTTTCCAAATAATAGCCATAAAGATTATATTCATGTGTATTGTTGTATATTTAATCTGAAGTTGAAATAAGCATATTTTTACTACACCGGAAAAAACTGTCACGTGAAACAATTTTTGCCCTTTAAAAACCCGGTCAGAGATTAATTTTTACATTTATAAGTGAAAATGCAGTGTAGTTATAATATAAGTGGATGTGTTTTGAATTTGTTATAGAAAACCAATTGAGACTAATGGCATTAGATTTTGCCCAAAAGAAATTCTCAATCACAAACCTCTGTTTTTTGTTGTTTTTTTTTCTTTTCTTTTTTTTTTATGAACAGCAAAGTTATTGTATCATCGTACTTATTAAAAAAATTATTATTATTTACCGTCTATTACCATAATTCATCATTTTCTAACTTAATGTTAGGCAATTTCGCTTATATTAAAAGTGTTACTGTTTTTAAGATGCACACGAACTTGCACATTTTCACCACAAAAATGGTCTTACGTATACGTTTTGAATCCATAGTCATTAAGGGAATTCTTAAAGTTGAAAAGTTTATTTTAAAATTACTGCCTTAGAATTTTGAAAGTTAGCAGAAAGTTAACAAAAGTATTGAAATGTATAAATATCACGTGCATTAAATTTTTTCGAAATATACTGAAATAAAAGAATTAAAATTTAGAGACTTGTTTATTTTATTTTATTTTATTTTATTTTTTACTTCATTTTTTACTTCATTTTTATTTTTTACTTCTCCATGCGATTGAGTTTTTAAAATTTCCTCATTATTCGCGATTATTATAGTTTATCAATATATTTTAAATATATTACTGCATTAATGTTTGGTTGGTTGATAAGTTATTTTTATTTATGTTTTTTTTTAATATTTTTGTCAGAAAAAATATATCTCATATAGATACACTTTTAAAAACACGTGTATTGTTATAAATTTATGAATGAAACACTTTAACACAGGTATAAATTTTAAAAACATTTAATTTGAAAAAAGGCACATTTCTAAGCTTCTCGCCCTGATTAACAGGGCATCATCAGGAAAACTACATGGTGCAGTTTTGTTCAAGTGCAGTTGTGTTGAAGTACATATATATATTATGCTTCAGGTGAAAATTACCGTTAAATCGCTACTTTAGTTCAAAATAATTTTCGGAGTTCATTGGTTGTAGCCACTTTAAGTTAACAATGAGGTACCATTTGACAAGTTCCAGTTATCAAAAGTAATTTGTTGTTGAAAACAGAATGTCCTTTCTGACCTAAGCTGCACACTTGTGAGCAGGTTAGACATCCACATATCCACATACATTTTTGAATCTGCAGCAGTCTTATGTAATAAAATCAGGAAATAAACGATCGTACTATTTCCCAGAAAGTATAAAGTACCATTTTCTATCAACAAATAACGGTTGTACTTCATGTTTTTCTTTCATCCGGGAAAAACAGAAGAATGTAATATCTTAAGGTAAAAATGTTCCGGTCGAAAAGGAATAATATTATTTTGTGTGCTCCATTACCTTGTATCATTTTCAAAACACTGCTTAGTTGCTATTTTTTTCCACTCAGTATTCCTGTTCACTTTTTACATAACTGCCACTATATTTTATTTATACCCCTATTACAGAATAATAAAAGATACTATAATGAATTAAATATAAATTTAAGAATAATATTCTATATTAAATGTAGCGGTAAAAATAAAATATAAACATAGTTGCCAGCGGCTACCTTGCCATTTAGTATTACAGTGTTTAATTTATGTCCTGTAAATTCCCTAATTCTAACATTGCATACACAAGACTTTTTTTTTATTATTATTTATTTTTGCTAAAAGGTTTAACAAATATATCATTTCATCTCTTCAGAAAATTTTAAGTATGCAACATTAATTTACTATACACAATATTATTTAACACTTCCAGGGGTAAGATACTTGTAACTCGCCCAGCCCGAAGGCACCCGAGTGAACACTTCCAGGGGTAAGAAAATTTTGCCCATTCAAAAACAACTGCCACATGAATTAACGATTTTAGAAGCAAAGAAATACATGATGTTTTTCTTCTACGTTATAAAAGTAAAAATTTATATATTTATATATATATCTATGTATGTATAAATCCAGGGCGAGTTTTTACTACTGTGAATTAAAATTAGGTAGTGTACAATGCATCAATGTCCCACCCTCCCCCATCTTGAAGTGTACTGGTGGACACAATTAAGAAATGGAACACATTATTTGCACAAATGTTTTTCGTCTCTTAATTTTGTCCACCAGTATAGTTACATAACAACTACCTGAGGATTTTTTTGAAATTTCCTTAATAAACTTTTTCATTTTTTTTTTATATTTTTTAATTAAAAGTGTTATTTAACTGATAAAGAATTATCTAACGTCATTATTTAGTTTTTATGACTAAATTTCAGGTTTTCATCTTAAATATTGTTTTTATTTCAAGGTTGGAAAAATTACTTATATAAAATATACAACTATTGTCGTTATTTTAATACGATCTATATATTTTTAATGAGAATATTATTCGCATGCAGAATTTAGTGAACAAAATATTTATATAAATGTACAGAAAACAAAATAATATTTCATTATAACTATTCTTTTTTTTTTTTTATTATTATTATTATTTATATTTATAATTAAATATCATTAAAACTCTTACATATTGTAACGCTTATTTCATTTATGATCAATACAAAAGAAACGGCTTCTTTAAAATTTTCTTCGCACAAATTAAATCATAAATTGAAATAAAATAATTAATTATATGAATTTAATTTCTTAGATTTAAATTGCCAGTATGTAAGCTATTTTCATATTTTATTTATAAAAAACATCTTTTACAAACTACCCTTGATTCATTTTTTTAATTAAACAGATATATAACAGAAATATTAGTTATTTATCTCATTTTAAAAGATAACAAATGTGGTTTTTTCAGCAGAAAAAAGAAAAATAAATAAGTAGAAAAGTAAAATACATATTTCTATGAAGTGTAATATTTTCGGATTTGTGCATCCATAAGTACACAATATCACGCAAGTTTACCCCCCACACACACCACTACCATAAAAAAAGAAAAAGAAGAAAGAAGAAGGAAAATAAAAATTTTAACTTTTTTTTTTTAATTTTTTTTTTAGCGTGAGACATTATAGTACTTTTACTTGAATAATAATAATAATGAAAAAAAAAAAAAAAAACATTAACTGCCCTACAACTTTTTTTTCTTAAAATATTTTAAGGTCAAGTAAAAGGTTAATTAAACAGGAGAGGCGTTGTTTGTAATTTGAAACTTCATGAGACTCAAAATTATGTTGTATTTTATTTTAATTTTATGTGTTAACAGTTTAAGTTTTAATAGAAAACCATTTTATGTGTCTTTTACATGTAAATTAATTATATCACATTCACTATTATTTTATCTTTATTTATTTGTTTATTTTGAAATTTAAGTATAACAATTTGAAAAGATTTTTTTATATATTTTTTTTATTTAGGAAAAGGATGATTTAATTTTTTTTAAGCAATTTTTAGGTGGAACACTCACGATGCGTCCATTTAACCTACATTTTTTAAAGCATATTATTGTAGTTTAAGATGTGTTTTACATATAACTTTATTACGAAAATTAATACTTACAACTCGGATAGTCCAGAGAACTACAAAGGATCAGAAATAACATCAGAACTTATTTAAAACGAAAAGTAGCAATTAAAATTAGAAAGGAAGTAATAAACAATTAAAAATGAACAATTAAAAAAAAACAATTAAAATGGAATAATAGGCAAGTTTTAAGAATAGTGTAGTCACTGGAAGTTCATATTGGTTCTAGAATCCAAATACGATTAACTAATGTCTCTGTCATTCTGGGAATTTTCATTAAGTCCTTTGCAAGTCAAAAAATGCTTCTTTTCCAGAAATCAGGCCTACGTTGGTAGAGGGTACACCTATCTCGAACAAATGTATTTTTAAACACTCATGTTCGTTCTGTTAAATGAAGATGTAAGATAATATATACTGACTTTATCCATTTAAAGTATCCTTTAGTAACAATTTAATATCGTTTTAGAATTATAATTCATTATTTTATTTCACACACATTTCTCTTTCAAATCAAGACATCTACTGCTTTCATTAAGCCCATCCCCCGCCACTAGAACTTTTGAACATTTTAACTACACTCCCAGACATTTAATATGGTTATTTTATTTATTAGATTAGCCTTAAATATTCAGAAAATTTACAGCTACCTTGTTTATTAACTCGATTTCGAGTAACCCATAGACAGAAAATAGTTTAATATAATTCATACTAGCAGCGTAGAGGGGAAAAAAGGTAACACTGCTGAAAATCATTTATGTCATTTTCTAATAACAACTCTAGACAAATCAACTATTAATACTCAGACTTTTAGTTTCAGGTTAAATAATGTAACTAGAACAGAAATTTAGTGTAGTAATTTTGACTCTCTATCGCACATAAATGAAGGTTCAAGTTTATATTTAAACTCTACGATCTCTTTTTAGAATTTAAGTCCGATTTGGACAACACCGGAGAATTAAACCAGATCCTCAGATAGTGTGAACATGTCCGAACGGGAACTCAGATTTCGAATGAGGCAACTAAAGACCTGATCAGTAACCATATCACAATCAGATAGGATATATGTGCAAAAAAAGGTTAAAAAAGCACCGTGCATGTTATTAGATATGTGTGCTAGGGTGGATCGAAAAACACGTTTTTTCTGCAATACAATTTTAATAGCGCGGAAAACTTGCGCATAGGCGTCATTATAAATGAAAAAAATGTTTTTTTTTTTTTTTTTTTTCAAAATTTGAAATCGCGCAGAAAGCCTAAAGTTACTAAAAAAGGTCAAAATACCGGTAAATATTAAAAAAAGAAAATGCAAAAATTACAAAAAAAAAAATATTTTTTGTTCTAATAGTGAAAAAAGTGTTTTTAAGAGTGTCCTTAATGCATACAAAATATAATTAGACCCATTCTTATTTTACTGAATTCGCGCAAAAGGCCTAAAGTTGCGGGTTGTATAGTAAAAAAAACGATATTTCATGATTTTCGACGATTTTTAAACATATGCCAAAACCCATAAAACTTTTATTTTTAATTTGTAATAGTGTAAAAACCATTCAAAATAGTTTTCCCAATCCAGAAATTTTCAGACCTGTTATTCCTTTACTGTATTCGCGCAAAAGGTCTAAATTATAGTATAAGTAAAGTTATAGAGTCCCGTAAAAACGCCGTTTTCCATATCTGATGAGTGTTTATTTAACGCATTAAGATTTGTAATAAGACTCTAACAAGCGATTTACAAAAAATGTATTAGCCAAACATATCATATTCCAGCTCTCAGCTTATTTCAACATTTAATCTGTGCTGAAATGACCAGTACTCACGGCGAGGACGTGACTGCAAGGCGAGTCCCACCTCCATCCTACCCAACCAACCAACCAGAGTGAATTTTATTTACAATATTTACAGTAACTATTTACTTTGTACAATGCATTTATGTTCGTTGTAGGCAAAAGGTTATTTACATAGAAGCCCTTTTGAATTCTGACTTTGAATTAAATGTGGGCATCAGCTGTCTTGATTTAAAAGTAGCTCTAATATAACCATCTCGATTTTCATTCCCGCACACTTTTTCTGCTGCTTCTGTAATCAGTTTTACACACCTCTCAACTGACTGGGTGTGGCATGGGAATTTGAGGTAGTTAAAGTCTGGTAGCGCTTTGTCTTTTAATAAAGAAGCAATGTATTCAGTTGGCATCTTGGACAGTAGTGGCGGCGGTGTTAACTTGCAGATTGACCAATCAATTAGTTCGGTATAGTCGTTTGCACTAAAATTTATTGAAGGTATTTTGAAGTCTCTTACATAACCTTCAGCTGATGGCTCATTTCTGGATTGAAGGATCCTCCTGTAGCCAAGTTATCTAATGTGTGGCCTGTCATCCATTATCATAGCCAACATCATATTTTCTGGGTGGCAGAAGAATGCGTTTTTTTCTGAATTACTGGATCAATGATTTGCTTGATATTGTCCGGTAGATGCCTGGTTGTTTTAACTACCTTCAAAATATGCTTCGGTCCATCTTTCACAGTGTAGTTTTTCTTTATATCAAACCAAACAGGTGCATATGACTTCACTGTGTAATTTGCAAGAGTCTGCAACGCAATTGTTGGACTAGTTTGGGATACATACAATCTTAAAACCCGGTTAGCACAGGTTAGCCAACGAGAGTGGTTCATGCGTCCAGGATCCCTAGCAGCCAATTCTGAATTACAGATTCCTGTGTTGACCGCTTTTGCAATGTCTAGGAGATACTTCTGATTTTTACTCAGATCGTTTTTAGTGATATCAATGACTTCTTCTGATTGTATCGGCTCAAAATCTACAACAGGGAGTTTCTCACATTCAGGGAGTTGTTTTCCAACTGGAACGCTAAATGATGCTGGTCCTGTTGTCATTCCATCCAAGTGATCAAACAAATGCCTATAAGGTAACTCGTTAAAATGTAGCAAGCAGATAAACCATTGCAAAGGACGGCGACACTTAACTTCAATGTTATGTACAACACCGCTTTTCCATCCAGTGTTTGTGACTGTTCCATCACATCCGATGGCCTCCACTGCACTCATATCAAATTCCTTCTCTTCCAAGTGTTCGTAAATACTGTCAGCAATTTCATTTGCGGTACCTTTCTTTGGTGTGACATGGCCAATGTATTTACCACCTGGCTCACTTATCACGCTAATATGTTCTTCTTTTATAGTTCTGCGGTACATTTTAGCTCCAATCTTTTCTTGAGTTATTGTATTATCTTTTCTTCCGTCGAATTAAATTGCATTGACTTCTTTCATTTGGTGGTCTTCTTCCGTTATTGCTTTCCGAGTCTTCACTTTTTCTCTTCTTATTTTGTTTCTGTCTATTACTTTTGCTATGTTTTCGTCAGATATCAGTCCCAAATCGTGTAAAACGCCGGTAGCTATTGCAGCGGTGGCTCTGTCCGACACCCCGAACCTGTCACTCAGCAAGGATGTTGTTGTCAGCTTCGAACGCATTTGCGAGAGAACGCATTTGCGAGAACGCATTGGAGAAGAAGGCAACAAAAAACCTACATCACAGTCAGCGTCTGACGAAGTTTTCTGTCTTCTATATTTTTCATCACTGCAATCACTCATTACACCTTTTCTTGTGCTGAGAATACTAGGATCAAACGTAGTAAGCGATTCTTGAGATAACAACTGTACACTTCTTTCTTCTCTCTTTTGTAATTTATTAGTTTCCTGTGCATCTAAAATACCAATAACCATTTTCCTGGCTGTTCTTTGATCGTGCATAAATTTCAACTCTATATCTGGAATCTTTTTTATTTTTTTCAAATTGACAAGCTACAGTCAAAGGACAAGCTGTACTACCCTTACAGAGAGTCTCACATGTGCAAGATAAAGTTATATTACATTTACAGGCAGCAATATCGAAAAGTTTGGTTTTCGCATTCTGTACGAAAACTTCTACTCTTTTCTTATAAAAATCTTTATCACAGTCCCGATTGAAAGATTTTTTTAACGCAATATACGAGTTATAGTATGATTGGATCATTTGGACCACACGAGTATGTGTTACTGTTGGGATTGTGGCCTTGTTATAAATCTGAACTATTTGAGTTACTACGGACTCGGCCACAGCTACAAATCCTAACTCTTTCTTATTCTTACGGCTAAATAACAAAGAACGTTTATACTTCTCAACTAAGCAACAGAGCAGCATATCCTCGTATGTAGGCAGCGATATTCCACTTAGTTCTTTGGGTACGCCAATGATAGGGCACGTAATACACTGTCTTGTAACACGCGAAGATTTTTCAGACTCCATTTCAAAACTACGAAATACACTTCCGCGTTTGGCGAGTCACACTACGCGTGGGCGAGTCCGCACGGTGCCGTCGCAGGGGAGTAAGCGTTGTTCTTTTGCACGAATACAGTTAAGGAATAAGGGGTATAAAAGTATTTTTTATGGATTAGTAAAACTATATTACATAGTTCTCACACTATTAGAATAAAAAAATACAACTTATATGGTTTTAGCACATGTTTAAAAATAGTCGAAAATCATGAAATATTGTTTTTTTACGATACAACCCGCAACTTTAAGCCTTTTGCGCGAATTCAGTTAAACAAAAATGGGTCTAATTATTTTTTGTATGCATTAAGGACACTCTTAAAAACACCTTTTTTACCATTAGAACAAAAAATGATTTTTTTTTTTTTTTTTTTTTTTTTGTAATTTTTGCAATTTTTTTTTTTTTTTTTAATTTACGTGTATTTTGACTTTTTTTGGTAACTTAAGACCTTCTGCGCGATTTCAAATTTTGAAAAAAAAAAAATAATAATAATATTTTTTCATTTATAATGACGCCTATGCACAAGTTTTCCGCGCTATTAGAATTGTATTGCAGAAAAAACGCGTTTTTCGATTCACCCTAATGTGTGCATGGCATAATGTGTTAATTCATTAAACACTTAACTCTGGCTTTTCCTCTTTGCCGAAGATAACCCAGGTTATCTGCGTTTAAAAGCAATGCAAGTCCATGGTATTTCCTGTTTTTTTTTTTTTTTTTTCATCTTTGTATTTTACACACACTGATGATTAGTATCTGGACTTTTTAATAATTTGAATATACATAAGTTCTAATCCAAGCATAATGCAAATTTTATTTACACCTAGAAAAATTTTAGAACTGATCATTTTAAAAGGTTTAAATATATACTTATATATATATACATATATGTAACAATATATATATAAATATATATACATTTTATTAGATCATTTAAAGATGCGTAAATGATTCTTCTAAAACAATATTTTTATAATAAAATAAAATAAAATAAATACATAAATGAATAAATCCTATTTTGATTTATTTTTGTGTATTTCGTTCTAGTTTCTAAAGTTTTCAAATTCATATGTACATTCTTTGATCGAATCTGAATTAAATGTATAATTTTTCTTCTTCTTTTTCTCTCTCTCTCTCTCTCTCTTACAAACTAATTTTCATATGCCTGAATTTGATATACTTCGTGGTATATATTTTATTGTATTTATAACATTAACTGTAAAATAAAGCATATATAATAAAACCTTGCTCATTTTCTTTGAGCAGTATATGAATATATCCACTTTAGTTATTTTGCTTAAATATGCATAATAAACTCACTCGCTTTAAGAATTGTATTTACAGGATATATACGGAAAAAATAATCTGGTTTGTCACACACACACGACTTTCTCTTACCTGCGTTTCAGTACTATAAAGATAGATTGCATATAAAGCCTTAAAATGAGCAGCGTAAGATATTAAAGTTCAATGTCCTTTTAAAATAATCTAATATATTTTTATAAACATATTTATTTCACATGTAATTCTGTATGAGGTGGGCTACCGCCCCCTCTTATCCCCCTGTTCAATTGTAATGCATACAATTATTAAAAAAAAAAAAAAATCTGTTATTAATTTACCACCAAATTTGCCAATTGTGATCAATTTTTTAAGTAATAACTTATTACGAACTTCAAAATACCAAATTTTTATTTCCTGCAATTATTTATTTTTAAGATACACTGATAACAGATATAAAAATCAATCGCTAAAAATTGAACTTTCGTAATCAAGGAACCTCAAAACGTATACAAAAAACCAGAGTGGAAAGTAGAGCTTCAAAAAATACTTTGTCATAGTATAGGTATGAAAAATGAATTTTGCCTCCTGAGCAGTGTTCGTCGACATTGTAAAATGTAACGAAGAACTTCGATCAATTAAATTCAATAGAAAAGAACGTTTGGATCAATTTTGGATAGCTCTGTATATTTTCTATAAACAATATGCTCTTTAAAAAATATTATATTTTTAAATTTATTCTTCATGAAAAATATCTAAGGCAAAATAAATTACAATTTCAGCAATTCACAAGTACAGTCCATATCCAAATACTTTGGGTAGTCCTGTAAACGAATAAAGAATGATTTCCGTATCACAATCTACGCAAAACATGCTTTTATGCCTTAAAAAAAAAAATAAAATAAAAAAAAGAAGAAGAAGAAGAAAAATGTTTATTCCGTCTTGTTTAACTCAGCTTATGCATGTTAAAGCGTACTTAATTGCAATTTTCCCCATAGAAGTAATTTATTTAAACTATCCTGGGTGGCACCGTACACGAACTATTTGCTTGATCTCAACTATAAATTTAGTATAACATCTCTATACCATACACATTTGGAAAACTCAGTTTGAACTTTCTGCTGCTGTTTGTTCTTGAGATATGCACACAGATACACACACAGAAAGACAGACACAAAGGCAAAGCGCTAAAAATACGATTTTCGGCTTCGGGGGACCTCGAAACGTGTAAATATAACAAAAACGCACTTTCAAAAATTTGAGCCAAAAACAATACTTTATCTACCATATATATGGGTAAGAGAAAGTAAAATAGTAATACGTAAAATTTCTCCCCAAAAATTGTCTTATTATACTGTACTTATGTTTTAATTTCTTTGTATTTGAAGTCAGAAAACTTGTATGAAATGCAAAAAAAAAAAAAAAAAAAAATTAACAAGAGAAAAAAAAATAATTTTTGTCTTAGTAATCTCAAAAATAATTTCTTTAAGTCATTATTTTAATATTATGAAACTTTGAGATAATTTTGTTTTCAATGTAAATATTTTATTAACTTTACTTAAAAAAAAAAAAAAAAAAAAAAAAGAAGGAAAGAAAAGTAAACTAGCTTCTTCGAACAGATTAAGTAAACATATTGTATAAAAGCAGTTAAACAAAAATTTAAATGCTGTTTCTTTTTTTTATTAATTCTGAATTAATAACAAAAAATTTTTATTATTTTAACACAAAATTTATTATTTATTAGCTTAAAATAAGCTTAGGTGTATTCCATTTTTATTGTGCTGAGTTTTATGTGGATTATGATTACAGTACGAAATAAAGTACGCAGGCGAAATTTAAATGTTTTATTTATAAGACAAATAAATAAAGCATGTTCTTTCAAAGAATACCAAACAGTGTATTCATTGATTCTATTTTAGTATTAATTTTTCGTAAAAGTCTTATAATAAGAAATTTATTTAATAAGAAATATCTTATCATGCATTTTTTTTTTTTTTTTTAAATATTTTTGTGTATTTCAGTATGTTATAAAATATCAGATACACTATACGAAAAATAGATAAAGTTGGATATTTTTGTTAAAGAATAAGATAAAGGATATCTTTGGCACAGCTAATATACAGGGTGATTCAAAAAAACTTGGACAAAATGACATGGTAGATCAGTCATACAACAAGGATCAAAAATCGCATAGGAACAGAGGGTCGCAACTGCGATCCGGAGCCGCTACAGGGCGTCTAAAATAATACATAACACAAAGAGAAGGAACAAAACCATTACAGATAATTTTATTGTTAATTACTCACTCACATGCGACTAATGCAAGCCAAATGTTGAGCCTACAGAAGATGCTCAAAGTTTTTTCCAGATGCATCGAGACACGTCTGGCATCTACGTTGCATAGAACGCCGCACCTTCTCTAAGATACCGGGTGTATCTCGAACACATCCTGCTGCCACAACGATTTTTACCACTAAGTTTTCCGGCGTTGCAACAGGTGTTTTATACACAAGTCCTTTTAAAAATCCCCATAAGAAAAAAATCCAAGGGAGACAGGTTGGGTGATCATGATGGTCATGCGATTGGTCCACCGCGACCAATCCAGCCGCCAGGAAAAGTAGCCTGCAAATGTTGCTCTGACGTCTGTGCATAAATATGCAGAAGCTCCGTAGAGTTGAAATCGGAGTATTTGACGAATAGGCAACGGAACATCGTACAGCATTTCTGGCAGAACCTCTTGCAAGAATGTTAGATAAATGGGACCGTTAAGTCTTTCTCGGAGAATGTACGGACCAAGTAAAAGTCACCTACAATGCCAGCCCACACGTTAACGGAAAAGTTTCGTTGTGCGACGTGCTGACGTGTAGCATGCGGGTTTTCATCCGCCCACGTATGCAGGTTGTGAACGTTCATCACATCCTCTAATAAGAACACAGCCTCTTCCGTGAAGAGAACACTTGCTGCGAAGTTTCGGTCTGAAGCATTTTCTTGCAAAAACCACCGCGCAAAATCCATAGGATTGTTGTAGTCTCCCGGTTCCAGTGCCTGTACGCGTTGTAAATGATAAGTCCTTCGTCGTGTACAATGCGCCAGACAGTAGCTTGGGGGATATGGGTCTTTCGGGATACAGCTCGTGTACTCGTTGAAGGATTACGCTGGAGTACTTCGGCAACTCTTTCTTCAGCATCAACTGTCCGAGTTATTCGTTGGCGACCAGCATCCGGCTTGTACACGTCGAACGAGCCAGTTTCACACAATCGTCAATGCAAAGTTGCAAAGAATGAGCGGTTAGGCACCTTTCTACCAGGATATTTCTCACAATACATTCGCAAGGCTTCTCGTCCATTGCAGCTGGCCATGCCGTTAATTAAATACATGTCAGCCATTTCGCGGTGCGTGTAACTAGCCATGTTACGCTCAACGCATCCACGACTCGAATGAAGACAATCTCCGTTTGTTCAGCTCGTGTTTGTATCGCAAGCTCTCTCGTGGCTCTAGCGCCCTCTACAGGCGTTTGCGACCCTCTGTTCCTATGCGATTTTTTATCCTTGTTATATGACTGATCTGCCATATCATTTTGTCCACGTTTTTTTTAATCACCCTGTATATGCAGTTGCATGCAAAAGTTTCGGGCTAAACTAATTTTTACCAATAGCCTTTGAATAAATTAAGGTAAAATATTGCACCGTAAACTTTGTCAAATATACATTGAAAATATATAACGAGCACATTTTTACAATGAATGTATTTAAATTTATAGTGAAATATGTATGAATCCGTTGATCAATGTTTCGGGCCAAGCAATTAAAAGTTCACACTGACGTTATTGCCCGAAAATGATTGATCCATTTAAGAAGTAACACTACTATATAGAAGGAAATCGAGTTTTTTACATTTGTGTGTCAGTACTGTAATGTCAGATGCCACAGTGCACTCATTTACAGAACCGTAAAACTGTTATTAAATTACATCAGATTAACAAAGTGTTTCGTGATATTGCTTCAACATTATCTATTAGAAAAACAACTATTGATAATATTATTAAAAAATGCAATGAAACAAACACTTTGGCAGAGAAATCAGTACCTGAAAGACCCAAGAAAATAACTAAGTCAGTTGATAAAGTTATTAAAAGAAAGGCCATTGTAGATCCAATGAAGAATGCTGCAATTATAGCGCGTGATTTATTGGAGGAAAACTTGGTTGATATTCATCGTAGTACTGTTTGGCGATCCAAGTTGAACTTTCTAGATGCATCACAGCAAAGAAATCGTTGATTTGTACAAATAATAAGAAGGCAAGATTAAAATTTGCTACAGCACATGAATATGGGACAGTCGAAGACTGTAAAAAAATGTTATTTTCAGACGAAACAAAGATTAATCAATTTTTATTAAAATCACACAATCAACTGATTGGAAGAAAATCATATTTATTGAAATTTTATTTTTTCGACTGAGTGAAAATAATGCCTGGAGCGGTAATCGAACCCCGGATATTTGACTAACAAAGTCAAGCCTCTACCAATTGAACTATCCAGGCCTACAACCGGTCGACATTACTCACTCAGACAACCTTTAGGCAGAAACAACTGGCTTATCATATAGATAGCCTGACAGAAATAAGCCGCAGGTAAAGGAAAACACGATTAAACAATGGGAGAAAGAAATACAATTTTTAATAAAAATTGTCAAATTGTCAAAAATTCTGTAACTGACATCTAGAATCTAAATTGTGTCTCTAGAAAAAATAGTTCCATGTCATCCTTATAAATCCTAGTCCCATTGGAAAGCGAGTTCTAGAAGCCCCTATTAGAATTCTAGAGCGTTTGGCTATATTCTCGAGGACAAAGTTATTTAAAAAAACTCTGCAAATAAATGAGACTACAAGACGCGCGTTTTAGCAAGTATAATCTTGGTTTATTACCCAATTCTAGAAAATCAAGCGAGAATTTATCGCAATACAAATGATTCAGAATATTTAGAGTATTCAGAATATTGTTTCACCATCTAGAAATGCGTAGACTAGAAATTCTCGATCATTTCGTCTATTCAGTTTATTGGCGTGCCTTCTGCACCTAACTCGGAAATCTATATTTCTAGTTAAGGGATTTAGAAAATGGCCACTTATTCATTCTAGAGAAAGGCGGTATATTTTTTTCTCAGTGTGTAAACATTCCTTCTCATGACGACACACTTGCACCATTCTATTTGTTAATAATTTCAGTCATATTTGTAAAATATATATATATATATTTTTTTTTTAAGATTGAATATTGTAGAAATTATCTCTAAAAATTAGTGTTTTAATAGGACAAACAGG
The DNA here is from genome assembly GCA_963930645.1 of Salticus scenicus. Lineage (NCBI taxonomy): Eukaryota > Metazoa > Arthropoda > Arachnida > Araneae > Salticidae > Salticus > Salticus scenicus. Next base: position 69,412,943 of record OZ005656.1, on the reverse strand, counting down.
CTTCCACTTTTGAATATCCAAGGAAGATGTAAAAAAAAAAAAAAAAAAAAAAAAAAAAGAATAAAAACTTATTTAACAGTTCCATAGAGAATAATCCTGACAGGACAGGTTAGGGGATATGAGCGTGATATAAACACTTCTTTAATTTTGAACTATCATTATACTTAAAAATAAATATACATATTCTAATATTTCCATTATTAGAACTGTTAGTACCCGCCTTTTATTCATAGCACTTTTTTTGAACAGTAATTTTCTTCATTTTTATTCGTGATTTTATATTGAAGAATTTTTTTTTTTTTTTTTTTTTACAAAGAACGTGGCGTGAAAATAAGACGGGTACTAACAATTCTATGGAATTAATTGAAAAGCTGGGAGTCGTATTAATAAAGAAGCAGATTTAGCAAATTAAAAATGTTAACTTAAACAGCTGGGATTGTTTGAGTAATAACAAGCCATAATTTAATAAAAGTATTTCAATAAAAGCTAATATATGACCTTGAAACATTAAACAAGTTATTAAAGATTTTGGTAGAGGAGTAGAACAAAAATCAGTATTGAAATTATAAGTTCACCCGTTAGTAGTCGCAAATCGTTTTTTTTTTTTTTTTTTTTTTTTTTTTTTTCCGCCCATCGCTTATAAATTCCTCCTGCAGATCATCCCTTAAAAATAAAATGGGAAAACTATGTGTACCTGACCTTGGGTGGATATCCTCTAACATAGTATGTTTTCAAGTCATTCCTGCTATTTTTTGAGAAGTTAAAAATATTTTACTTCTCAAATCGGTCTATTTGACCGCGACGCGACCACTAACGTTAATTCATTTTTCTCCCCATTTCCGGTTTTTCACACAGGTTAGAATTGTACGGGAAAAACGTATTAAAGGCCTTCATCTTTCTCTACTAGCTTTTTTTCGGCTTTTTCCCAACTCTAAACAGCGGCGGCAAAAAGACCGACACGCGACTACTAGCGTTATAAAAAATGACGCGACTACACTTGGGTTAAAAAAAAATGCTATAATATTTAATATATAAGAAAATAGGATTCTTATATTTGTTTCAACATTTTATTTTTAAAACAAGGACACTTCCTTAGATCAGAAAGTAGCATAATAGAATTGATAGCTAATATGCTGTTCAACTTTATATCAAAAAATCAACTGTTTATACAAAATTAGAATGAATGCTAGTGCAGACCTGTTCTACATAAGATATTTGTTGGGTCGCATGTGACATGCATTTATTCCGTCAATGATTATGCGTATATCCGGATATATTTTTTTTTGCTATTTGATCATTTAAGCAGAAAAATCTAAAAAACAAGAATTAAAGAAGATAAGTTTTTAATCTGGTTGGTAGAATACTTGACTAGCATTTAACAAAATGCTTTTTTACAATTTACAATAATATTTAAAGCTTTGATTCTATGTTAAAATTATACAATTACAAAGGTATCCACAAAGCTAAAAGTAAGATGTTACTATTACCTAGGTGCTATGAAATGTTTAAGTTAAGCTGAAAGCATCAAGCAGAATTTTAAACCAAACATTTATTTATTGAATTACATAAATCATTTATATTTATTTTTAATGAATAAATATAGAATTTTCAATAAAATAACTATTTTAATTGGAATTACGGTTTGGTCAATTACTAGGTATATAAAATATTAGCAGCGTTAATAAATGACCAAGTTAATCAACTAATTGTTTCAAGTAGCACTATTTAGAAACAAAATGGCAAATAACGTTGGCAAACAAACTTACTAAAGACATCTTTAATATAAGTACATTGTCTAATTTTGGTTCATATTAATTCAGCATTTTAAAAGCTAACTTAATGGCAAACTTGTAAGTTTTTGCTATTTAAAAATAAATAAAGAAAAATAAAAGGAGAAAAAAGATCAGGAAGCGAGTTTTTTAGCGCTTTCATCCAAAGCATTTGGAAAATTAATTCCCTGGTCAAGTTTGGTTTGAATTAATTCAGTATTCAAAAGGTTATCGTGATGGCAAATTTTTATACGGCCTCCACACTGAAAGAAAATTATTAGAAATTTTCGGATTTTGCACTCATAACTACTATTTATTGTACAATTTCAATTTATTTTAAAATCTATTGAAAATTTTTGATTTAAAAAATATGTTATCGATTAAATTGAAACTGTATTTCAGAAACTAGAGGATTTATCATGTAAGATCTGTTAGAAATTAATTGAATTACAGTTTGCAAATTATATAAAATTTCAGTGCGCGGCCTGACTTGAATTTAATTAAACGACATACTTCTATGAATACTCTTATTAACAGCAAAATATATGTATTTTTGGTGTGTGAACTTTTCTTGTATCATAGTCAATGGTGTTCTATCGAGGCGTGGCTATTGATAGTGGTAATTATTATCTATAGCTAATTTTTAAATTTGTCAAAAGTGGTTGAAAATTCAAAGAATTTTTTTTTTTTCACTCCAATCCAAAAACCACGTTTTTTACCGTCTGGTATAAATTATACATCAAAAGATTTACAGCTCGCAAATTAAAAATATCAATGAAAAGGGGTCTAGAAACTTACTTTTAATAAATTTATATAAATTAACAAACGGATGTTCATTAGACACTGTTAAGAACCATCCTAATCGATGTAGTGTAAAAAAAAAAAAAAAAAAAAAAAAAAAAAAATCGGTGTATTTGTTTGGAAGTCATAGTGACACACTGTCACGTACACATATGTACGAGGAAACAGTATCTTACAGCATCTAACAGGTGAAAATTCTAGAACAACTTTTTTTTTTTTTTTTGAATGAATAGAATACTTCCAACACGTAATGTAATCGACTTATGCTAGTAATAATTAATAAGATAAGAAGAAACTATTCACTACTAGCAGGTTTTGACTGCTTCGCTAGCCACTATATTTTAAGGAAATTTCAAAATGCATTAGTTTCTATAGTTGAAATTATTTTATGAATAAAAGCTAAAAAGAAAATCCATTGAAATCGATTAAAAAATCATATCGGGTTGCATTTGGGCCTTAACCGGAAATGTAAGTGCTAACTAGACGATAAGTGGCGCTGATATCATTCAAAAACTATGTTTTTTTGTTAGATTATCACTTTTATCCTAAACAACGGATTGCAGCAGCAATTTTCTCACCTGCAAAAATTTAAATTAATTAATTAAAAATATATGTATAAATTAAAAATTCGAAAATAGCAATTTAGGATACTATGAAGACGCTGAAAAAAAAATTATTTTATCAATTAACACATTTTCTACAAATTATTGCAAAAAACAACACACTGGCCTTAGGATCGTACCCGTAACCTTTGTGTTATTAGTTTGACGCTCTAACCAACAGAACTAACGGGCAACAAAAATATTTACTACATTTACGTTTCTATCTCTAAAATTGGTCATTTCACAATTTTTTATATTTTAATTAATTAAATTATAAAAAAAAATAAAATCAAAAATTTGAAAATCGGGTATTAAGGTGTATCCGGAGGGGTCAATTCGGAACTCTATGCAAAATTCCGTAGCTCTGTGATCAACCGTTTGGACACACAAATCGATGGACACACAAACACATCTCATTTTATTATATGTAAAAATTAAATATCTTCAAACTGTTGAGAACGAAATATTGAACAACATTATAAAAATATTCTTATTTTTTTTCATCTTTTCACGCAAGACTTAACAGTTATTAATATCTAATCAAAATTGAAACATTTTAAATGCATCAAAATATTGTTTACGGTGAAATCTTAAAATATATAATTAACGAAAACCGTTTGCAAACGTTTTCACTTTCAGAGAAAATGTATAAATCTTTTGGGAAATGTTGTTCAAGTAAATAGCTTTTACATTTCACATATTTAGCTGACACTTATAATTTGTAAAATTAAGCAACGTTGAATTTTGTCTTAGTGCACTAATAAGATAATACAGAGTAAAGTATCAGATGCTGCAGATCCTTTCTAGATATGTAAAATAATAAATGCATTAAATTGATTCATTATCTAAAATTCTTTGGGGATTCAAATTCTTCTTTTATGAATATTTTTCATAGTGTAGCGTAACATTTAGCAAGGAATTAACATTTGATTAATAAACAAACAAATTTTACTTAAATTTTACTACTGGCTGTCAGATTTTTTTTTCATGAGTATTGATAGCAAATATTTTCTATAGATGTAGATTTGGAGTAAGTTATTTAAAAGCATTTGTTCATTAAAAGATATTTTATTACTTAATATTATAGAATTCTACATTTCCTATTTTGAAATGTACTAAAATAATTTTTTAACATTAATTTTTTGAGTTGAAGAAGCACGGTGTAATAGAATTTGGTTTTATTTTCTAAATGTTACTATTATAAAAAGAAACAGGAAAAAAAAAAAAAAAATATATATATATATATATAAATGTGTACGGTGGTTGTAAAGCACTGAACAAGTAACTACAAATTTAATATTCCAATTGAAATTATTCTGTTCAAGGATGTAACGTATCAGAATTACACATAAGTATAGATGGATTATATATTAATTATATTCTTATTTATTTACTTATTATTTTACGTTATCCTTTTGAATTTACACTTGCAACTGAAACGAATTTTAAATGTTTTAATCTACACAATCTGTATTATAATTCATTATAACTAGAACATATCTCTTACAATGCCAGAGACAAACATCACTTAGTTAGACCACAAAGACTATTAATAATAAATAATAAAAATTTTAAACCCCCTAAATGGCACAAGAATCGCAACAATTGTCTTCGGTCGAAATAAACAGTTTTTCGCATTATTTTGTATTGACTAATTTTCGGCATCAGCCTTTCGGTGCCTTTTTTTTTTTTTTTTTTTACACAATGGTTACTATTTTCAATCCGCAATAAAAGCATCTACAAACGGGGAAAAAGTAGGACGAATTTCTTTTTTTTTTTTTTTTTTTTTTTTTTTTTTTTTCAAATGAATAATATGATAAACGTTCATTTAGGGGAAAAAAAGTAAAATGACCACAGAATGACAATATCAACCAACTAACATTGTAACTTCTAAATATTTGTATACGATTTCTGGTCAATGGTATAATTCTTGCGATTACTAATCGCGGTACACAACTATAAGCATAGAAAACTTTTGAGTGTCAACGATGAGGCCTCACTATTGCTTTAACATCTATGATACTGAAAATTCATTCCGATGGGTCGTGATGCATGAATTAAGGCAAATTCTCTATGATTGGGGCCTAGATTTGGGCGTAGGTGTTTTTCTCGAGGGTCCTAGTGATATCCACGTGAATTTCAGAGAAAGCCACATAAAACTAACAACAGCTACATCGACGAGCGCAACTTTGATTCGAACTCGGTACCTTCTACTTACCTGTGTTGAGAGCAGAACTTACAGGTCTTTGGTAACAGCCAATATTATACTAATGGTACTAATTGATTTAGGTATTGAATTGAAATAATAAAATTCTGGAAATATAAGGAAATCAAATAACTCCGGAAAACTTTTGTCTTTAGATAGCTTTCTCACAAAAAGTGAAATTTGTTCTCCACCTGGCACTCTCAGAAGACATAAAAGCTTAGAGTGCAACTGGGATCGTTCTATTCCATTTTTGGCGTCATGCCACTGGAACTAGACTTTCGGACTTTCTGAAACGGAAAGTGGTTCTTTTAAAATTTTCATGACTTATTGCACATCAAATTGCGATAAACCTAAATAGCTAGAGAACGGTCATTTATATATATATTTTTTTAAATATTGTCAAATATGGAAGTTTACCGAAAAGTGCATTACTCTCAGGCAAAAGCGGAATGATGCGTCTGGTCTATCCAAATAAGAGTTTTTCTCATCGGAAAAGATCATTTAATAACATTTTTTCTCCATAGTAAGGGATTTTTGGAAAATTACCCCTGCCCTTAGTGTCTTATGAACTTTTGTAAGAGGCGGTGGTAACATGTATTATCCATTAAGAGCCTTTATTTCTTTTTGTAAAACACATCGAAGAGTTCGAGCACTGCACTATAAGTTTAATTTTTGTTTCATTTATATCGATAATTGTTTTTTATGAGCAATCTTGCCTTACTATCAGTATTTTCTTACGTACATAAACATAAAATGGCCTACCTGTATGTCATTGTCGTCCAAAACTGCCAGTATTTTTAAGAAAATTGCAAATGACCGTTCTCTATCTATTTAGTTTTGTCGCAATTTGACGTGCAATAAGTCCTGAAAATTTTAAAGGAACCACTTTCCGTTTCGCAATATCCGAAAGTTTAGTACAAGCGGCATGACAGCAAAAATGGAATACAACGCACCCAATTGCTTACTAAGCATTATTTCATCTAACAGTGCCGAGTGGAGAACAAATATCAGGAAAATTGCGATTTTTAGAGCAGAAAAATATAGTAGTCCTTATAATTTTGTCCATGTCCCAGGGCTGTCTAAATACAATATAAATTTTATGAATACCGATTTCCCATATATTTACATAAAAACTAATCAAAATTTCTTCATTTTTTGTGGATTCCCTGCTATAAAATTTACATAATTTTTCAGTGAATGGTAGCCAAGATTTGGCGATTTTACCCTTGTCGTTATAATTTTGACTACTGTTGTATAACATACAGGCGTTGGAAAAAATAATATGAACACTTTTGCTTTTTTTACGTTTTATTGAATATCTTGAAAATATTAGGGGGACCGGAAAATAATGTCGTTTTGAATTAAAATACTGACATCAGAAATTTATCCTGGATAAAATGTAAGATATTCTTAGGTAACTTATAAGATGGTTATTTGTAAAGTACCATGTAAACACTGTTAAACAAAAATTTCCGGTTTCATTTTATTAATTCAAAACGACATTATTTTCCGGTCCCCCTAATACTTACCGTGTTGATTTTTAATTTTAAGAATAAATAAAACATGTCTTTCCTCATAATTTTCAGCAAAGATTTTGTCACGAAGGCCCTTAGGGGACGAACAACAAATCCAATAAAATAAAAAGTATTTATGATAACTCTGGATATGGAAAAGCTTCGATTGGTCTGTAAATTTCAGCTTTGGTTTTAAATGTTATATTTTATACGCGTGTAGAGTTTTGTGAGGATATCTAGAATATTTAAGGAGTTATTAATATTTTATTTAAAAATGCAAAACGTTTTCGCAAGTTTTTATTTTATAACTCCAAAGGATTTTCTTAAAATTTAAAGAAACTTTCGGAAAAAATGACAACATATACTTAAATCATTATATTATAGTTTAAAACAAATATAATTAATATTCAAAGAGATATGGGCAGTTGTAGTAAATAATTTATTATAGCGCATGCGTGGACTGTAGCAAACAACTACTTTCACTACATATTAAAAAATTTTATGATTGCAATGCTTGGATATGTTTTGCACATCATAAAAAATTGTTATTTTTTTTATTGAAAAAAAAAAAAAAAAAGCTCCACTCTTAATTATATTATGATTTTTTTTTTAATTATTCTTTTGCATTTTTAATAAATTTGAGTTGTTTCACTACCCGTAAGAGACATTTATTTTCACGAAGACGCCAGAAAATGTATTTTTACAAACTTATCTTTATCTCGACACTCTTCAATACTTTTTTCGTTCTTATTTCTTGTTAAAAAGAAACATATCAGGAAAAAAAAAAAAACACTGAAGAAAAACTTTATTAAATTATTAATAACCATCTGAAAAACTTACAAGAATTTTTTTCTACTTGGAAATATGTCTTCTTCAATTATGCTAAAATATAATCGTTTTGAATGTAAAAACTGTTATTTTAAAAAATGCATCTGCATATAGTAATTATTAAATTATAAAAAAAGCCGTACTATCTAAAAACTAATTTACATTTTTATAAATACTGATGTTAAATCAACTGTAAAAACTGTTCGTGTAATTTTGTTTTTAGAAAAAACTCACAGCCTTTTATTTCATATGTAAAAATACATATATTTTTGTCAAAAAAGTTTACTTTTAAAAATAAAAAATAAATATTTCTTATAAACAAACAAATACAAAATATATGAACGATATATAACAAATATAAAGTATTTTTGAAATCAACTTCGGTTATTTATATATATATATATATATATATATATATATATATATAGGGAGAGAGAGTAGATATACAATACAAACATAAATAGATGGAGTTAAAACTTTTTTTGAATTTAATCATAAAAATTACACCTCCAGATAATAATAATAATAATAATAACAATAACAATAATAATAATAATATATATATATATATATATATACCTCATTCTCCAGGCATTTTTTCCGATTATCTACGCATCAAATTAAAAACAGAAATTTATAAAAACTCGTAAATCTTAAGGGAAAAAGAAAACAAAATGCATGCGTAGAAGGTATCTATTGTTAACGAAGAAAACTGTTAAACTAATTTGGTGTTATAAGATTTTTTAAAGGTGATTTATTTTAAATTCTCTTATAACCATTAGCTTCGTTTCTGATGTACAAGATATTTAAAAATGTTTTAAATAAAGACAAATATATTTTACTATGCATTACAATTATAATTAAAATTAAGTTATTTTTATTTTCTTTTGTCGATAGATTTATACATTTTAAAATGTCCTATACAAAATTTTACATTTTTTGAAAAATGCCTGTCTGTGTGAGGATATAAAAAATGCGGACACTGTATCTCATGAACCAATGGTTGAAATTTAACTATGTTTAATATTTAGTTAAACCATCGCTTAATTCGTTACTCATTTGGAAACCAATCGCTCAACAGATGGCTTTCTCATTCCATTTTTCATAATTTTTAATTATATATATATATATATATATATATATATCAGGGCCCGAAATTTCAACATAGATTACAATCGCTGAAAAAAAAGTTACTCGCCACAAAATATGATTAACTTAGTCTATTTTTTACGCATATGGTGTCCAGAATTTTTTATTGGAAAAGGGGAAGAAATTACGCAATGCCTTTTATATTATAAGAAAATAGAAGACACTCAATTTTGAAAAAGAGGTCATTTTAGAGGACACAAAATTGAATGAAAATGATTATAAAAACCGATTCAAAAGCTACTTTACACAAGTGGTGCAAACATTTTTTATCTGAAATGATGAATTTAAATTAATAATATACGGATACGAGAGGAAAAATCCTTAAATTTTATAGGTGTCACTGGACAATATAGATTTTATTTTATTATTAATTTTTTCTATAAACCAAAACATTTTTTGTGATACTTTCATGCAGTTACATAAAAATAGTTAGTAGATATTTTTTTTTATTAAAATTATAATCATAAAAGAAAAAATAAAATTGGCAAAAGAAAAAATATAATTAATATTCGGCAGATGAAATGGTTTGTTTCAACGAACAGTCATTCTTTATAAACATTTTATAAATTTCTCACAAGTATAACCTAAATTAGACTTAGTGGTTAATAATTTTTAAAGTAGGTACATAAAAGGGATTTTTTTCACATGTCTACATTTTGTTCATTGAAGAAAACAGTCTCTTTGTGGGAGCGTTTTTGCCAGGAGGACATAAAATGAATTCAACTAACTTTTGCCTATTTTTGTGAGGTCGTGGTAGTATGTTATCATTAAGATCAATTGTCTGCACTGGGTCTCTAGGCCTGAGTGGGAGAGTCTTTCGTGGTGTTTTTCTAAGAGGACCTAGCCCACATTTACGCTAGTTTTGGAGAAAACTAGGTAAACTCCTGGCTGCTAAGCCAACGAGCGCGAAAGTGTATCGAACCCAGCACCTCACGTATACCAGCTTCGAGGACAGAACCTCTCTGTCACAGGTGGGCCTATTTTTATGAGGAATATTATTCATGCAAGAGTGAGAACAGACGTCAACCCACCGCGTACCAACTGGAGCACCACCTTCACAATGATTTCATGACAATTTCAATAGTGATTCCGTATTCCGGATCAAAGAACCGTACAAGTACAGGGAATAGTTTTATTTCTTCGTGATTCGAAGAATTTGAATAGACACAAACCATAATATGATTTGGCAAGTTTATTAGAAAGCTGTTCTTTTGCGAACCTAACGCAGAAAAAAGTTAGTGCTCACCGTTCGATACAGTCAACAGCCGATTGAGCTTCCCAGTTTTGCGAATTTTTTTAAATTAAGGACTAAAGCCTTTTCATTTGAAAAAGAGGACAGAGGACGAAAAGCATAAAAAAGAGGACTTTTTAGTTCTGCAATGTTTTTTTTTTTTTTTTTTTTTTTTTCGTTTAAGAGGGCATAAACATTGAAAAAGGAGACTGTCCTCTTAAAAAGAGAATGTCTGCTCCCATTACCTAAGATTAGCATGATTTTACGTTTTTAAATCGATATTATTATTATTATTATTTGTAACACCAAATACTGTAAGAATTCTATCAATATTTAGACCGAAATTTTACTCGCCATACTAAGATTTCCACTCGCCAATGGCGAGCTGGCGAGAGGAAATTTCGCACCCTGTAATATATATATGTATATATATAATAGTAATAGACAACTAGAACATTTATATATATATATATGTATAAGAATAAGGTAGGTGAACATGGGACTAGTTGTCAAAGGGGTAAGAAGTAACACGGAATTTACGAAATAGTTTGTATCGATTGTGATTAAATATTTTTATAAACAGAATTCTTATGAGGCGCTTTATAATGTAAGCACGATCGGTGCTCCACAAAAATGGTTAACGAGAGGTTCTGTACACGTGTTCATTTTAGCTAGTCAGTGGGAAAAAAATATATTTCGTAAATTTTTTATAAGGTTATGTTAATTTACACCTTAAAGAAATGTTTATAGCGATTTATTTAATCTGTGTGTTCAGTTATAAAATGCATGTTTAATTTTTTGTATGAATCGTTATATTTTTTTTATAAATAAATAAAATGTATAAAACCATACGATGGATCAAGTTCAAACAAAATTTTAGGGCAAATTGTAACATGCTAGAGGAGGGGCTTATGGAGATGCTTGCAGCCAGAGCCCGAAGTCTCCGCCCATTTTCAGGAAACTTTTAGAAAAATTCTTATCTTTTTTGTCACTAGTATATTTATACAGCAATATTTTCTGCGTTTTTTCATTTTAGTGCCGTGATTACTTAATCACGAATAAAAGACACGATTTAATCACAAATTACAGAATATTACATAAAAATAGTAGTAGAAAAAAAGCAGAAATTTCTCACCCATCAGAGTGTCCTGAAAAAAGGGCGGAGAATTCGAGCTCTGCTAAACCCTGTCTGTAGCAGAAGAATGGGTATAATGCTTAATTTGCAAAATGTGAGCACAAATTAAATGTGAGGAACGAAATATCATTTGCTTGAATTAATTTCAACGTTGACTAAGATTGACCTCTTTATTGATTTTATCTTTATTTTACTATAATCCATTTGATATAATTCATTGTTACTATACCAAGAAGGTTATAATTTAATATTAGATATTAATTGCCTTTTTTATTAAATTAATAAATTATTGATAACAATATATATATATATATATATATCTTGTCGTTTTTAAGAGAAATGGTTAAATTTTTATTTAAACAGTTATGTTATTTAACACAAATGTTTTCCTTAAAGGGATCGTTTTACGCCACCTTCTCTTACTATTATATTACTACTATTATAAATAAATCTTTTAATTTTATAATGAATCGTTAAAAAAAAAAAAAAAAAAAAAAAAAAAATCATTATTCTCATTTATATGAAATGAAATTTTGTCCTATACCTTCATGGAAAAAATTTAGAAAGTGCAGGATAGCAGTGCCACCTGTTAGGCGATTTTTACAAGAAGTTTATAAATACTAATTTAGGTGAAAGTGCAGCTACATATCGATTTTTATGAATATCTGTGCAGGACTCCTTAAGATACAATTGCTTCAATTTTTTTTCCCTCACACAGACGAACAGAAATTTTCTAAAAATTATAAAATCTTGTTCTAACGTGATCTAGACCCTACTCAAAACGGGTAAATCCATTGTAAACCCGAATTTGAAATTTTTTACTAACAATATATATATATATATATATATATATATATATATATATATATTAATGTAGAAGAAAGTAAAAATAAATAGCATGTATGATACTATAGAAAAAAAAAGTAATAATACTTCTATTAAAATAAATTTGATAATGAATATTTTTTGTTTCAAATGTTATATATATATACATATATTAATTTTCGATCTTTTAAAAATGTATTTTTGTCACACTAAAAAAAGTAAATAAATATTTATATTTTATAATAAATAAATAAATACTGTAGCTTTTAAGTGGCTGGTTATCCGGGAAAACTTGAAATAATCAGATTTCCTCGTACTTGGTATTAATCTTTGACCTAAAAAAATAACTGAAAAAAAAAATGTAAATTGACAAATATAAATTGATTTTTTGCACATATCTTACAAAAAATTTAATTTTTAAAAACAAAAATCGGTTTAAAAAAGTAAAAAGTAAAATATATAAATAAATAAAGTCATGTTATTCTATTTCACATAATGTCAAAATTAATACTTGCAGTATTTTTATTATTATTATTATTATTATTATTATTACAAAAAAGGGGGATGAAACTAGAAAATAAAACTATTGAAAAAAAAAAATCTTAAAAAATAAATTTTCTGAAATGAAAAAAAAAAATAAAAAACTAGTAAAATGGAATAAATCGATTTTTTTAAGAACCGTGTATGGATATTATACATTTTACGGTCGTTACTTTTTAATTATTATTATCTTTAGTTAAAAAAATTGTACCAGTAGCTTCAGATAAAGGATAAAAAAGTAATTAAGAGTTTTCTTAATTACTTAATTATGGAAGTGAAACAAAAGACAGGGTGTTTGAATTTCTCTTTATAAAATATGCAGTTTAAATTTTGTAACAAGCATTTTTTTTTTTTTTTTTTTGTTACTAGCAAGTATATTGCCAATTTTAGATCAGAAATTTCATAAGTTGAAATATAAATTGAAATTCAATTCTCCTATCATGTATCGAATAACTATATCTCAAAAATGAATAATGAGCATATAATATAAAGCATAAACTAATGTATAAATTTATAGTATAATTTTGTAACCTAAAAATTTTAATCTTAAAACTGCGGTTTTTTTATATAATTAAAATCGATATGTCAATTTTTGGTTGAAAACCAAATCAGTTTTGACACTAATGAAAAATTAGGTGGGGAACAAATATGGTGGGCAAATGAGCAGAGTCCACCTATGCCAACTAGTTTCCAAAGCTATGGAAATTAGCGTAGTAGTTAAAAACCAATATATACATTTCTATGTAAAAAACCATTTTGAATATAACATCATTTGAATGATAGAGTTTATCAAATCTGTGATAAGCGATGTTATGATTAAAGTAAAAATAAATATACATGTAAAAGCATGAACATAAGGAAAATTTGTAAATTTGTCATCACAATAAAATAAAAAGTTGATTTGAAAAAACATGCATTTTTTTGCATTTAGTTATTAAATGATATAGAGTGCATGCCGCAAATAATGCCCTTATGCGTATTATTACCTGCTCGTGTTTCTAAAGTACAATTTTTGCCATTTATGAGAAAATGCAGTAACCTTGTAGTTCTGGGTTAGTACACTAACAGCAACATTAGCGGCAACAGTCGTATCACCAACAACAAGTACAGCGTGACGCCTAAAGTTGTTTTGGTTGTTGTCTTCTTATTTTTTTGGTTCCAAACAGTCCAGTGAATGACCAAGTAGGTGCATCCAAATTCAAATTTTGCTGTACCATTTCATGATGTGTGTTGGTGTTTGGGAATAAGGCCGGTTGACTGTACTAGGGTCCTAGGCCTAAGGGGGAGTGTTTTCCTTGGAGGTTTTTCTAAATGGTCCTAGCCCGTATTTACGCAAGTTTCGGAAAAAACATGGAAATTTCCGAACTGCTAGACACACTAGCGCGAACTGGGATCGAACCTGGTAACTCAAGTCTACCAGCTGTGAGAGCAGAACCGCTCGGCCGCTGAAAGTGCATTAAACGGATAATCTAAATGTGCTGTCCTTTTTAACACTTTCCAAAAAGGCTAAAAACTGCTAATGACTTTGGTTTGTCTGTCTGTCCGTCTATCTGTCCGAATGTCCGTCTGTCTGTATGTCTAATTGACAGCACTCCAACTCTTATAAATATTCATAGAATTTTTTAAAACTAGTATATGTCCATTAAGTTCACCATAGGATGCTCATTTTTGAAAATCAATTGAATAACTTTACTTGTTTGCGTACAGAAACACCCGAAAGTATTCCAAAGCATAGTGTTCTAAGAGATGTATTTCTACAAACCATATTTTAATACCGTTACTTTACACAAATCTTAGTGAAATTGAAATACCTTATTCAAGTTCACTATCGGATGTTCTTCATTAAAAATGGAGTAAATATCATCATTGGTTTGTCTACAGGGACAACCGAAAGTATTCCATGGCATTGCGTTCTATGAGAGGTATTTCTATTAACCGAATTTTCATAACTCACTTTGCATAAATCTTAATAAATTAAAAATATCTTATTCATGTGCACAAAATAATGTTTTTCATTGAATATAGTGTAATTATAAGGGCCACACAAAAATATTCAATTCCATCAAATGCTGTTATTGGAAATTTGCTGGAATTACATTTCCGTTTATATTAAACGTTTTTATCATTTCTTATCCTTTTTTAAATCTTTATAACTCGTTCCAACAAGATTGAAAAGAGTTAATGACTTCAGTTTGTCTGTCTGTCCTTTTCATGGAATTTCTTGAAACTGATGTTTGCTACTCAAGTTCACTATCGCATGATTCATATTGAAAATGGAGTAAATACCTCTACTGGTTTGTGAAGAGGGACACTCGAAAGTGATCCATAGTATTTTGTTCTATGAGAGGTATTTCTGTAATTTATACTTTAATTCCTTTATTTTACAAAAATTTATATAAAATTGAAATATGTTATTCAAGTTCACTATCGGATGTTTGTTGTAGAAAATGGAGTAAATACCACGACTGGTTTGTGTATATGAACACCCGAAAGTATTCCAAAGCATTACATTCTATGAGACGTATTTCTATAAACCAAATTTTAATAACTTTACGTTGCACAAATCTTTATGAAATTGAAATATGTTATTCATACGCACAACAGAATGCATTCTACAGAATGTAAAATTATTAGCATTAGATTTACAAATATATTATAAACAAAAATATTCAATTACATTGAGGGTCTTTATTGGAATTTTTCTGGAATTGCATTTCCGTTTACATTAAGCGATTTAACCATTTTTAACACTTTTTAAATGTGAATATGATTTTCGTTTGTGTTTCTTCCAGTGTGCCCGTCCCCAGCGTCTGTAAAAATTTTCAGAAATTTTAAAAATATATATATGTTATTCAAATTCACTATGGAATGTTCCTTATTTAAAAGGGCATTGATATTTTCTGTACAATTGTTTTGTGTACCGGGACACCCTACACCCCCTCCCCCCCCCCAAAAAAAAAAAAAAATAACTTGCTAGTTCATTGCATTTTAGGCAGACATTTTTTGAATTCATTTAAAAAAATTTCTACTAAAGAAAATCATAAAGAAATTGACATTTATTGTTAATATGCTAAAAAAATGTTTTGCACAAAATATGATTTTTGTTAACCTTCATATTTACAAGGCTACACTGAAATATTCAGATACATAAAGGGCTGCATTTAGAAACCAAGGGCTACTTTTTTTGTGTTATGTATTTTTAACATTTTCTAACAATATTTAAGGATGGTTAGGAATTGAATAAGTTTATCTGCATGCCTCTCAGGACTACCGTCTGTCCGTTGTGTGATAACGTAGGCAAAGAACATTGAAAATTATACTATACAGCAATTACGAATATTTGAAAAGTATTAATAATCAATGTGTACCATATAATTTTTGTTCTTGTTTAAATTACCGTAATTTAAATTTCATTTTTAGCATGTTTGTTTCGATAGTGTTGTGTACCTAATATTGCTTTTTAAGTTGATCCTTATCAGGCGATAATTGGAACAGGTATTTTAATAAAAAAAACTGGGTAAGTGTTGCTTTATTATTTCCGTCTTATTTTTAATTATTTAACTACACATATGTTTTGTTTTAATTTAAGCCTCCCGTTTAAGATGCCAAAGAAAATGAAAAAGAGAGAGATATGGAATACAACCAGTCTGAAGGTCACAGGTTAAGCAGTTTTGAAAAAAGAAATGTGAGTGTTAAACACATCCAAATAGTTTGGCGGGTGAAGATCTACATTTCGTGAGCACTTTTAAAATAAAAAGAAAATGTGAATGAGAAAAGCGATGGAAAGGTAAAGGTTGATATATTTATCAGAAAAAAACTAGAGAGGAAATCTGTACTGACAAAAGATTTAGAAAATGAGCTTGTTAAGTACTACAAAAAATGAAATATAGTATTTTTCGTTTAACATGAAACGGCGTTATGCAGGTAACCTACTAATTTGCCTTGTGAAATAATCTTCCCCACCCCTTCTGAAAAAAAAAAAAAAAAAAAAAAAAAACCTCATATGATCGAAAGCTGCTGAATTTCTATTTGAAAAGGCATGTTTCTCAATTGACAAACAGAACTCCACAGTCATTGTCAAAAGCCAGAATCCTAGGGTTCAGTGAAGAGAACGTCAAATCTTTTTTCAGATTTCTTAAAACAGAACGTAAGGCAAGTAATTTCAACCCAACCAGAACTTTCAGTGTTGACGAAATTAGCATTACAACTGTCAAAAGTAAAAATGTGCAGGTGATTTGGTCGAAAGGGAAATCGGCTGTATATAAAATGCCATCAGAAGAGAGGAGGAAGCTGAGTACGATTGTCACTTCTATGTCTGCTGCTTGCCAGTTTATTCCGCCTATTATTGTTCCCCCTTGAATGGGGAAGATTAAATCTAATGATGGGAGGTCTTCCTAGGTCTATTATAAGATTTCATCATGCAGGTTAGATTCAGTAAAATTTCGTAAATGGATACAATCGTTTTCGTCTTATATTAAACCTACAGCAAAATACTCAGATGTATTGGTGCTTGAAGGCTACTATTCGCACTCGAAGAACCTGGAGGTGATAAACTTCGCCAGAGAATACAACATTTTATGTCTCCCTCTACAAAATACTCATAAGATGCAATCCTTAGACATTCCATTCAGGAAACCATTTAAAACGTACTATGATAAAGATATCGATAAATGCATTGTCATTTATGAGGGTAACTTTTTACGCAGAGTGAAGTATCAGAACTGATGAAGTCAATAAAAAATTTAAAAAAAATCTCTTCAAGCAGCAAGAATTTGTGTGATACTTATATAGAGGACACTAATGAGGAAATTAAGTTTGGTAATTGTGACTCCATGGATGTTACGTGCCCATTTTGCAGTCGAAAGCAATCGGAGTATTTCAGTGGTCATGAGCGGATCATTTTCTTCTCCTGCTTTAACAGGAACCACAGATATTGCAATGCAGCCAGTGGAGAGTACGAAAAATATATTTTCTCCTTCTGTTTGAACAAATAAGTAGTCAAAACATGTTTAATTTACTACTTGTTTTATTTTAATATTTTTTACAACACAATAAATTTTCTATTCTTCGTTCATTTTCTATTTGAAGTTTTTTTTTTTTCTTCTTTTTTTAAACTTTTCCCTCTCCCTCTCCCTTGCAATATACAATTCCAGCCTTCAAACTTGCTTAGAATGAATAGCAACACCTTGTAACAGATGCTCCTAATTTGTCTAGTTATATTAGGAACCGCCCTGGAGACTTAAAATTCACTAGACATTTATTTATTTATTTATTTATTTATTTATTTATTTATTTTAGTTCAGCTATATAAATTAAACTGACAAAATTATGGGAGCTGGTTGATGTCAACATAAAAAAAAAAAAAAAAAAAAAAAAAAAGAGATACTTATTCAGGTTTATTGAATTTCCAGTCTAATGGGCTAAAGCTAAAATATCAATAAAATGCCAAAAAATCGTTAGAATAGTTGAAATTTAGGACACTTTAGCCTATAGAAATGAAACCTTATTGATATTAAATTAATTAATTATTTTTTCTACTAATGTTTTTATTTCAGATATTATATAAAGGAGAAAGAGAACTCAGTATGAAATCTGCCTAAGGTTAAAAAAAAATACAGGAACCTGTGAGCGAGAGTTTCGGTATTCAGGACTTTCATGGAGGTACGAAAATCCTGGTAGCGTTTTCACTGTAAGTATTAGCATAAACAAGACTTTAGTTTAAGGGTATTGTAGACGCTATTGAGCAGTTTGCTTTAGTCAAATTTCCTTGTGTCTCGAACCAACTGACCGTTATAGACGGCTGGTAATAGTAAAAAAATGTGTTCTAAATCATTAAACCTGTTAAAAAGAAAAAAGAATACGAAAAGTATGCTGCGGTTTGGCTCGATAGCCCGATACGCTCTTACTATCTGATCTTGGGTGTATGCCTACTTCAAACTCATAAGAGTAACTCACTAGGGAGGGTGATAACAAATAACAGATAATAATTACTTATATATTATCTCTAAAAGACATAATGAGTAAAAATACACGTGTTGTAGATAATTTATAATAAAAAAAAAAAAACCTTGTAAACACGCAGTTTAAAATAATTACATTCAATTAAAACTATTTTAAAAGAATTATGTTCATGCAAAGCCTTTCGATTTTAAATAAAAACCATCTTCAGGAATTACAATAACATCTTTATTTGACATATTTGACATATATTGAGACCTATAGTTACAATGACTTTCGTCTCGATTGATCCATATTACAGAAATTCACAGAAACAAGTCCAATAACATGTTTCTTGTAAGCAGTTTAAATATGTTAAAGTGGTTTACAGTTACAGTTACACAAACTTGATCTAAATAGTATGTGGTCAGTCCTTTAGAACAAAAAGTATGAACACATTTGTAGGAGAACAGGTTAAAGTCTTTTGAGGTCTGCAAGAAGGTTGCGTCGAAAAAATAAACAAACGCGTAAATTGCGAAGTCTGGAGTAGTTTTCATAAAAGACGAACTTTAAGCCAGCAATCTATGAAATAACAGCAATGGATCTTACAAGAATATCAAAGCGATGCCGTAGGACCTTTAACTACCGGAGTGAGGTACTAGGTTATTTAGGACTGCTTGAGGTGAAGTTTGTAACAAGGAAAGGGCACGTGACGTCACTTGCAGTTACGTTATGTGTCGGGTGGCAAAACACTGGAATTTCTACCAATACAGGTTGATCTTTTGCCACTCGAGAGTAGCAAAGATTGATTGACGGAGCGTTTGTTTATAAACATACCCTTTATTACAGAATCTTCAGGAATTAGAGTAGAAATTTACAGAATCAACTTACTGCTCACATACAATTTAGATCAAGCTTGTGAAACTGTAACTGTGAACCACTTTAAAGTATTTAAACTGCTGACAAAAAACATGTTATCGTAATTCAATAAGATGCTTTTATTTAAAAGCGAAAAGCTTTGAACGCACATAATTCTTTTAAAATTTCCAAACTGCATGTTTCCAAAGTGTTTTTTATTATAAAATAACTGTTTAGTTTGTGACAACTTTTAAGTTGTAAGATTCGTAAAAGACATTAAATATAAAAAAGTTCAATTTATGGCAAAAGAAAAAAATATATATAACTTTTTAAAATGTATTAAAACTTCATTTGATCCATCCATGTGCTTTTAAATATATACAAAATAAATTATAGTAACTATTAATTAACTAGAATGCAATCAAACACATTAAAATAAAAAAAAGGGTTATTAATAGCAATAATACTCGCTATTGTAGAGGTATCGTACATTTCTTTTAATGAAAAATTAGCTCAAAATATTACTTCCAACTAAGAAAACGGAAAAAGAAAAGTTAATTTAATTAGTATTAATCAGAATAATCCTTGAAGCCCATTCTCAAAAGAAACGCTATTTTCTTTGCATCATATCTTTTTTTTTTTTAATTAAAATAAACAAGTTGGCGTAGGTGGACTCTGCTCAGATCCCCATAACATGTATATTTTCATAAATATCTAGTACGGAACATATTATATTCTTGCTAAGAGAAATGAATTTGACCGTTCGCTTGACACAGTGATAGAATGAAATCTCCTCATATCAAGCTACCCACCGTTAATTTCGATATATTCACTTTATTCTAACCTATTAATTTAATTTAGTGAGTTCAGTTTCGTAGTTTAGTTTTCATGCAATACCATACTATTTACAATGCAATAATCCATAAAGTGCAAATTTATATGGAATATCGCCCAATTTTACTATTACAATACTTTATTTTAAAATTTCAAACTGGAATATTTGTACTCAATGATGTTCAAACAGATATCATAAATGTCATTTTAAAAATAGTCTGATATAACTTAAGAAATTTTTAGATTACAAAATTCGTAGTCGAGGATGTTCATGCCAGTACCCTAAATGATATCTTAAAAGTCGTCTGGTATCTTTACGATGAAAATATCCCTCGAAATGGATGTTTATGCAAAAATTTGCCCTATTCTGCCATGTTAAGTAAATCGCAAATTTCTCTTCCGAAATTTTAAATCAGAAAATTCATAGTCAAGGTTGTTTATGCCAGTACGTTGTATGATATTTTAAAAGTGATGTGATATCGTTACGATGAAAATATCCCTCAAAATCGACGTTTATGCGAAATTTTGTCCTATTCTGTCATGTTAAGGAATTTGTAAATTTCCAATAACTCGCGAAATTTCCAAGGTAGTATGCTTATAGTTAATGATGTTCATACTGGCATCAAAACAGATATTTAAAAGCTGTTTTTATATCTTTACGATAAAAATATTTCTTTTCATGCCCGTTTAAAGAAATTTTGTCCCATTCTCAGATGTTAAGAAAATCGTAAATTTGAAATAACTTCTAAAGTTTTTTAATTAAAATGTTGCAAATGAATAGGATTTTTGACAGTGTCATAAATAATATTTTAAAACTGGTAAGACTTCTCTGTGATCATTTGTTTATGAGATGTTGTGTACACAGACTAACAAACTAACAGACACCCTATAGACGGACACCATACCCATTTTGATATTTTCGGATTCCCCACACCTGAAAACTTATGAAAAGTAAAAAAAACCAATGTCGAAATATTTCACGATTACCTAAGTTCCCCATACCTACAGTATGATAGGGAACTAATATTTGATAATAAATGACTGTAATTTTCTAGTGGAGCTCAGTTACATAAAAAACATCATGTTAGATTTTCTCAAAAGAGAAAATAACTAATACAAATTTATTTCATGAAAAAAAAAAATCACTAATGTTTATGAGAGTGTCAGATAACTTAATCAAGGGGTAGCAATATACTTTTAGTTTTATTTATGTTATTACACAAATTAAAAAACAGATTCAACTTAAAAAAGAAAGATTATAGTTTAGTAATTCATAAACAGTTTAGTATTTCATTTTACATGCATGCGCATAATTTCAAATGTATATTTTTAATTTAAAATCTGTATGAAAATCAGCTAGAAGTAAAAAAGTAATTAAATTTAAAATATTGCTTTTCTTTTAAATGCTATTTAAACGTCTAAATTTAAATGAAAATTACTTCTGGAATATTGATATGAGTGTTTTTATTTGCCTTCTCTAATTTTAATACATTTTTTGTATTCAAAGTTTTATTTTCATGTATATATTTTTATAGTTTAACATACACTTGCTAAATTTTTTTTGTAACCTAGTATTGTACTTACTTTTTTTTACTTTAAGTTATGTTACTTTAAATATGTATCAGTAAAACTATTTAATATACAATCAATTTTCGCAATAAAATCATTAAGCAGACCTTTTAAATCGTAAAAAAAAGTTTATAGTTTGGGTAAAGGAATTAAATACCTGTAAACTTATAACACAAATCAAAATACTTTATTCATCTATAAATATATAATTAATAATAAGTATAATTGTTCAAATCTGAAGAATTATGAGATTTTTAAAAACTTACTGGTATCTTTATATTTTCAAAATGATAAAAATAACAAGAATATTTAGTTTCTTTTTAATACGTATACATAACAATTTTAAATATCTACCTTTAAATTATAAATCTTGGATGAATTTGTCAGCAAGGATGATTTTTTTACGCAGTAGTAAATTTTTATTCACATTCAGAATTGTTATATATCTCACTTACATTTATCCATATATAAATAAGAATAATATTTAAATTTAAATCTCTAAGGCAGAAACTACTTTCAAAGCATTAACGCCCTTATTGTTTGAGGTGTCTGGAGAGAATCTGCAATAGCTCAATTTTAATCGTACTTATTTAATTAGTAGAGTAAGTCAGGAAAAGTTAAGCGCTGCTTAATTGCACAAGTAACATCTCCCACGACGAATTCGTGAATTATATAACGTTGTTACAGTTATATATTTTATCTAAAGATTTATAATTTTTCATTAAAAGCGAGTATGTTTAGAGCAGTCATTTATTCCTTATATATTTCAAAATATTTAGGAATTCAGGTGCACTTAAAATGATAAAATTTTTGTTGCATAGTGGGGGATCTGAAGATCAGGAGCCTCAACGTCCTATTTGCAACACGCATTATTCAACAGATCATTTTTATTTATTCCTTATATGTACTATATATGTATTGATTCGATTGACTTCCTACATAAACAGAAACGTTTCTGAGGGGGACTGCTGCCCCTCAACCCCCGCTGTATCTCTCTTTCTATAACTATGTGATATATATATATATATATGTGTGTGTGTGTGTGTGTGTGTGTCTAAACCTAATAACTGATAGTCTTTTATTAATTCCCTGTAATTCATAAATACTTGAACAAAATTTCATGCAAAATTATTACATAACATATCGGAATTATTTTGTGTAACCCTGCAAATTAATTACCAACTCTATGCCCATAATTTTTCCCAGAAAAACATGCTTTTAAAATTCTATTAAAATTCCATTTTACTTAATGGGGTGTAATTATGTTAAAATACACTTTTAAGAAGTACCGACTATAGGCTGTAATAGTACGTAATTGTTTTACGTATCCCGGAAAAGGAGCCACAGTAAAAGGGTGGAAAGGATAAGTAATAATCCAGCAATCGTTAGAGAAAATTACGAAGATTTAAAATTAAGTTACCTCAGTTATAAGAAAATGCATCTGTAATATCACTTCTGAAGAGTAGTACGCGTGAATTAGAGAAGGAGCAAAGAAAAATGTGAGATTACTTCAAAGCTATTTGAAAAGATAAATGAAGATGATCCCAAGAGTGAATTTGTTTTAGAGGAAGGAATTCTGCTAAAATTAACTAAAGATCATTTAGGGGAGATTAAGAAGCTGATAGTGATTCCAGCAAAACTGAAAAACAAGATAATGGCTTTTTGTCATGAAGGAACTTCTGATCACCTAGGGGTAACGAAGACAAAATACAGATTGGTTAATTTTTTTTTTATTGACCAGGTTGTTACAAATAAATCGAAGAGTATGTTGAAACGTATGATCCGTGTGAACGTGTTGGAAAATCAAATGACAAAAGGAAAGTTCTTTGAAGATTGTACCAAATATCAAAGAGGTATTTTCGAAAATAATTATTGATGCTTGTAGTTTCCTTCCTGTGACACCTAATAAATATTTAATTACTCCGATCTGCATATCATTTAAATACCCAGATGCAATTCCAGTGAAAGTTATTATTTCAGTTTCAATAACGAAATCCTTATAACAAATTTTTAGCAGGATGGGGTTTCCTAAGAAAATTCAGTGTGATCAAAGAATTCCACTCACTAGCAACTTGCCCTTTTTTTATCATTTGGGAATAAAAATTACCCACAGTTCAGTCTTTTACCCTCAGTCAAACCCTGTAGAACGATTTCACAGAACACTAAAAAGATTATTGAATGTAATGTGCATCGCCGCAAAATCTGAGTGGGAATAAACATCTACCAGCTGAACTTTTCGCTTTGCGCACTATGACACATGAAAGCACCGGATTTACACCTGCTGAATTAGTCCATGGAAAGAATTTAGGAACTCCAGAAACTTTGTTGGTTAGATCCAGATGAAGAAATTAATTCAGTAGTAGAACATGTTTTTGTATTACTCAATAGACTGAGGAGATGTCAAGGTCTGCCAGCAGAAAAATTGGTGAACTTCAAGATAAAAGAAAGAAATGTTACGATAAAAATGCGGCGAAACGTTACTTTAAGAAAGGTGACTTAGTTTTAATTTTTGCAGCATCGTAACCAAATAATTTAGCAGTGCAGTGTGCAGGGAAAAGAATCATCGAAGAACAATTCTGAGACACTAATTATGTTGTAAAACTACCAGGGAATAGAGGAAGATCACAAATTTACCGTGTAAATATATTAAAGCCATCAATTAGAAAACTCTTTCAAATATTGAATGCAAAACAAGAGGAATGTTATACATTAAATATTATAAGAGCCCAGAAACAACAAAATTTTTGTTAGATGAAATCAACATTAGTGCAGATTTTGAATTTCCATATATAGAAAAGAACATAGGCTGAAGGGAAATACAATACCACAGAACAAGAATGTGATGCGATAATTTTTGCTGTAAACAAGTTACTTCCTTGATGAAAACAAATTTAAAATTATGACACACCATAATCATTTAGTGTTGTTGAACAAAAACACAAGTTCAAATTCAAAATTATTAAGATGGGCACTTGCTTTGCAAGCTTATGATTTTGAGGTGGTCCATAGACCAGGTTAAAAAGAAATCTTAATGCGGATGCTTTAAGTAGAGCTATTAAAAGAAATATATAGTGTACATATTATATATTTAAAGTCATCAGTTGTTGCTAATATATAGAATCCATTTTATCTGGATTGTAATGCTTAATATTAATCTATTGTAACGTCACATCGAGCTAAGTTTATTCCAAGAAGCATGCAAATTTCATCCATGGTTCAACAATTAGCTATTAAGGAAATAAAAAAATAATGGAAATGAAAGAGAACGGGAATTTTGTTTGTGAGGAGCTGGATAAGAAATAAACTCTCGGTTGTTCTATGAATTTTGAGTTGGATTTTTTTTTCTCTTGTGTGTTGGTTGGGATAATTGCTCTCCAACTTTTGGTGCACTGTAAACTATATGGTCTGTAAATTGTAAGACTTAAATTGAGTGTTTGAAATGCAAATAGTGTAAATACGAGTGACATTAAGCTATATATTTATTTTTGTAAAGAGTTGAGTTATTGCATGAGAAATACACAACAGAATTTTGAAAGTAGCCTGTTTAATACAATGAAGCACATTACAATGTATTTAAATTTATTTTTGTCATTCATACCGAGAAAATCGGAAAAGAAATTAAAAAGTACTGCAAGATTTACATTATATGTATATTTTTTTCTGTATTATTATCAATGTACTTTTGTAAGTCGGAATCTTATCGACAACATTGCTATTTAAAGTAGTTTTTGTCATTAAATTTTGGCCCAGATATTACATTCGCATTTGGCATTTTCTCGTGTATTTTTCCTCATTGTTTTCTCTTTATCGATTGATAATAGATTTTGATTTATCTATTTCTTTAACAATAGCTTGAATATTTTATTTTACATAAAGCAGTTTATTGAAGTATTCAAATACTTTTTTTTTTTTTTCTTTTAAGATGAGATTGGAATTTGTTTTATTTCATTCATGCTTTCAATAGAACGTAAGAGAAATAAATTAAGGAACTGTTTTCTAAAACAAAAGTATTTATGGCATCAAGGGAGCTTCTGATACGTCCAAAAAATTAAGTATCTTAATCGAAAATTATTTTCAATTTGTTCCAAATAAATGAAGTCTTTGAAAGAATAAGTATTATATTCTATTTTAAATAAACTAATTACATCAGACAAACCTTGCTTTTGTTTCAGCTCACCAGATATTTTCATAAAGGATGTTACTGTTTAATTAAAAATTATTTTTAAAAAAAGAGAGAGTGAAAAATAACGATTCTTCAAAAGTATTTGTTTTAAAAAATGCACATTAAAAAAAAAATGAATTTTGTGTTAATATTTTTAACATTAGAAAAAAAAATGAAATTATTTTACTAAAAGGTGTTTAATTATTTTTTTAACATTGAATAAAAATCGGTAGAACATTAACTAACGATAGTAGAATTCATTTCTAGATCGTAATTGATCTTCTATGATAAAATTCAATTGGTGACATTTTAAACAAAGACTGCATGAAAAATAATTTGTTGTTTAATAATAAATAAATGAACAAATATATAAAATGTTTACTTTAATTATTTTTTCTAAAACAATTTATTTATCTACAAGTAAAGCCCCGGTTCGGAAACGAACCGAATTCCGGATGCGGGAAAAATTTCAAAATCAAACTCGAAATGTACAAAACTCGGCCTCATGCTGCCTGCTTGCCAATAGATCAAAGTTTGTTTACGAAACCATTTTTTAATTCATAAAATCAATGAAAGTAGTGTATCAACGAAGGATTTTCTCGTTTCGCTGGTCACTATATTTAAAGAACATTCTTTTCTATATCGCTTTACAAACAAAAATAAAATGTAAAGAAATCATGCAATTGCTTTAAAGTCCGCTTTGGTTTCCCGTTGGTTTATGTTCTTTTTTTTTTTTTTTTTTTTTTTCTTTCTTTCTTTTCTTTTCGTTTTCTTTCCTTTCCTTTCCATATTTACTGAATTCGATTCTTTGTTTTTCAATATCACGTGATTGAGCAGACGATTATTTTATTTATTTAACGTTCATTTATATTTCCATTAGTTTTTGGAACTCTCGTGCAAATTTATCTAAATTGTTTTTTTACTCCATTTTTAATTTCCATTTTTTCATGTGCATGAGTAAAATATTATATATATATATATATATATATATATATAAAACTATAGACATGAATTTATGATTATATAAGTTTTACAGATTAGAAAAACCAAAAGGAGAATTACAAACCAATGCGGAAAATTGCAGCGAAAGGAAATGTAAAACTTAGATGTAGAAATATATAAATGTAGAAATATATAAACAAATGAATGAAATTAAACCCCAAAAAACACTGAGATCTTCATCAGGGAGGCCCCTCAGTGTAGGGGTTTTTGAAGTTTCTGAATTCACAAGGCATAATATGCATCACCTACAAGAATAAAAGAAAAACCGTCAATACTACACAGTGCTACTGGACTGACTGAAGGCTGAAATCAAGAAAAAACGACCTCATATGACAAAGAAAAAGTGCTCTTTCACCAAGACTATGCGCTATGTCACAAGTCGATGGTTACGATGACAAAATGTATGAATTGGGCTTCCATGTGCCATACACTGTTTGCTTTAGATTTGGCATCTAGTGACTTTTATTTGTTTTCAAATCTTAACAAAATACTACAGGAAAAGATATTTAACTCCCATAACGAAGTTATATTGGATAATGAAGTGTTTTTAAGGTTCTCGACAAACCGTTGTACAAAAAATCATCGAAGTGTTAGAAAACCGTTTAAAAGAATGTATCACTCTTAAAGGGAACTATGACAATAAATAAAGTGAGGTTTTGTAAGGGGAAATTTTTTTTATTTTATTCTCGGTACTTTCTGACCGATGGTTATTTTACACTTTTAAACAAAAATATAAGATAAACAACATCGCACTTTTGTGTGTGTGTGTATGTGTGTGTGTGTGTGTGTGTGTGTGTTTTATAAATAAAATATCAAAATTTAATTTACAATGCCCGAAATGTACCTCTATATTAAAAAAAATTATAAATAAACAAACAAGTATAAGCGCTACTGTGTTTCATAATGAATGTGTTGCAAGTGAAATTTTACGCATGAAGCAGTAATTACTTATGTAATATAACATACGCTGTTGACCTTGGTATTTGTTATTGCTGGTCCGCACTGTGATTCAATTCAAGAAGACTACGAAAGGTTAATTCAATTTATTCAACCTCGTTTTTTGCTTTTGATTTTGGCTATACGCTACACGTCCGTCAGAAATATTTGATAATATTCATAACTTGTTCGTCTTGTAGGCGACATTCGATTATCCATTGTATCTGTGTAGCATATTTGAATTTAGAAAACTACGCTATAAATTTCGCTTAACGGTTCTCTTCATTTACCGTCGCCGGAAGCCCAAGCCGATGTTATTATTTGGGATATTTTATTTATTTATTTATTTATTTTTACTTATAACTCATTAACTAATACGTATTTTTAAATTATGTTTTCACATTCAGAAAATTCACAATTGTTAAACTGACAGTTTTTTTTAATCGGATTTTCTTTAATTTTAATATTTTATTTTGAAACTGTAAAATAAGAAATTTTCAACATGTGAAATTTTTCATTTTCTAGTTTCAAAATAATGTATTAAAAATTTATAAAATCCGTTTTTGAAAAGGATCATTTAGTTTAGCAGTTGTGAATTTTCTGAATGTGAAAACAGAATTTAAAAATATGTATTAATTAATGAGTTATAAAGAAAGAAAGTTTCTCGTAGAATAATATTAACTTGGGCATCCGGCGACTGTAAATGAAACAGGCCCTCGTTAAACAATGAAAGCTGTAAAATACTGTCATAGTGCCATTTAGTTTACATTTTAAATTTTATTATTTTCTTTGTTGCAGATACACACCCCAAAAATCTGTTTATCATTATTTTATGTATTTTTTTATTTATTTACTCATTTATTACTTTTGTATTTTTGTTTTAATTTATTTATTTATTTAATTATTTTATATAAAGATTCCTTTCGGATACACTGTATCTATCTGTAGAGAAATACATTGTTATTTTATGCAATTACTTTTTTTATTGTGTTTATATTTTATTCTATGATTTCCGCGTTTAGTACTATATATTTTATGTAATACGTCGTACGTTTTGAATATCAAACACTAAGTTCGGTCTATTAATTAGATATTTCTCTATTCTTAATGCATTTATTATTTTCATTCTGAAAAACATATTTTGCAATCAGCATGCTTCATTAAAAATTTTTATTCTTCATATTAGGGAATTTTTATTTTCAATTTTAACTTTTTAAAGAGTACATAACAATGAATGATGTAAAATGAATGTATAATTATGTCTTTAAAATATAATATGTATTGCGAAATTCATAAATTCATAAAATCCAAAATTAATTCTGAATAAAATTTTGAAGTTTCACATCAATACTTATATACTCTTAAATAAATAAAATATATATAATTCAGGTGGAAAATATTAATTTTCTTCCAACAAAATTGTGTAAGTTAAAGCCATAAGGGAATAATATCATGCAGAACGCTATTTTAATGCTCTCAGAAATTGAAGGCATATAAAATTATTTTTAATGCATTATTTTAGTTCTACTTAATTTAAGCTTTATTAAATTTTTTTATTTATATAACATATGGTTTTTAAATTTTAAAGAAAGGGAGAGAGAGAAACATTGCATGCGTTTTTTTTTTTTTTTTTTTTTTTTTTTAATAAAAATGCTTTCTTTAACGCGTTCACGCCGGTGTGACCCAGGACTACTGTCAACAGCAAATGTATCCGAGCACTAGCAATAATCCCCAAAAAAAGTACACTAATAATGCTTTGTTAAATAAATCCTTGTCGTGTCA
This sequence comes from Salticus scenicus, assembly GCA_963930645.1. Lineage (NCBI taxonomy): Eukaryota > Metazoa > Arthropoda > Arachnida > Araneae > Salticidae > Salticus > Salticus scenicus. The sequence continues at coordinate 69,383,263 of OZ005656.1, read as the reverse complement.
TGTTCTTAGTCCAAGAACATTCTTCAACAAGTATTTATTGAACAAAACAGTTTTTTTTTTTTTTTTTTTTTTTTTTTTTATTATTATTGGCTAGTGCTTGGATACTTTTGAGAAGACTATGCAAACAAATTGCGTCGGCGTGAACGTGTTAATTACCGAATTGAAATAATTATTATTAACAATAACAATAACAGTAACAAAAACCAATACATATTAAATTATGTTGCTTACGTATAAATTATCATAATTTTTTTTCTAACATTTTACAGTGTGCATATTTTAATATTTATCTTTTTAAGTATTCATACTCAAATACAGAAATATACACATTTTTTACCTATTTCTTTCCAAAGCAGATAGTGGGTTTTAAAAACATAATTCTGTTAATAATTTATATAATCGATATTTCCAATTTTCATTCTTGCTTTTTCTTAAGTTTTAGAATCTAGTATACATTTGTATAAGTGGAAAAAAAAAAAAAAAAAATGGAAACTAAAACTTTACATCTGGGAGATAAATTTGTTTATATAATAATGCACTTTTTTTCATTAAGGAAAATTTACAATACACATGGAATAAGAAAATTATAAAACAAATAATGACAATTTATTTGTGGAAAAAAAAAAAAAAAAAGAAAAAGAAAAAAGAAAAATGATAACGAAATACATTCACAAAGAAATTTCAGTTAAAATATTAAGGAAATAATTATGCATCTAAGTTTAGTTTCAATATACGACTAGCCTAGCATTATCCTTATGGCGGTCTTTTATTATCACAAAATGAAAAAGTTTGCTCAGTTTACTTTAAAAACGGTTTTCAAATCAAATTAGCGGTACATAATTTTCCAAAGAAAAATCAATAAATTTTGTAAGGCTTCTAGACACATTTGTTTATGGGCTATAAATTTTCATCTTTTATTTTTTAAAGATATATTTATGAACGATATTTTTGCTTTTATTGTTATATAAATTACGAAAACAAACTGTAGTATTTAAACTAGCAAGCTTCGCCCGCTAGCGGGTCAGTATTTTCAAATGAATCACTATAATTAATGAATCACTAACAGTAACTTTTAGTCCTAAGAAAAGAAATTTAAAAAAAACATTTCTGATCGGGTAAAATGTCGTCCCGGGTCCCCACTGCCTTTGGCAGCGTAGTCCCATGCGCCCAAGTTAAGGGATACACGCGCTGCGCGCGCGTATTCCTTCCCTGACCCTTCGTGCCCCCCCCCCAAAAAAAATCATTTCTGATCGGGTAAAAACTTACACCGGGTCCCCACTGCCTTCGGTAGCGCAGACCCTTGCGCGCTGCGCGCGCACGTGTGAAGGTATACTTGCGCTGCGCGCAAATATTCCTTCTCAAATCAAATTTTTATTCTTAAGAAAAGAAAAGAAAAAAAAATCATTTCTCATGGGGTACAAAGTCGGCCCGGGTCCCCACTGCCTTCGGCAGCGCAGTCCCGTGCGCGCTGCGCGCGCACAACTTAAAGAATACACGCGCTGCACGCCCGCATTCCTTCACTGACACTTCGTGCCCCTAAAAAAAATCATTTCTGATCGGGTAAAAAATCACACCGGGTCCCCACTGCCTTCGGCAGCGCAGACCCATGCGCGCTGCGCGCGCACGTGTGAAGGTATACGCACGCTGCGCGCACGTATTCCTTCTCAAATCAAATTTTTATTTTTAAGGAAAGAAAATTTAAAAAATTATTTCTTATCGGTTAAAAAGTCGGACCGGGGCCCCACTGCCTTCGGCAGCGCAGTCCCGTGAGCGCTGCGCGCGCGCAAGTTAGGGGATACGCGCGCAGTGCACGCCTATTTCTTCCCCACCCTTTCAGCCCCTTATAATTAACCTACGTATACCAATTTTGAACGGTCTTACTCAATTGGCTGAGATGCAAAGAACACATAATCAGGACGCCTCAAAACGTGTAAATCTGCTGAAAACTTTCGATAATATAAAAGAACTTTAAAATATCTTTCGAATGATGTATTAAAAATAACTTAATCATGATTAGAAATTGAAATATTGAAATTTGAAAATATTACAGCGCCATCTGGCGGTAGAAATTTCTGTATTCCACTGTTCGATCCGAAATCTTGTTCGATCCCAAGTTTTCTAATGATATATTACGTATGAAAATATTTTAATTAGTAGTTGAGATACAAAAGAAAACTGATTCAGGAGATCTCAAAACGTGTAAATCTGGTGAAATCTTGAATTCCATTTTCGATAATGTAAAAGTACTTTAAAATGTGTATCGAATGGCGCATTATAAAAAAAGTTAATCATGATTAGAAATAGAAATATTGTAATTTAAAAATATGACAGCGCCATCTGGCGGTAGAAATTTCTGTAATCTACTGTTCGATTCCAACTTCACAAAGCTTTCAAATGATGTATTACTTATGAAATTCTTTTAATTTGTAACTGAGACAAAAGAAAAACCCATTCAGGAAACCTCAAAACGTTTAAATCAGGAGAAATGTCGATATATCGAATTTCTGTAATTTACTATTCAATTCCAAATTAACAAAGCTTTCAAATGATGTATTACTTATGAAATTATTTTAATTAGCAGCTGAGATACGAAAGAAAACCCATTCAGGACACCTCAAAACGTGTAAATCAGGTGAAATCTCTAATTCCACTTTCGACACTTTAATTAGAAGCTGATATACAAAAAATAACCCATTCAGGAGACCTCAAAACGTGTAAATAAGCTGAAATCTCGAATTCCCCTTTCGATAATGCAACCGTACTTTAAAATGTGTATCGAATGACATATTAAAAAAAAATTTAAACATAATTAGAATTTTAAATATTGAAATTTTAAATTATTACAGCGCCATGACACCTCAAAACGTGTAAATCAGGTGAAATTTCGAATTCCATTATCTACGGTAGTCGGTTAATGGAAGTAAATAGAAAAAAAAAATATTTTTACCCTAAGTGTATTTGTGTCGTTTTGAAACTGGTATCCTCTTTCGACAGATAAAGTGTCAGGCGTGTAAAGATAAAATTTAATTTGCAATTAAAATGTAAATCTTTTGTTTATTGACCAAAATCGCTGAAATTTGAACTGCAAGTTTGTTTTGTGGTGTTAAGATTGTATACTAATTGAAATGTGCGAATTTTGAAAAATTGAAGAAAATAGAAAATTGCAATTTTTAATCGCAGTACAAAAACACGTGACCTCATTAAACACCATATGTTTTTTCTTTCCGTTCAATATCGTCTGCCAAGTTAAAATGCTTGTGATTTGTTGCCACCATTTTTTTTTTAGTTTAGTTAATTTAAAAAATCGAATTGTCCGATCGATAAGCCGTTTACACCATCGGATTGAGAAAAAAAAAGCCCTTTCCAATGGTATCTTGTTTGTAACAATACGACTGATATTTCTAATTAATTTTCCACTTTTTCCGCAAAAATGTCGCTTTTTAAGCATTTAATCATGAATTCTGGGTCATTTTTCGGTAGACATGGGTGGACATTTTAATTAATATCTCCGCTAATTAGGGTCGCATCGCTTAGCGAATTATCGCGATGTCGAGATGAAGAAAATCTGCGTCTGTCGACACCGGTTTCGAGGCGCTGCGACCATTAGCGCCGGAGCTTTATAAACAGGTTAAAAGTTTTATTTGATTAACTAACTTCTATAGATCAATTATTCCTTCATATGCTGAACTTACTAAACCGTTAATTGAATGGGGGGGAAGGGTACTTCCCCCCCAGGGGGGGAACCGGTGCCTCCACATGCACAAAAATTTTTTCGTAGTTAACTACTACTATTATAAATAATTCATATTAATTTTACAATCACAAGTTTAAAATAACGCTCATTATGTACATTTATACGAAATTTTGTCCTATACTGCCATGTTAAAAGTTTACACATAAAATACGATCACAGCGCCATCTGCTGGGTGATTGATCCCAAAATCTAATCAGCACCATTCCATGTCAGGGTCCAACTATATACCAAGTTTGGTCACAAGGCATTTCTCACAGACAGACAGTCAGACAGACAGACAGACAGACAGAAAGACAGACAGACAGACAGATGCGCACAGATTTTAATAATATAAGGAGATAATCATTCAGGAAAACATTAATTAAGCAGATTTTCTAACATTTGCTATTAATTTTTTACTCTTAAATTTAACAACCAGGAATAAATATGAATAAACAAGTATTACATTGATTTTTGTTCCAAAGTTTACATAAAATTCAACTTTGCGCAAGAAATTTTTAGAAAAGTCAATTTTTTGTTTCAGATAATAAAACTTACAATTATACTTACAGGCATCTTTATTTATTTTCCTTATTTTTTTTTTTTTCGTTTTACAAACTATTAAACAAAAAGTGATGAATAAGTAAAGAAATGAAAAAAATATTCAAACGAAAAAAAACGTATTTCTATTAATATATATAGAAGGAAAAGAAAAATTAAATTAAAAAAAAATGGAATAACAGAAAAAAAATCGATTTGTTTTTAAGAACAGTGCGCAGCTATTATATAGCTTGTGGCCGCTATTTTTTTTTTTTTCTTTCTTTCATCCTTTGTTGGAATAACTGCGCCTAAAGCTTAAAATATATCAAAAGAAAAAAGATGAAAGTAATTAAGATTTTGCTTTTAAAAAAGTTACGAAAGAAAAAGTAAGTGTAAAAGACATCATGAATAAATATTCTTTTTTTTATATATAAAATGCACTAGCCTATATAATGTAACAGAAACAGTTTTTTAAATATCAAGTAAATACACATGTGCTGACAAAATTAGGTCAGAATTTTACAATTTAAAATACAAAACTTAAATTTAAATCACGATACCATGTATTGCAGAAGTATATTAAAAAAAATATATATATATTAATAATAAAAAACTATATATATAAGTATATAAAAAGTAAACTAATATATAGTGTCATATAAATATTTCTTTATAATACTATTTTAAATTTTAACTATGCTGCATTTTATAATTAAAACCGAGATGTTTATTTTTAACAACAATTAAACAATCAATCAATATTAAGAAAACCAAAGACCTGTCTAGAAAATCTAAGCTGTATCTTTGTCATATCTCATTTAGCGGTACAGTATAGACAGACTCAACTTCAATTTGTGGCGTGGTCATTTTTTGCTCTTATAAAAATTATTTCGGCAATGAAATTGAAAAATGTGAATTTTAAATTTAGCCTAAATTACAAAAACATGCCTAAAACCAAGCAGAAAAATACCTAAACAATAAAATCCAATATATAATGTATTCAAATTAGAATTTCGGCTACGAATTGAGGGAAAAAAATATCTGAGCGTGTACATTTGTTATCAAGTTTTTGCACAGAATGGAGAGACATGGATCCACCAAATAATTAATATAACTATCTCGTTATAAAATCTGATCGTGTATGAAACCTGATTTTCAATTTTCGATTTTGTGTTTGAATTACACTGTGATAACTAAAACATGTAAAAAACGATGTCATTCTTAACAGAAAATATATTTATCTGTATGAAAATTGCATTTAAAAAAAAAAAAATCTTAAATTGACATCGTCTTTAATTTCAGATTTTTATAAAATCTATGAAAAAAAAAAAAAAGGTCAGGGTTAAGAGACAATGTATATTACCTATCAAATATGAACGTATGAGCAATTTGTAAAATTCGCGTCATATACATGTATATGAAAGAAACATATATATATCTATACATATAATTTTGTAAACAATAGCAATTTTTATTTGTATAAAAGTAGGCACATAAATCAGCTCTGAATTTATATGCAAAAAGATAAATTATTTAATTTATGATAAAGGAAAATGAGAATAGAATTTATAAACAACCAAAATAATAGACTCTTTTAACAGTGTTAATAAATAAGAAAAGATTAATTTCAAAACTATTCAAGCCAAAAAATTCAACAAGAGCTGTGTTATCTTCCTCAGCATGTGGGAATATCTGATGAGTGAACTGTGTTCCCACCTGCTGATGAAGACGACACAGCTCTTGTTGAATTTTTTGGCTTGAATAATTTTGAAATTAAATTTTTCTTATTTATTAACACTGTTAAAATAATTTATTTATTTATTTATTTTTATTTTATTTTATTATATATATATATATATATTTGGTTGTTTATAAATTCCGCTTATCATAATTTAAATAAAATAATTTATATGTTTAGGTATACATATGTTCTTGTAAGATGTACAAATAGATTTATATATATATATAGATATATAGTTATAATCTTATAATCGTTTGCGATTATTCAACCCAGTATGATATCTTCTAAAGGAAAAGAAGCACGCAGACGTACTTTTCGTATTCAGAAATTTCAAGTGCTGCAAAGAGTCTGGTAACAAGTTTTACGATCAGAATTGTTTAAAGCAACGTCAGAATGAGGGCATCATAGGCGCCATTTTGTGGTTGTTTCCTATAGCTAGAAATTACATGGGTCGTGGACCAGCAACTAATTAAATGTAACTAGTGATAATATTGATGTAACTTGTAAATAGATTGACTAGCTATTAAATTCATAACCCATGAAATCCTTTATTCTAGACTCAAGGTTAAGTTACCGGGACAGAAAATATTAAGAATAGTTGTTTAATTATATCTCCATCCATATACTTTTAAATATGCAATTAAAAACAGCACATCATATTACACAGTAGCTTCGATCCATGCAAATACCATAAAATATTCAATATTCACAATAACACCCCTATTCTATAAATATTGTAAACTTTTTTAATTCTGAAACCCTCTGTCAACTAACAAACCTCGAGAAAAGAAATAAAAAAAGAAATATAATCATTATTAATTGGAATAGTCCTTTTAAGACGTTAAAAAAAAATAATAATAATTTCTTTGTACATTTTTTTTTAAATATCACAATAAATATTTGATGATGAATGGCTGCTATTTTCTAGTGCAATACTTTTACATACAAATTTGTGTCATTAGATATTTTCAGAAAATAAGAAAAACATATAAGTATTTATTTCATGGAAAAATTGTCTTCAATATTTATGAGAATGTGTGCTAATTTAATAAAGGTACTACATATTTTTATTTTTCTTAATATGTAATTTAAAATGATACCGTTTACATTTTTAAAAAGGACATATTTTGACATTTTGCATGAAAAACATCTAATGAAATTTGCTTTTCATCTTTTTAAAAGATGAATTTATATAATTTCAAATAATCAGTTATATATTTTGGTTCAGCGTCTTTTAATCCAACTGAATTTCATATTATAAAAAATATATTGAAAAAAATCTGGATCGTCTTCACTCGAATTTCCGAACATTCAGTAATGAATGGTTGTATAAATAAATTAAAGGAAGATAAATAGTTTTAAAAAATACAATGTGGTGTTCGAATTTTTTTCACTGTAAAATGTTGTTTATTTAACGCTATTGCCCTTCAAATAATTTGACACCATAGATCATGATAGTATAAAATTCCGTTGTGTCCCTGTAAAACTCTCTAGATGTTATACCTACCAAAATCTATACATTTCGTGCGACGGTAACCAACAACATATGAATAAATTTTCAGCTAAATAAGATGAGGCGTTGAAACTCTATTGCACTTTGAATATTTAAAAACCATATGACACTATGACAAATATATATATATTAATGTCACTGTAAAAAAACTATAAAAGCTACATTAAAAAAAATCCCTCCTGCTTGTATGACGATGATCTACACGTATATAAAATTTCAACTCAACCGGATAAGGCGTTTAGACGTGATTGCGCTTTAAAAAACTTGAGCTCATAGGGCATAGTGATAAAGGATTTTTCGTTGTATCCCTGAAAAAAAAAAAAAAAAAAAAAAACTTGATTCACTGAAATCTCTGCAGTTTGCGCTACAATGACCTATGACATGTGTATACTTTTTCAGCTCAATCGAATAAAGCATTTAGACGCTGCAGTACTTTAAAAATTCTTCTAACTACACCTCTTGACCTAAAGTTTGTAATACGGCTGTTGGGTTTGGAGAAAAAAAAAAAAAAAAACTTTGATTGATCGAAGTCTTAAATTCTGTGGGTGTGAAGTGGCATTGTCCATGAGAAGCAAAATTTTTCCACCTGCTTTTCTCAGTTTTTCGTCTAATGCAATCAGCCATTTAGTCATTATGTCTGATGACATCCATGCCTTCTTATTCGATTTCTATTGTACTTTAAATGATTTTGAATTTATACTTTTGAAACACCTTGGTTTTCAGGATTTACCAATTACCTAAGGCAAAATTACTCTCTACATTACAGCACAACAAAACCGTAAGAAGCTCCTTTGAAGATTTTCCACCACTGCACTTTTCGCCTTGGAAGCTTATAGTTTTGTTCGATAAAACACGAAAAAAATGTCCTGTTTCGTCAGCATTCAGTATATTTCTTGGTTCGTATTCCTTGCAAATTTCATTCAGATTCTCTTTTCATTCATTTGCAATTTGAATATCCACAGAGTTTTTTTTTTTTTTTTTTTTTTTTCTTCACCACAAATCATTTTGAAAGAAATGTTGTGTCTTTTTTGGAACTTTTCTAACCATTCATTCGAGGCCTTAAATTCTGCAATGCCTAAACTTTCAACAACTTTTAATGCTTGTTCTTGTATCAGTAGTTCACTCACAGGAATATTATTTGCTCTTATACAGGAAAACCAGTTAAAAACAGGTGAATCAATTTCACATGATTCAGTCTTTCTAAATTTCAGAGTTTTAAAATCTTCACTCGAATTTGTAATCCATAATCTTTTAATTTCCTTTTTACACTTTAACACATTGCTCATTTAATTTTTACTAACTCCATACACTGTAAAAAATATGTCCTATTTTCTGCCAGAAATTCTCTGTAATTTGAGAAAATACGTTCTGACAACGTAATTTTTTCGTTAATTACGCGTATTTTCGAAAATTACAGAGTTTCTGGCAGCAAATAGGACATATTTTTTACAGTGTACCTCTCTGATAATTGTCTTAGGCTAAGTGTTTCAGTCTCTGCAACTTCTGTCATTTTAACCTTTCTAAGATAACCTCTTCCTTTTCAAATGTGGGAAGATAACCTCTTCCTTCCATGTTATTAGCTGCCTTCATATACTTGCCGAAGGCACTGGGTCACGAACCCGAGTTCCGTTCTGTTTGAGGTAATTTTTTTTTGTTACAGATGATTATTTATTTTGTGATGTTTTCATTTTAAAATAGATATTTAAAGAAAATCGAGTTAAAGATATAAAACCATACAAATTTAAGGTTCATTTAAGGTTATTATCAAGGGCCCGGGCATTGCCGGGCGGGTTCGTTCGGTTCCAGGTTAATTTTGGGGAATTTTTTTTTATGTTGTTAGCGGCCCGCGTATGCACTGCCGCAGGCACCGGGGTCACAGGGCAGAGTTTCGTTCGGTTCGAGGTAATTATTTTTTGTTACAGCTGATTATTATTTTTTTTTTTTTCGCAATGCTTTTATTTAAAAATAGAATTTCAAACAAATTCGAGTTAAAGATATAAAATCTAACAAATTTAAGGTTCATTTAAGGTTATTATCATGGGCCCAGGCATTGCCGGGCTGGTTCGTTCGGTTTCCAGGTTAATTTTTGGGAATTTTTTTATGTTGTTAGTGCCCTGTATGCGCTGCTGCAAGCACCGAGGTCACAAGGCAGAGTTTCGTTCGGATCGAGGTAATTGTTTTGTTACAGATGATTATTTTTTTCGTGATGCTTTCATTTAAAAACAGAAATTCAAACAAAATCGAGTTAAAGGTATAAAATAATACAGATTTAAGGTTCATTTAAGGTATCATGGGCCCGGGCAACGCCGGACGGGTCAGCTAACATATAGTCTTAGTATTAAACGAAATAGAAAATAAAAGATAGTATCTGTTTATTTGAAGTCAGTTTGACGTCACATTGACAGTACTTTGTAGAAAGTGATGTCATACATAGTATTTCTATTTATAAGCATTTTTCCGACTTTCTTTTTTTAAGTGAAATGTCGTAAATTATATTAGATGTTTTAACATGAAATACATTTAAATAATGATGCGACGGTTTTTAAAATATTACGGTCAATAAAGTGATCGTCGAATTCGACGGGTTCCAGCTAGTTAAATTTAATAGAGTTTATATATTTAATTTTCAAAATTCAAATTTCATGTACTTCATAGTTTAAAATTTTATGCTCATTTTTCACATCTAGTTATTATATTTACGGTTATTTTATAATTAAATTTGAAAAAATGTTTAAAAAAAAAAAAAAAAAAAAAAAAAAAAAAAAAAAAAAAACTTTTTTTTACTAAAAGATTTAATACCTGCAATCTTAGAAAAAAAGTAAATGGTTTTATTCTTAAAATAATAATAAGAAGAATAAGAATAAGAATTATAATAATAATAATACTAATAGTTTTTTCAATATCAGATAATAATTTGTTGAATATTATGTATTTAAAACTCAATGGCGTTTCCATAGCTGCCAAGTCTCTGTTTTATTCAACGGAGACTTCATACTGTAAAGTTTTTATAAATGCTTTCAATTTACTTAATTTTATTCATTCGTCGAAAATATCTGTGAAAGATTCCTTTTTAAAAATACCGGTGATAAATCTGATTTAAATATTAGAAATATTGGCCGCCATGTATTTCTATATTTTTTAACTGAAAAAATTAAATTTTACAATTTTTTTTTTTTTTTTTTTTTTGTAAATATTGGATCTAAAAATCTTTTAAATTTACAGACATTTTAAAATATTTTAAATATTTTCCTTTAAATTATAAATCTAGGATAAATTTGTCAGTTTATATTAATAAATTACGCCTAGTACAATATTCTTAATTCACACTTTAAATCAGAAAACATCGCGCTTACATTTACGTCCTTAGCTTTATACTGACAAAAATATGAATAATATTTAAGTTGAAATATATCAAAGGAACAAAATACTTTAAGCGCATTAATACTACTATTGTTCTAAATATCTGGAGAGGATCTGCAGCAGCTCAATTTTAATTGTACATATCTAATTAGTAAAGTAAGTCAGGCAAAAGTTAAGCTCTGCTTAATTGGAAAAGTAACGTCTTTCACGATGAATTTGTGAATATATATAAGCTTGTTATAGATATATAATTTTCTTAAAGATTTATAACGTTCCATTAAAAGCGAGAATGCTTGCAGTAGGCAATTGTTGAGTGCATACTTCAAAAGGTTAAACAAATCGGGAGCAATTAAGATGCTTATATTATTTTATTATTTATTTATCTATTTATTTACTTATTTCATTCTTTTTTTTTACTTTTTATATTCTTTGGTTATATAAAGTGCAAAAAGCTTTAAATATTGTACTGCACATTTTGTTAAATAAAAATATTTTTTAATTAATATATAGTAAAGGTAGGAAATTTAGCGCAGAATTCAACAAAATAATACAAAAAATCAAACTTTTTTTTTTTTTTTTTTTAATAAGCATTATAAAGTGAAATAATCATTAAAAATCACGTGTGTTATGTCATTGTACTAAAAGACATTTTAAAACACGTATATAAAAAATAATAATAATAATAATACTTCATTTGATTAAAAATTATTAAAAATTCAAATTATATGCATCTGAGCAATCAAAGCATTATCATGATAAAAATTGTTTTCGAAAAAATTCTTGGAATGTTGCTAATACATACTTGAATATTGTGCTGTTATGACTGAGGTCAGGCTTGACGATTGCAGCAGACCAAAAATAAGCAGTGGTATTCATCTCAAAAGTCACTTGTAAAATGATCACATGATGAACATAGAGAAACTGTATAGTTTAATAAGGAGGAAACTGAAAGGAGTAGACCTGTACTTGAGATTTGGATCTAGCAAGATGATTATTTGCAAAAGGATCAAAGATAAACTTATAGATGGAGACGACTAGAACAAGCCAGCATATAGGTGAAATTTGAAGATAATCCTGCACTTATTATAGTTCGTAGATTCAGTAAATCTTAATTAAAGATACATCTTGTAGGAACTCTTTGCAGAGATAGATTATAATAAGGTATGATAGGGGATGGTACACCATGAATTCAGTCCGAAAGATAGTTCTTGCGAAAGAAGTATTATTGAAAAAAAAAAAAAAAAAACATAATTTAAAAATCCCTACTTTGCTTCAATGGTTAACCATAGCTTTCATGTGGGGATCCCCAGCACCCTCGGTGGCTGTAGCGGCGAAACTGTCCATACATTAATTTCCCACTGAGGACGCCGGGAATCCCCATGCGAAAGCTATGACTAACCATTAGAGCAAAGCAAGGTTTTTAATTATTTTTTCATAGTTTAAATTCTTCAATTACTTTATATTTTTGAAATATTCTTTCTTTCGGAAAAAATATATTCACAAAAAAATAATTAAATATCTGGTACTATAAGATAATTCCATATTTTTTGTACAATTGCTGAACCTGTATAATTAATTACATTTTTTACATTTTATCGTATTAATAGCTTCTGAAATAACTAATTAATGAAGACTTTGTGGCGCTGAAATAAATTTTGCCATAAGTCATTATTTTATTTGCTAAATTATTGCTGAATAACTTTGAATTCATTCGTTTTGTATGCATTTCCATTTCTATTTAGTTTTTATGAATTAATTTTACGTAGTCGCTCTGATAAAACAAAACGAGCTGTTTTGCGAAATCTCTCCTTCCAGGATCATTATGATGCCGCACATGGGTAGGAAAAATTACTATTAATAATAACTATAATTAAATTGTTAACAATAATAATTGCAATTAAATGACTTTCTTGTAAGGTTTTTCCAAACAAAAATTCTTATATTAGGAGAAAAAAAATTAATCTAATAAATAAGAAAGCAAAAATAATAAAAAGATAATAAAAATCTAATTGCAGAAAAAAAAAATTAAAACAAGAAAAAAGAAAAATCAGAAAAATAAAAGTCCGGGTAAAATTCAAAAATAGTATAAATTACTAAATTATCACATTTAACTTAATATTTGTCTTTTTCTCTTTTTAGTTTAAATGTTTTCTTATTTGCTAACCTAACCTATCGATGTCGCATTTATTATTGTAAATGATGTAGATTTCATGCAACCACATCCACGAGTAAGAGATTTAATCCATTCCACCACCTGTACGATTTGGCTCTTGGTGCAGTTTCAGACATTCATTGCATTCATACTCATTGACTTGTGATTAATAATCAGCTGTCCTATCATGTAAATTAATGGGAACAATGCACAATCTCTCCTAAGCAGCAAATGTGGAAACTATCAAATTTCGGTATTTGTTTATTTGATTAATATATAAAATTACACTGCCTTATATTTAATATTCATTCATTATTAAAGGGAACTGTTAGTGTTCGTACCGTTAACAGAGGTCAGCAACGTATGAGAAATCGTTTAATTAAAAAAGTATTTTGTACTACTGTCATTTTATAGAAATTCATAGAAAGGGTTATGAAAATTGAAGCATTTATTTTGAAGAACAAGACAAAATAACTGCATTTATTTTAAACTTTTGAAACAATCAGCATGCACATTTAAGTAGGCATTCCATTATAGCTGTTGTACAACAACATCGTCGTGCACATTTTACTTCACCACTTCTACTCTTGCAGCGCACGCACTCATTTCCTATATGCCCAATTTCTCCCAGCTTTACATTATATATAATGATTTATTAAATCAACTGAAAAATTGCACTTATTTGTTCTAAATGCTCATATTATATTTTTTATATATATTATTCTACACCTTCTCTTATTTTATTATTTTTCTAAAAGTTTTATTTCACTACAAATTGAGTACACTACATGATAATTTAATATCACTACAATTAATACACTACATGAAGGAGAGGACAAATTATGTTCTAAATTAAACTTTTAATTAAGATGGAAATTTATAACTTTATTATTATTTTAACCTTTCTTAAGCCACATAATTTAATATGCTTTGCAATATTCTTAAATTTACATTTAATGCTGTAATTCTGTTGAGTACACTGTCGTATGTTAATATGAATTATGAAACAAAAAAAAAAGTTTTTTAAAAACGAGATACATTTGTTACTTACGGTAGAGAAGATATTGTTTTTAATCAAATTTTCAAAATCAAGATTTTGCTATCTATACACGTTTTGAGGTTACCTACATCTAAAAACATATTTTTAACTATTGTTTTATCTGTGTGTTTGTTATAAGGATATCTCAAAAATAAATAACTGCAATAAGTCCAAACTTAGTATTTTATATCTTTATCATATTTACAGAAAGGCTACACTAAACTTTACATTGAGATCAAGCAATGGATTCATGTACAGGGCCATTCAAGGGAATTCAAATACATTACGTGTGTGGATAAAATATCAAACACGAAAGTCAGATTTTTAGCGGTTGATATGTATTTCCATCAGTTATCAACGTAACTTAAAAACAAACAACTACAGGAAATTGAAATTTGAATTTTTTAAGTTAATACGTGTTTTCCACTTAAAAAGTTGATCGAAATTGGCAAGTTTAAGGTAAATTAATAATAACCATATATATATATATTTAAATAAATGTTGGCACTATAATTCAATCGGAGGTTAAGGGGCGGAACTCCCCCCTCCCTTCACTCTGAATTATATGTCAAATGTAACTGTCCGTAAACCTATTTTAGATTATTTAAAATTAGATTGAGCTCTATTATATTAACTTATTTATTTTACATCTTAATCTGTAGTCTGTCTTTATAGTATTAAAATTCAGGGTAAGAGAATGTAATGTGAGTGAAACAACAGATTATGTAATTTCGTTTACTGATTTACCATACACAAAGGTACACTTTTGAACCCAAGCGTAGCATTATGTATAGGGTTTTAATTTTGTAGAGTTAAGAGTAACTTCATAAACAGGAATTGATTAATCATACCTAAAACAAATAAAATAGGCTTAATTTATCTGAAAAGCTTAACTGTCTATTGCATATTACTTTATACTTATTTTCCTATTTCATGTTTTCGTAAAAATATTTGCACATATCACGGTAAAGGTATTTTTTACAGAATGAATGCTTTAGATGTAACTTTTTATTAAAGATTAAATTTTTAGGTCAGTTGATTAATTGGCCTATGTAGTTGATATCATGCAGTTTAAATTATTTTGTTTTTAATTTAGATTTTATTCTCGAATGTTGTTTATTATAAAGTCTTATGTTAATAAAAATTGACAAAATAATCATTCGAATAATTTCTTAGGTTTATTGTAAAACTAGCAGTTTCTTTACAGCTGCGTTCATTTGTTGCAATAAACGCAATTTTGAATCTTAATATTACTCTAAGTTTAAATTATTCATTAACTAAAGCCAATAGTGTCAAATTTTAAATAATAATAAATAATTTTAAATTATACCCAAGCAGCACCGAGACGTTCTCTGAACTTTCAAAAATTGTTCTGCAAACACGTTCTAAGAACGTTCCCTTTGAACGTGCTATAGACGTCTATTTGTCCATCTTGAAGACGTACAATAGTACGGTTCAGGGAAAGTTCAATGAACGTGTAGCTATCACTATCGGTGTTACAGAAGCGTTCAGAGAACGTTCTATATATACGGTCTCAGAACGTTCTAAACGTTTTTAGAACGTTTTCAAAACGTTATACACATTTTCAGAACGTTCTAGAAAACGTACTGTAAACGTTCTAAAATAGTGTAGAAACGTTCTGAAAACGTTCTATACACACGTTCTCACAACGTTATGTAAACAATTTTTGAACGTTCTTTGAACGTGCTAAAAATTTGTTTCATGTATAATAAAATGGAAGAACTCGCAACAGCTGTTCCGGGTCGAAAGCTGACACGACCCTTCGTCAGACGAACATAATAGGCACGAGTGCTGCAAATACAAGAGCTACGTTGCAGATTTTTTGCAGTACTCGTGCCTACTTTGTTCGTTTGATGAAGGGTTGTGTCTTTTCTCGACCCGGAACAATTGCTTCGAGTTCTTGAATTTTATAGTGTGTTCAAAGTTTTGCATTTTTTATTTTATTTACTTCTTTTTTTTTCTTTTTTTTTTCTTCATTTTCTTATTTATCTTTGCTTTTCTTTTTTCTTTTCGTGTCGACCATTTTTCATAAATAATTGTATTAGTATTCTAAAATTTTACATACATGCATTGAAATATGGTATAACAAAAGATCAAGTATTTTGAATATTCTAGATAAATATTTGAATTCAAAAACAAATAAATAAATAAATTCAAGTTCTGGAATAATATGAAAAAAATTAAGATAATATGGCCCCTGCTAACTAATTATTATCCCCCCCCTAGATTTTGCATCATTATAATTTAGCTATAGAATATAACCATATTTGGATATTAATTTTAATAAGTTAACGGCCCTCTTCACTTACCGTCGCCGGTAGCCCGAGCCAACGTTATTCTATGGGGAAATTTTCTTTATAAAAAATTTATTAATTAATACATATTTTTAATTTCTGTTTTCACATTCTGAAAATTTCCAGCTTTTAAATTGACGGACCTTTTTTAAAAAAAATATTTTTTTTAATTTTATTTATTTTATTTTGAAGCTGCAAAATACGAATTTTCAGTATGTGAATTTTTTTCATTTTGCAATTTCAAATAAAATATTAAACATTAAAAAAAATACATTTTTAAAAAAGGTCCGTCAATTTAACAGCTGGGAATTTTCATAATGTGAAAACAGAATTTAAAAATATGTATTACTTAATAAGTTATTTGTAAAGAAAAATTTCCCATTGAATAACATTAGCTTCGGCTTCCAGCGGCGGTGAGTGAAGAAGGCCCTTAAGCAAAAAAATTTAAAAATATTTATGTCTAAATTTTGAAACTTACTGCAAACTTTTAGCATTCGAATACAAAAGTATTTTATTAAATTTTAAATGATCAATGAAATCTCAAATTAATGCCCAGATATGTTACATATTCTATTTTTAAACTATAATAATGCACAATCAATGGAAAGCAAAAAATAAAAATTAGTTAAAAGAAGTACACAAGTGTACAAAATTTAAACAATAAACTGTTTTCTCGTTTTCTTTTTTTTCCACATAATTCAAACAAATAAACACAGAAGTATAAAATTTGGATAGTATGTTTTTTAAAATACCATAAATCGAATTTTATATAACTTTAGTATAAGTAATAATTTTTAAACTAAATATCAGTAAATTTTTCTCAAAAGTAAACATTGAAAAAATGAAAAATTTCAGCAATTTTAGAAAAGAAAACTTAATTAAAAATGGTCATGAAGATGCATTACAGATAGGTTAAAGATATACGCGCATGCATGCGTTAGATTTAAACCGTATATTTCTTCATGTTGTCACTTTTTTTGTTTCTTCTTTTTTCTTCATTTTTTCGCGTGTGAATATTTTTTTAAAAATTTTACATAGAAACATGAAAATCGGATAAGTCGTTCATTATTAAATTATTTATCGACGTTTTTCTTATTCTGGTGATGATCACAGTTTATACAAATTAGTAATTATTATTATTTATTTATTTTTTATTTATTTATTTTTTTTTTCAAAAATTCCGTTATTAAAGTAAAAGGAAAGTGAACACAGAAAGTAAAACCAGGATTTTGTTTAACATTTGAGGGCGTGTGCGTCTTCACTTGTTTATAATGCATCATTAACACAATTTTTTATTAAGTTTTCTTGTCTAAAATGGTTGAAAATTTTCAATTTTTCCAAAGCTTACTTTTGAGAAAAATTAATAATTATTAGTTTAAAATTATTACTTATTCTAAAGTTATGTAAAATTCGATTAATGATATGATAACGAACATGACATCCAAATTTTATGTCCATGTGTTTATTTGTTTATGCATAAAAGAAGGAAATGGGAAAGCAGGTTTGTTCCTTTAATTTTGAACAGCGGTGTATTTTAAATACGTTTAAAAATATAAAAAATAAAAATAATAATTATTATTTTGTTTTTTTATTTAAATAGATTACGTGAAATTTACTTAATATTTTCATATTTCAAATCATGCGTATGCGAAATTTATTTAAATTATTGATTTTGAGTTTATAAATTTTACATACACATGCAGTGAAATATAACAGTATAAAATGTGGTGAAACATTTTGGAAAATAAATAAATAATTAATTAAAAGTTTATTCTGTAAACAAATAAATAAATATAAATAAAATAAATAAACTTCAAAATTTAAAACATTTAGCAATATTAAGATTCACCTAAGTAACTATTTCTTTTTTAATACTTGTCCCTGCTTTTACATTTCTACAGTGTATTGTAAAATGTAAACATACATGATAAAATCTATCAATATATTTCTTTAACGTGGATCAGTTGCAATTAATTTTTGCCGAAACGATATAGTAGTGTAATTCTTGAAATACGCGAGGATAAAAAATAATATTTAAAAATGAACAATATTTAAGCATGCGGACTCAACTCAATGAACTAATAAGAAAAAATTAAGACATTTGTCTGCTTACATTATTTTATGGAAAACTGTATTTTTAAAAATTGCTTATTCAATCTTTATAAGCGTCATTTTAAACATACAAATAATTTAAAGATTATACAGAATATGAAGACTAAAAATCATAAACATAAAAATATAATCAAAATAAGAATTATTATTATTATTATTATTTACAAAATATTATACCAAAATAAATAAAAAGTCATCACCAACATCGCGACAAAAATTTAAAAGGCATCATGGAAATCCTATACTATAACTGTACTGCCTGCGAAAGTATGAAACTGGGCCTTCAACCATGAATTTTATTTTGAAACCTTTCTTTGAGTGATCTTGGTCTCATTATTGCACAATATTAATTTGGTACTAATAATAATTTGGCTTCTGGTAAATTAAAATTTTAATTAGATGGGGAATTCGGTATAATATTTATGAGTTTCAAATTTAAAAGTAAATAAGAAAAGAAAAGTGCGAAAAATTCGCATGGGTTTGCTAGTTTAGACTACATCGTTGAACTGTAATAATAAAATATCGAACGAAATAAATTTAGGAGTTAGCGTGGACGATGTAAAAAATTTAAAATTTTCAAATTTAATTTAAACATATTATATGTTTTTTTGATAAATTTTAATAAACTAAATTTTGTAAAATATCAATGCACACGTATGTAAAATTTTACAAAAAGGAAAAGTAAGTGAACGAACTTATCTGTATCTTGAAGTTAGTATCCGAAGTATCCGAAAGTTAGATTCAAATCTGAATGTAAATAAAAATATGATGAGTAAGCAAGTAAGTAGTAGTCAAAAGCTGTGAACTTTGGAACGGGCCACGCCAAGAAATACAAACTTCTTGTGCAGCAACAGAGCAGATGGCATTTTACACGTGGTGAAAATTTCTGTCGATCAAGCAATTTATTCAATAACACCCGTTTCTAATAGCGATTTTTCATACTGTTCAAATATTAACCTTTTTAAAAATTATTATACTGAGGCCATCCTAAAAATTTCTTCTATATTTTCCTGCGCAGGTCGATGTCATAAATATTATTTGCTAGAATAATCCATCAAAATTATTTTCCATGGTAAATGTATACGATTTTCATCTCAAACAAATATAACACTAAATATCCAAAAAAATCAATTTTATAGTATACAAAATATGTATCTTAAGAAATGTATTTTACATAATGAAAAATGTGAAAAGTCGATAACTTTGATTTAAATTATCACAGATTTAGAGTTCATCCTTTCGCTTTAAAAGTATAGACAACTTTTTTGGCAAGAATATTGAAAATTTTAATACAATAGCGAAAGCGATGAACTATACAAATTGTCCATACTTTTTTTTAATTAAATATTACTAATATATATATATATTATTTTATAATATATATATATATTATATTATATATAATATATATATTATATATATTATATTATATATATATATATATATATATATATATATATATATATATATATATATATATATATATATATATACATATATTATTATATATTTAATTTTTCAGGGAAAAGTTAAAAACAATGCTCACTCATGTACATTTATACGAAATTTTGACCTATTATGACATATTAAAAATTCTGAAAATAATGGTATGACATCGCCACCTATTGAACGATTTATTAACAAATATAATCGCCACCAGTTTAGGTCATAGTCCAAGTAAACCAAGTTTGAATAAATTACGTTCATTAGTTCGTGAGATACAGCATCCATAAAATTTTAAAATTTATTAATTTAATCATAAAAATTTAATCAACACAGGTTTTTATAATTAACATTTTTATATATGAAATGTTGTACATTTTTCACCAAAAAATGCTGAAATACAGATATCTGAAAAATCGCAGAAAGCAATATAGCAGCACCATCCGTCGGTGGATATATACGGAAACTGAAGCAGCACATTTTGTCATTATATATATGTCTCACATACAAGGTTTGATAAGTATTCGTATTATAGAAGGTGAGGTACGGGCTTCCCGTAAGTTGAAACGTAACAGTGCCACCTGTTATTTGATATGTACTCGAAGTGAATCAGCAAAATTTACGTAATATCTATTTCACGTACCAAATTTAGAGCATTTATAAATCATAGAAAATGAGCTATTGCGTTCCGTTCCCTTGAATAAAATTAAATTGCAGCATACCAGTGCCTCCAACTGTCCGATATGCAAGCAAAATTATTCTGCAAAGTTTTATATGATATTAATTTTACATAACTAGTTCAGTGTATTTATAATTATTTATATCACAAAAACTGAATTATTGCCATTACGTTAACGGGATTAAATTGCAGGAGAGCAGCGCCACCTGTTGGTCAATATATGCACCCGAATTAAATCAGCGTAGTGTTACATAATATCTGTTTCACATATTAAGTTTGGTACATTTGTGCACTGTAGAAGCTGAGATATAATCTCCCCATAAAAGGGAGAATATACAAAATAAAAGCGAACGCTATCTGGTGATACATTCCAGAGGCTAATGAGCACCAAACCTGATATTTAGGTCAATATCTAATTAAATATTCCTGATATTTAGCAAATTAGTTTAAAGTCTAACTAAACATCAAGTTTGGTTAAATTCCGTCCATTGGTTTGTGCGATACAGAGTCCACAAAACTTTGATAACACACACACACACAAAAAAAAAAACAGACAGACTGGCATTTTGAAAGAATGATAGAATTGTGTTCTGGACACCTCAAGAGTGTATAAACCCATGGAAAACCGGAGATCTAAAATTAACAATTATCCAACACATTTTTCTTGGTATATACAAAATAATATTAATAACAATAATAATAATAAATAAATAAATAAAATAAATTAATTTTTCGTAACTTAATTTATTAACAATTTAAGAAGCAAATAATAATGAATATCTGCAAAAGTAATCTGAAGTAATGTGTTTGACAGAATTCAACAACATAAAACTTAAATAAAATTATAAATATTTATAATGATTATAATAACATATAATTAAAGTTTAAAAATTTGTAATTTTTTCTCACCGCATCTTTATTACATTTCAATGATTATTCTACATGTCAACAAAATTTGAAACTCAAAATAAGGAAAAAAAACTGAAAAAAAAAGGCATTTTCTCTTATTTTTTATAATTACACTGTGACAGAACGTGCTACGACGGTTGATACACTTGAACGTTTTTCATAGAACTAGACTTGAACGTTTTATAGATGGTACAAAGCAAACCTTTTCAGAACGTTCTAAGTAATACTATTTTTGAACGTCTAATCGAACGTTCTCTTGACACGAAACACGGTGTTTGAACGACTGTAACCGTTATTAGACGTTCACAGAACGTTCCCGTGCTACTTGGGTATATATTTTGTTAATTAAATAATTGATATCTTTGAATTAAAATATCTTTGCAGTGGATTTATTTTTGCAGTAAAATTCATTGTCTCTATGTACGAAGTTTTTCTAAAATTACAGAATGTTTGTTCTTCTAGACAGTTTTATACATTATAATTAAACCAAATGTATTTTAAAACGGATATAAATTACTTAGTACATATGTATATATATATACAGGGTGATTATGAAAAAACTACCCCGATATATGAGACCATAGCTACCACCGTTCCGAGAAACTGAATAAAAATTTGGTAGAAGGTATTTTGAGGTATGCGATCAAGAATTATATAAAAAACAACAGTTAAACTCTAACAGTTACGGTTACAGTGACAAAATTTCGAAAATTTCAAATGACAACACTTTTTTATTTATTTATTTTCTATTTTTTTTTTTTTTTTTTTTTTTTTTTTTTTTAACTGGGACAGCAAAAACCATAAATAGCGTTGGAACATTACCTCTAGCATGAAAATCACCAATGCTAGGCATACTAAGAAAAAAAAGAGAAAACAGCTGTGATGTACTTACCAGAGCACGGCTTTCATTTTCTTAATGACGTCACATTTCACACTGAGTCTTCTGCTGCGAAACGAGAAGAAGAGGTCATGGTATACTAATTTTCATGTAGGTCTACTGAATAAGGGTTTTAATTTTGTTTTCAGTCGTAAACACCATCATGGCTAATGTCATCACACTAAGGGAAAAATAACGCATTGTAAAATGCGTAGTGTGAATCTTGCTTTCTTCGTCTGTGAACAATATGAAACCTTACTGGGAAACATCATTATCATCATCATCATCATTAAAATCGATTTTGATTGCCATTTCACAATGCCTTGTTTTTCACGTAGTTCGATGACGTCAGTCATGACGGCGTCTTACGAATAACAACGAGATTAAAGCCGTTATTCAGTAACTTTACACGAAATTAAGGATAAAGTGATCTCTTCTTTTCGTTTCGAAGCAGAATCAGTAGACTTTAGTCTGAACTAAAGACTCAGTGTGAAATGTGACGTCATTAAAAAAAATGAAAGTCGTGCTCTGGTCGGCACATAACAGTTACTACTTTTTTTCTTTTATTCTTAACCTGCTGTCGCTGGCGATTTTCGTGCTACAAGTACCGTTCCAACGCTATTTATGTTTTTTTTTTTTTTTTTTTTTTTTGCTATGGAGATTCCACTTCAATAAAAAAAGTAGGTGTTGCCATTTGAAATTTCGAAATTTTGTCATTGTAACCGTAACTGTTAAAGTTTAACTGTTGTTTTTTATATAATTTTTGAGCGCATACCTCAAAATACTTTCCATCAAAATTTTATTATTTTACTGTGAACGGTATGGAATGTGAACGGCTATGGTCTCATATATCAGTGTAGATTTTTTATAATCACCCTGTATATATATGTATGTATATATATATATATATATATATATATATATATATATATATATATATATATATATATATATATATATATATATATTATTCATTTTGCCTCTAAATTAATTTTCCAACAATAACGTTGAAACATATTCTACAGAAATTCCCTCATGTTTCCTACATATAACATGCATAGGAAAGGTGATGTTGGAAACATATTGTAAAGACGTTCCCTCACCTTTCCTACACCTTCTTGAATACAAATCAGCAGCATTTATTAAAAGTCAACAAACACACCCGCAAACCATATTTGTGTAGCTTAAATCCTCACTAACAAAGTCATGAAATAAACTACAGGGTGATTATAATTAAAGTTACGATTTCAAAGCGCTATAATTTTAAAATTACTATCAGAGCGATTTGATATTTTACAGAGCAATCGTGAGCAATGAAATTTTGTTTGGAAAAAGGAAAAAAAAAGTTCCAAAATGTGCCGTTAATTATCCGTAAAGTATTTGTTTCATGAAGCTCCTCTTTTTCTCTTTTCACTATGACTGTTTCCGCCGTAAATACGTATTCTTGTCTTTTTGCTAAAAACATTGTAAAAACCCTTGAAGTCTATTGTTTCTTGCTATTATATTGTGTTGCTAACAACATTCCTGTGTTTAATGAGTCCATTTAGACGTTTGCCCTGATATTACTTCGACAGCGCCATCTATAGGAACATGTTGGAACTACTTTTCCTCCCCCAAATACAGTTTCATTGCCGCACGATTGTTCTGGTAAAATATCAAATCGCTCAAACGGGTAGTTTTAAAATTATAGCTTTTTGAGATCGTAACTTTAATTATAATCACCCTGTATTTTAAAAAAATGAACAAAGAACGAACTAAATCGAACTAAAATGAACTGACCTGAAACATTACTTTTCTTTTCTTTTGAAACAATTTCTAATTTAAGTTCATCAAATACAAATGAATGACGGCACAAGCATTCTTTATCCTAATCTGTCTAACTATAAACATATAATTTACAATTTTCAATGAGAAACTTCAACACATTACAATATACATCATCTACGATACGAAATAATTATTTCGAATAGAAAACCATATTATAATATGAGTCTAACATTTAGCGTGATCGACGAACTTTCGTAGACTTAAATGTCACACAGACACAATAATAATAATAATAATCATTATTATTATTATTATAGTGATAATAATAATAATGAAAAAAAAAATTTTTTTCGGTTTCTTTAACGTCGGAATGGCACAAAAAAATTGGAATGCAAATGACACGATCGAATGTCTGGGTGGAAGGCCTGGTTTGTCAGATCAAAATATTCTATAGTTTTATAGTTATTCTCATAAAATGAGCAAAACGCACTTAACATAAATATATAGAATTATTTCAAAAGAAGAATGTATCAACGCATTAAATAACGTGAATGTTATTCAAAAACGAATTTATGTTGAAGATATTTGCGATTTCTTTGCTAAAAACGAAGTAAAATTGTACATGTACATATAAATAAATAAAGTTCAGAAATAAAGTAATAACAATATTATAATCACGTTATAAAAGATGGTATCAAAAACTTAGAAAAAAAAAAGAGCATAAGGTATGTGCACCAGTGATTGACACTTTTAGAGCAATCTCTGATGTGTTTAATGTTCTAGTCATCAGAAAATATTTTTAGAAGTCTTAATTAGTACGTATGGCATGAAAGACATTCAGAACCACATGTATGTTATAATATATACATTTCATAACAATCATTTTTTAATGAATTTTTATTTGACACCCACACAGTGTTCCAGTAATTGGCACTGCCAGTTTTTCCTTTTATCAGTAATTGCCTCCCTATGTTCCAGTGTTTGACACTACTAGTTATTCATTTTACCAGTGATTAGCACCCTATGCTCCAGAGTTTGACATAAAATTTCAAAATTCTTATATGTAAAATATATGTTTTTACTATTTTTCTTATTTATTAATTATTTCTGGACAGATGTCAATTACTGAAGCATGCCAATCACTGGAGCACCTACCCTATAATCAATAAAGCTAATTGAAAATGTTAAGTTTTACTTTTGAAACAATATTTTTTTTGAGTAGCACTGGTTTCAAATCAATTTTTTTTCCTAAAAAATAAATAACGTTTTTTGTGATATTACAAAATAAAAAATATTAAAAATTTGCTACCTTTTTCCCTAGACATATGCTTGTACATCTTTTTTTTTTTTTTTTTGACGACTTATAAAATACGTGATTTTTTTTTTTTTTTTATGAAACCACTGCCACTTCCATTTACGGAACTTTATTAAAATGAAATATTCGAATAATGATCAAATATCATGAAATTCAAAATTTGAATATTATTGCACCAGACCGTATACCTGAAAAATAAGTAAAACAATAAATACACTTATAAACAATTTCATTACAATATGGTCCAATTCCATTAAAATTATTAAATATGGTGTTACATACAAATTTTTGCAACACCAGTATTTAATAAGTTTTCCCTAAATGAAAATGTACACTATGAAAATGTGCAATAATTTCATAAAAAGTAGAAAAGTATACGAAATTTAAATGTTTATTTTTATTATTTATTTAGCAAAAGTCCATTTTTTTTTTTTCCGTTTGTTGTTGTTCTTTTTGTTGATAAAAAATTAATATAAAAAAATTATTGCACGATTATTATTATATTTCTCCCTGCCATATAATTACAATTTATCTTTTATAACACACATTTTTCAATAACATTAATGTATTTCATTAGGTAGTTTTTTATTATTAAACTTTTGACTGAGATATTAGATCATCATTTCAAGTTGTCTTGTTTTATTTATTTATTATTATTATTATTATTTAATCATTTAAAAGTATTTTTTGATTTATCTACTTCTTCAGTAAAATGTTTTAAATATTTTATAATGTACAGAACAGCGTTTTGAATTATTTAAACCTTTATTTTCTTTTTTAATTAAAAGATTAGAATTTGTTTCATTTTATTCATGCTTTCAACAGAAAATACGAGAGGTAAATTACAAAATAGTTTTCAAATAAAAGGGTTTATTGTATTAAGGAAGCTATTGATGTTAAAATTAAGAAAAAAAATCTATCTGCAGTGAAAAATATTTTCAATTAGTTTCAAATAAATGAGATCTTTGAAAGAATATCTGTAATATCCCATTGAAAATAAGCTATTTGCATCAAATAAAACATGCTTTTGTTTCCGATCACTAGATATTTAAACAAAGGAAGTAACTGCTTAATGAAAAATTATCTTCTAAAGATGAAGAGATGAAAAATAGATACATTAAAAGTATTTTCTTTTTAAAAAATGCTTTGCGAAATTGTGTGTCAAGACTGTTAACTGTTTCTTTAACAACTGTTTTTAACAAAACATCTATAATTTACCTTTTTTACAAAAACATTTTTCAAAAAGGAGAACTACAATAGAAGTCATAAGGTAAAGTACCCTATTTTTGAACCACAGTCACTTTAAGCCATTGGAACCTATACGTTTCCCTGAAAACCTACCAGATTTGAATGTTACATTCACTAATTATCCAAAAAACATCTAACACAGCCAAATCGACAACAAAAATATTTTTATCATGTCAGAAAACTGTGTTTCAAAAGTTACCTAATTTGGAAAAAGTAAAAAAGTGGTCACAATTTCGTCCCCTTCAAAAAAGCCAATAAAACGAGACTTTACATATGAATCAAAATTGATTTCAAAATTATAAAGGTAGAAAGAACTGTAGTAATCAGTTAAAAAATAACTGAAAAAAATATTAGGCATATATATATATATATATATATAGATATATAGATATATAGATATATATAATGTAGTAACATATATATATATATATATTATGTAGTAACATATATATATTTGTTTTTAACTTCTGAGCATGTTGCATGTGACCAAGTGCAGCACGCAATGCACTAGACTAATTTTTTCCATGTTTATCATCAGAAAAACGGTTCAAGGAGATAGGGCACTTTCATCATTATCGTCATCATTATCGCTTGTATCATCATAAGGAGTGTCAACTAAAGAATTTCTTTCATCATCTGAGTCGCTGGGTAGGTCAAGTTTGGATTTTTTAGACGGTGGATTCTTCCATTTCACTTAGAAATTATGGGTGCCAGAAGTTGTTTTTCAATCGAGTGTCTTCTTTGCCTGGTAGTCTTTTACTTTTTCCAATGCGGAGACCCAGAGATAAAAAATGTTACAGAGCCTTTTTTTTAGAAGTTGATGGTGTAATCACTGGCACTTCCTTGAAGTCCCCTGAAGTTTTCTGACAGTGGCCACTTGATGATTATAGATTAATTACCATAATTTTTTTTCCGGATGGAGAAGGATCCGGGAGACGAAAGGGGACGAAATCGGGTCCAAACTATTTCTCACCATAACAGAGTTTCAGTTCTCGTAAGATGAAATGAACATCTGAAGACTTACTGTATACCACTATTAGTATGTTACCAACATCGAATACATGCAATGTATAAGAAAAAATGACTTAAAATGCACCAATAAGTTTCTACAAGAAACATAGTAAGATCTCATCTTTTCTAAAAACAGAAAATCTAAAGCATGTAACAGATACATGCATCTTGGTGAACAAAACTTTCACTACTGACTCGTTTTACATCCCGCTTCTTCTGCCTTGAGTGCGAGGTGGCACGATTCAGGTATAAGCAAAGAAGTAATGGGGGATGAAATTAGGGTACTTTACTCTATCTGAAGTGAACTGACCTTCAACGTTAAACTTTAATTTATCGCATTTCAAAGAAAGATTGCATAAAAAACATTTTTTTTTTTTTTAAACTAGTATATATATATATATATATATATATATACAACAATTAACTTTTTTTGTACATAACTGTACTATAAATAAGTTATTTCAAACCATTTTATAATCAAAATATTATTTTCCGTTTTCTGTATTACATCAAAAAACAAAAGTCGTTTCTCAAATTATAATTAAAAAAAAAAAAAAAAAAACTGTATGTAATAAAGTATTCCGATTACATTTTCAGAGAAATTTTAATTCGCTTTGCAATCCAAATTTATCTGAATGTTGAGTTGTGACCGATACTGCATCTCGCCTTGATGCCCACCAAGTCATGAATAATGTACTTGCATTGGCCACCAACAAAGAGTTCATACGTTAATGCAAAATTAACACTTTAGTGTAAGAAATGAATTCTATATACTTATCACAGTCATGTGAAGCTCATTTCTTCACCAAGAGCAACAACTTCATACGAAGATACATTTAAAAGAGTGTTAATAGGGCACGTTTAAAATAAATCCGGAGAACATTCCGAAGAAAATTGACCAGGACGCCTTTCAGTTTTCCTGAAGTAATCAATTAATACGAAAGAACATCTGAAATGGAGTTATATAGCAACTTTTAAGAAAATCGTTGGTCCGTGTATGAGATACAGACTTACTGTCCAACTTCAGGCTTCCACGTTTGACTTCCACCTCCATATTGTTCCACAAAAATACGCAAAGTAATCTGTACTAATAATCTGTATTCTGTCTTAAATATGAAATTTCGTAATTTTATCTATGTTTTTTTTTCTGTTTATTTATTTATTTATTTATTAGTTATAATCAGAAGATCACACACACGCACATATCCTCACCATTTTCCAAAGCAAAATATTTGGACTCGCAAGACCTTAAAATATGTAAATCAGGAAAAACTTAACATCGAATTATTTAATGGAATGCAATTATTCCATTAACTATGGTAGCCGTTTAATGGAAGTAAAAATAAAATACACCTCATCATTATTAGTTTCAAATACGTATTATTTGTAAAAGTTTCAACAAAAATAAAACTTTAAACAGAGCATTTTATCAGATTCATAGTAACAACATTGAGACAGAACATTTTATGACAGTGACACATTTAAAAAAAATTTCATTTAGCTAAAATTTTACGTTTTATAGATGGTAGAAAGTGCACCTATTAAGAACATTCTAAATAATTTTACTTTTAAAATTACAATATATATATATATTACACGAAACACAGTTTTTTAACAGTTTTAACCGTCATTAGACATTCAAAAATTTCTGGTGCTCCATGGGAAGTATCTGATATCCGAACATGTGCAATAAATCCATACCGTATTCTAGTTTATATGTCAAGTTTTTGGTTCTGTCAATATGGGTTTCGAGAGTGTTTTTCATTTTTAACATTAGCTTTGAAGTGATAATTTAATACATACGTAACACAGCGTGTTAGCACCCATTGATATTATCTAATTTTATTTAGCAATGTAAGATTTCCTTTTTGATATTTATACCTATATGCATTATAGCTTATTTAAAAGTCATTGAAACTTTTTTATTCAACTTTATTGTACAGGGTGGTTATAATTAAACATCCCATATAAACAGCATCTAACAGCTCAAATGGGTAAACGGAATTCAAGGAAATTTGGTACATAGATTATACACGAGATGCGCTCATGGAATTTCGAAAAATAATATTAGTTCCAAAATGTCCACTAGAGGGCGCCTTTTCCAAAAAAACATTAACTTTAACACAACATACGACCAAAACGGAATACAGAAACCATATCTAACACTTATTGACTAGTTTCTGATCAACTTGTCATCGAACCACATTAAGCAAAGGTAAAGAAAAATAACAGTACGCTGTTTGAGAAAAAAAAGTTCACTTTGCAGAAACAAGAACAGATTAGGACGAAATTGCACAAGAGAGCAGTTGTTAATCGAGATCAGGACGATGTAGGGAAAGGTACTCCGTGTGACCACCCGCTTTCACCCGCAAAATCTCAAGTCGATGGACAATGTGTTCAACAGCAGATTTTAACTGATCAGTTGTGATGCTTCAAGATTTATGGAATTCTGTAAGTCATTCAATGTCGCTTTTGAACACAACCACACTTTTTACGTGGCACCATAACCAGAAATCGCACGATTTAAATCCGGCAAATGTGGTGGCCAAGGATTACGAAAGAAGCGATTGATAACACGTTCGTCTGCCAAGTGTTGGAGCAATAGCGCCTTCACGGACTCATGGATATGTGGGGGCTCACCATCCTGCATGAAAGGGGTCGATGGACTCGCTTTTACTGTAATTGCGGCACAACAAACGTCAGCAATATGTCATGGTACCGACGGCCCGTAACGGAACATGTGACAAGACCACGTGCAGTTATTTTCTCAAAGACGAATGGACCAAGGAGAAATGTCGCCGTGAATCCACACCAGACAGTCACCTTTGGAGAATGTATAGGAATTTCAGTTTGCATCCGTCGATTTGCCTTAGCCCAAATGCGGCAATTCTGTGTGTTGACTGTGCCATTGAGATAGAAATAAGCCTTGTCGCTGCACAGAATATTGCAAGGCCATGACATATCAACAGTCATTCTGTTGAGAAAACTGACTGCGAATGAGAGACGTTGTGGCTTGTCCCTATCAAGCAGCTCTTGGGTATAGTGGATCTTGTATGGGAAGTAGTGCATTATGCTTATGAGCACTTTTCGGACGGTGCTGTAAGAATAGCCTGTCTGTCGAGAAACTGCATGAGCACTACTGCCATTCGGATAATGATAATTATCCGAAAAATTAATGTCCAAGAAATGTAATTCTTGAATAACAGCAGCGCCATTTATTATCCACTAAGCATCTAAATTGAAATGTACGGTGGTTAAGATCAAAATGCAAGCCATCTGGACTTGAAACCGATACAGTATAAACTTGAAGACATTACCTAAGGAAGCGGCGATCCGAAGCGGGGTATTAACGATTTCAATGAAATTATTTACAGTTTTTATCTATAAAAGTATTTAAAATATAACGATCAATGCTTTTTGAAAATTCCTTTAAACATAGTGACTGAAGATGCAGGAAAAGCATGCTAGTGTCTAAATTCAAAAGAAAAATATCCGTTTTCACGCAACAAAACTTTTCCTTTAATATGTATATATAAGTTGTTATAAGATAAATTCAAAACACTCTTTTATCTTAAGATAAATGAGTATTAAAATCTAATAGTTTTATCTAAAGTTAATTTTATATTTAAACTGTTATATAGGGAAACTTTAATTAATCGAATTTCCTTGCACTTGTCGGTTGTATTAGACTAAAAAATGTGCAAACTAAAAAAATAAATAAATATTAACATTTTCTAACGTATTAAAAATAATAAACATCAAACAAAAATTAGGAAGAACAGTCACAGTTTTGTTTCAAATAATTTAAATTTTACGACATGTGGCTATGAAGCCAACAAAGAATTTTCGACTAAGTATCAATTTATGAATTTAGAATTAGGGTTGATTAAATTTAGAAACTCGGATTAAGAATTTCTAACGACTTTATTTTAGATTCAAATTCTGCAACTTTTATTCAATCACAAATAAGAATAACATGCATAATAATCAAATGAGAATAAGTTTAAATCTACTTACCCTCTCTGCCAGATTTCCCGGGATTAGTAAAACTATAACTGCCAATACATAGACTCTGACATCTAATATCTACTCACTACAAACGATTTATTGTTACAATCATAACTTATGTTATTTGAATCGAATAATGACGAATAAGTATTATTATATTAAATAAGTTTGTTTTCTGGTTTTAAGATGCATCGCATCTCTCTCGAATCGAATGAAAAACTGACTCAATCAGCTCCGTCCCGTCACACAAGAGTTCTGTTCTGCGCATCGTATTCTCTCCTCCCCTCCTCCCCGACATCCTCCGGGAGGGGGCTGAGCATGGCAGACTGGCAATTCTATTCACTGGTCTCTTGATTATTCCCGATGGCGTCTTTAGAGTAACCACTCTAATAATTCCATCCTCACCCGGATGGACTTCCAGAAGGCGTGCTAACCTCCACTGAGCTGGCTGAATAGAAGGTTCCAACACCAGGACAAGCTGCAGGTTGCAGATGGGTGACACCGCTCTTCCATTTTTCTCTTGACTGGAGAGATGTCAAATAAGACTTTGCCCAGGTGCTCCAAAAGGACTTTTTGATCTGCTGAAGGAGTTTCCATCTGGAAGAAAAACTGGTACAAAATTGATTAGTTGGGTTAGGAGATTGTTCAGGAAGCTGGAGAAGCGGAGCCCCAATTAAGAAGTGTCCTGGTGTAAGTACTAAGAAATTATTGGGCTCGGTGGAAAGTGGGACTAAGGGTCGTGAATTTAAGCAAGACTCAATAGTTGTGAGAATCGTAGCACACTCCTCAAACGATAGGCAACTGCCTTTACACGCTTTAATTAAATGGCGTTTAGCCAATTTAACGGAAGATTCCCATAGGCCGCCAAAGTTAGGCCCGTAAGGTGGCATAAAATGCCAATGAATTTGTCTATTTGCGACAAAGTCTTGAATAGTGTTGCTGGTTGAAAGCTTTACTAGCCCTTTTAAATGGGCATTGGCACCCACAAAATTGCGCCCGTTATCAGAGCATATGTCCGAAGGATAGCCGCGACGCCCGATGAATCGTTGTAGGGCATATAAAAAAATTTCTGTCGATAAACTAGTGACCAATTCGAGATGAATTGCTTTGGTACACATGCAAATAAAAAGACATATATAAGATTTAAAATTTGTACTTTTCCGTTTATGGTCACACTTAGTTTCTATAGGACCTGCATAATCAATTCCGACATGTTGAAATGGTCTACAAGGGTTGACTCTTGCACTGGTTAAGTCACCCATAAGTTGTTGAATTGGGGTCGGTTGGACTTTGGCACAAGTGACACATTTACGAAGCTCTTTTTTCACAGTGGATCTACCATCAGGAATCCAGTAAGACTGGCAAATGAGATTTAATACTAGGTCGACACCTCCATGAAGACTATACGTGTGAAAATGTCTTATTAATGTCGATGTAAAAGGGTGATTTTTAGGTATGAGTATTGGATGTTTAGTATCATAGGGCAGAGTGATGTTTTTGTCAATTCTACCTCCCACTCTCAATAGATTTTCTGAATCAAGAAACACATTGAGAGATTTTAATTTACTGCTGTTTGCCACGGGTTGGCCGCGCTGCAAAAGGGCGATTTCTGAAGCAAAGGACCTTTGTTGGACGAATTTAATAACAATTTTTCTAGCTTCTGAAATTTCTTGTACTGAGACTGGTCCTTTCAATTTTGTAGCATTTCTACTATTATTAATAAACCTCTTCATAAATGCAATTACACGAAAAAGTTTATTACTTGATGAAAATTTTGCAACCAAATCCTCTATAACGGATTCATGCATTGGAGTTGACTTTATTAGTCCAGGAATTCCCACAACTGTACATGGGACTGAGGTAGCAATCTTGGACTCGTGATCTGAGACCGGGATCTTTGACCAATCAGGTCCAGACCACCACAAGTTAAAGTGGTTTAATTTGTCGGGTAACAGCCCACGGGTTGCACAGTCTGCTGGGTTATGTTTGCTTGGTAAGTGATGCCATGATCCATGATGTTGGGTCTGTGAGAGCTCTTATTTTGTTTACTCGGTGTAGGACATATGTGTTGCCCTTTAAGGGTGGATTTAAGATCCAACTACGGGCGATTGTTGAGTCTGTCCATAGGAGAATTACCTCAACCTGATAATCCAGCGAGCTCTGGACGACTGACAAAAGTTCCGATAGTAATACAGCCGCGCATAGCTCCAACCTAGGCAAGGTAATGGGTTTTAAAGGAGCTACACGGGTTTTAGCTGCAATCAATTTTAAAGATGAGTTCTGACTTGGGCGTATATAAATTACGGCAGCATATGCCTTTGTTGACGCATCACAAAATCCCAGAATCTGGTAAATAGGTTCGGATTTCAGGTCTAAAAATCTGGGTACTGACATGGCCTTAAAGGATTCAATTTTTTCAAAGAATTCATTCCACCTGATTTGAATGTCTGGTGGTAAAGGATCATCCCAACCAAGTTTTAGCTTCCAAACATCTTGTAGAAGCAATTTTAAAAGAATAGTGGCAGGGGATAACAGACCCAAAGGGTCGAAGATGCGGGCAATTACGGACAATAATTGTCTTTTTCTTGTGACGTTTTCTTCTGTGTTGACGCCAACCTGCAGTGTATCCGATGTTAAATTCCAGTTTAGTCCTAAAATACGTTGGGATTGATCGGGGTTTAAGGATAATTCCTGATTTGTTGATTTTAGAGGTTCTGGGACTTGAACTAGAGCTTCCACATAATTTGAAGCCCATTTTCGCAGCTTGAAATCCCCAGCGTTAAACAAAGCTTGAAGGTCTGTTACCAAGGTTTGAGCGGCCTCGATTGTTTCAGCCCCTCCAAGGAAATCGTCGATATACAGGTTATTTCGGGCAGCCTGCACAGCTACGGGAAAATGGGTTTACTCCTCAGTTAATAATTGTTGTATAGTCCGCAGGGCTAAAAAAGGTGCACAGGCTGTGCCATAGGTAACTGTATTCAATTTATACTCTCTGAGTGGATCTGAAACATTGGCCCTCCAAAATATTCTTTGAAAGTCTGTATCAGGCTCTGCGACTAGAATTTGTCGAAACATTTTTTCGATATCACTCGAGAGGGCGACTTTATTTAAACGAAATCTAATTAGATTGCTAAAAATGCTGGATTGGAGTTTGGGCCCTTTATGCAAGTTAGAGTTCAGGGATTTGCCATTTGTAGTTACGGCCGACGCATTGAACACTACCCGTAGTTTCGTAGTGCTACTATTTTCATTTATAACTCCATGATGGGGCATATAATAATTGGGTTGGCGATTAAGTTCTTCAGCCCTTAGTAAAGTCATATCACCTAGATCGGAGTACTCACACATAAACTGAGCATACTCCTTTTTTAGGTTAGGATTCTGCGCAAAACGAGCTTCGAGCCTTTTAAACATTTTTAGTGCACAGTTGGCACTTTCACCCAAATCTATCTCATCATGGAGGGGTAATTTGACAACATTGCGGCCTTCGGGGTTGCGCTTGGTGGAAGATTTGAGTAAGATTTCTGCCGGATCGGCATCGTCATTACTACCCTTAGAAGATATTATGGGATCACTGTTGAAAAATTCGTTTAAATTCAAACACTGTAAAGAATAAGTCGATTCGGGCTCCATTCCAACCCCTGAGAGGGGGCCACTTAGTAATTAACCAAGTGAACTGGGAATGGCAGATGGTTCTCCTGGCCTTCCATGTACTGGTTTGCCGCAAATTAGAGTTGAAAAGATGTCTGCGCCTAGCAGCACATCTATTTGATTTGGCTTGAAGAAATTCATATCGGCTAACTGAAGATTTCTTGTATGCGGCCAAGACGTCGTTCTCACCCGGAAATCTGGCAGAGGGGCAGTAACCCTATTTACTACTTGTGCCTTCAAATTTTTATATTCGTTAGCGAAATATGGCGAGAATGAGAATTCCGTAAAATTTAAAACAGTTTCTGCGGAAAGACCGTTTATGCCTATAAGTCGATGAGAAGTGCCAAACAAAGGCAAATTTAGCTTCTCAACGCACTCCTTTGTAATGAGACTATTTTGTGAGGCACTATCAACTAACGCCCGACATTGAATAATTTTACCGTTAGGTGACCTAACCTTTATAAGGGCAGTAGCCAATAACACGTTTTGGTTAATAAAATTTGCATTAGATTGTGAACTGATGGCCACCGACGTAGCAACAAGGCCGCCTCTCTGATCTGCAGAATTCTGTGTATAAATGTGCAGAAGAGTGATGTGAACCTGCACATACCTTACATTTAATATTAATTCTACATTGTCGCACTTGATGATTAGTTCGCAAACAATTTTCACACAATCCCTTTGATTTAACTAAGTCCCATCGCTCCTGAACGCTAATTCGATTGAATTTTGGACATTTAAACAATTGATGTACTTGAGAACAGGCGACGCATTTATTTTCTTTGACTAGTATTGAATTATTGACACAAGATTTTTTTACACTACTACCTTCTACTGGCTTCTTAAACATCCCTGGTTTATTTTCAAGCTTTGTTTGACTCGACGCCTCCCTTTCAATGAATGTACGAAACGAGTTTAAATCGGGAATAGTTTGCGTATTCTCTAGACTGAGCTCCCACCTATGCCTAACGGATGAATCCAATTTTGAAATCATGAAATTTATAAGAATAAGATCGCTAAGAGGATTAGATTCCAATCCGAGGGCGATAAATTTCGCACCGCTTCGTTACAAGTATCTATTAAATTGAAAACGATTTAGGATCATCCGCTTTGTTTACTTTTACTGAAAAGATTTTATTTATTTGAGTTATAGCTAATTGACGTTTATTTTCGTAGCGCTGAGTAAGAATTTCCCAACAGTGTTTAAGATTTTCCGATTGTAACGAAAATCCACGAATAAGTTTTGATGCACTACCTCTTACACACGATTGGAGGTATTGTAGCTTTTCAACCTCACTAAGGCTGTCATTATCCAAAATAGATGATTTAAATAAATTTTTAAATTACAACCAAGATTCATTATCCCCGTAAAAATAAGGAATTTCAAGTTTGGGAAGACTAATATGCGAATTGACAGAAGTCCTTGGTTTGGTACGTGCCTCATTATTTACATTTGGGGTATTTGATTGCGATTTACTCTCCAACACTACAGACAACTCCAACAGAATGTCCCGATTTTTCTTCACTTCTTCAAAGTTTTCATCGTTTTCCTCTTCCGAAAAATTTGTAACTATTTCCTCGAATTTAACCTCCAGTACATTTACCTTATCTTTTAGGATCTTTAATCTGGCTTGATCGCTTTTATCGCAATCATTGACCTTCGATTTTATAAATTCTATTTCTCTAATAACATTTTCAAATTTTATCACTTCATTAGATTTTGGTAACAACGCCCTCTTTTCGGCGTCGTTCGCCCTTGTTTTTCCCTTTCTACCCATCTTATGAGCAAACTAATTACAAACAATTAAATTTAAATATGAATTAATCGATCGAATTAAATTATTATTCTGCAGATCAGGAAGTAAAACAAAACAAAAATATAAGAACAAATGAAAAGAAACACACATATAGAATATTTTTTTTTTTTATTTTTTTTTTTTTTTACTGAAATAAATAAACTAATAAAATATTAGATTCAAATTCTGCAACTTTTACTCAATCACAAATAAGAATAACATGCATAATAATCAAATGAGAATAAGTTTAAATCTACTTATCCTCTCTGCCAGATTTCCCGGGATTAGTAAAACTATAACTGCCAATACATAGACTCTGACATCTAATATCTACTCACTACAAACGATTTATTGTTACAATCATAACTTATGTTATTTGAATCGAATAATGACGAATAAGTATTATTATATTAAATAAGTTTGTTTTCTGGTTTTAAGATGCATCGCATCTCTCTCGAATCGAATGAAAAACTGACTCAATCAGCTCCGTCCCGTTCTGCGCATCGTATTCTCTCCTCCCCTCCTCCCCGACAACATGAATGATTTTCACGAAACATTACAATATATATAATCTATATATATAAATGGATAAAAAAAATAAAAAAACTGAAAGATGAAAGATGAAACAGGAAATAAAATGATTCGAAAAAATAATTCTTAAAAAAAATAAATAATAAAAAGTAAAAAATGTAAAAAATAATCACGATGAATAGAATAAATCAATTTTTATTTAAGATGCATGGGTATTGTATATGTTGCGGCCGATGTTTTTTAATTAACTTTTTGCTTACAGTAAAGAGCTGCGTAAGAAAAATGTATGCAATTTTTTTTCCAGAAAAAATGTACAAAATGAAAGAGAAAGCTTAAGTGAATAAATCATTTATCATTTTTTTAAATGTATAAAATGTGGCTCTGCCTAGAAAATAATATTTTTTTTTCCTTAATTAATAAATTAACGTACTTTTACTAAAAATCCATGTAGAAAATATTATCATTTTAAACTATTAAACGCAGCTATATGAATCCCATTGAATTTTTTTAAAATTATTGTATGTTTTGGGTTTAAGGTTGATTACTAATCATATCTAGTATAAATAATTTAAAAAAAAATATTTTGTTAAACGATATGATATGGTTTCAAAATGGCAACTTTGCACCTACTGGGGGTAGCATAGATGCAGATAAACTGCAAAACCATTTTAAATTAATTTTCTTGATCCCTGTTTGTTATAATTGAAGAAAAAATTTGTTTTCCTTGATATTCAATGTTTTAAAGAAGCTAAACACTTCATTATTCAATGAAAAAAGTAAAGAATATATTTGACTTAATTACTTGTAGAGATAAAATTCTTAATCAAATGTTCCCGCAACTTGAGCTTTGGCGTTTAATGAGTTAAATATAATTTTTCATACTTAAATTCGTTTGTCTATAGATAACGTATGCATCAGAATTGTATGACTGACTGAAACCAGAAATGACTGAAAAATCCACAGAAAATATTATCATTTGAAATATAATTTTTAATAATTACATTAATTTGTATAATAATAATATATACATGAGACTTGTATCCTTGACACAAAGCTAGCTTGTAGATCTCCGTCGATATGAGAATGTATATCATTAGGCAGGATAACAAAGCGAAAATCTGTAAAGCATAACCGGGGCCACTAAGTAAATCGAGCCCATTCTCTTACACTAGAGAGTAATTAACTTGGTGACACGATTACTCGACCATGCAGAGCCTAATTATATTCCAGCATTATGTTTAACTAAATACTGTACTAAATAAAGAGTGGTGATTGCTGAGTTTATAACATAAACGATATTTTAAATTTAAATTTAAATTAACACTATTTTACAAAAAAAAAAAAAAAAAAAAAAAAAAAAAAAAATCATAAAACTGCTTTTTTATATTACAGAACACAGAAACAATTTTAACCCCTTAACGCGCGCTGTCCTCGCTGCGAGGGCGCAAAATTAAAGATCCAGCTGCAAAAATTCATCCCGGAAATTTTTTAGCAAAAATTTACGTTTATAACATATCAGAAAAGACAGTTCTTTTTAACCTTAAAATTTAAAATTTCTTTTAGTTTAATTTAGTTCATGAATTCCGGGTGCAGTAAAATTTAAATGATCCAAATTGTCTTGCGCCGCAAAGGGTTAAAGATATAGCTAGACCTGCTAACTATGCTAGTTTATCTGTAATGGTATTAGGCCCCGTTTTTTTTTTCACACTAGAATAGTTGTAGAGTAATATTCAGAATTAGGTTCCCATGATTAAAAGAAAACTATTGCTCTACAATTATTCTGATGTGAAAAAAAAGCGGGGCTTAATACCATTACGGATAAACTAGCATACTTAGCAGGTCTAGATATAGCTATAAATACTTTAAAAATCTATTAATATATTTTTCATTACACACCAATAATATATATATATATATATGTGTGTGTGTGTATCTATGTATGTATGTATAAAAACAAATAATAAACACATTTCAGATTCTTCTTCCTTTCATTATCAAAATTACAATCAAGATGAATATAAATTTTGCGCAAAAAATCTATTATCTAAATAATAAACAGAGTACTGATCAAATTATTATAATAATTTGTTCGTTTCAATTATTTTACAATGTAAATACAAATAAAATAATTCAATATTTTTCAACATGTTATACTAATATTCCTGTGTTACATCGATATATCAGTATTTGTTAGAAATCTTTTTTGTCAGGATCTTGGATTAGATTTGACACAGCATTGACTCAATGTATTTTTTATCAAATTCTACAGTCGGCTGCAAAATTATTCGAGCACTAGCCAATAATTCCTATATTTAAAAAGTACACTTAAGACTGTTTTGCTAAGTAAATCCTTGTCGAATCATGTTCTTAGACTGATTAAGAACATGACTCGACAAGGATTTATTTAACAAAGCTGTATTAAGTGTACTTTTTTTTGGCAAGGATTATTGCTAGTGCTCGAATAATTTTGCAGCCGACTGTAATTAAGACTCTAAAGTGGATAATGTTTATTCGTACCAGATATATAATTGATCTTTCTTTTCAGAAATTTCCAATTAGCTTCAATCTGGTTAATACCACGCTATTGCTAGGCCGCTAAAGATTTCCATGTCTATCTTATACAAGTGATTTACTGGTTAGATTATCTGCCGATTACACTTACGGCGTGGCCAGATCTTGCATAAAAAGGCTATTACTCTTGGGCAAATCAATCTTAGATTTAATATGCAATTTGAACGCATGAAAAGAAAAAAAAAAGAAAGAAAACACAACTTGAAATTATAATATACATTATGTATATAAATAATTACAAGATAAGAAGATTTTTTATATACCACGTTTTTAAATTTTCTGTTGAATCATGTAAACGCTACCGAAGGCAACGGAAACCTTGCGGAACAATTGGCTAAAAATATTAAAAAAATTCATTGTTATAGTGTTTTTAGCTATTATAAAATTTCCAAATGGCTAGCCGGGAAGATAGTTAAAAATCGATTACAAACTTTGTACTGGTAACGCTGCCGAAGGCAGCAGGGGCCCGAAACATTTCGTTAAAGTATTTAAAAAATGCATTTTCACCTATTCTGTATTATTCTGAAAGTTTCAAATGTCTAGCAAGTCGGTAAGCAGCAAAATGCAGCAAAATAAATAAATTTCCTTTTGAATTATATAAACGCTGCCGAAGACAGTAGGGACATACAACAATTGATTAAAAGTATTTAAAAAATGTATTGTCACCGTGTTCTGAGCTATCCTGAAAGTTTCAAATGCCT
The DNA here is from genome assembly GCA_963930645.1 of Salticus scenicus. NCBI lineage: Eukaryota > Metazoa > Arthropoda > Arachnida > Araneae > Salticidae > Salticus > Salticus scenicus. Next base: position 69,342,251 of record OZ005656.1, on the reverse strand, counting down.
AGCTAGTCGGGAAGAGAGTTAAAAAGCGGTTGCAAGCATCGTACTGGTAATGCTGCCGAAGGCAACAGGGAGCCAAAACAGTTCGTTAAAAGTATTTGAAAAATGCATTTTCACCGTATTCGTAACTATTCAGATAGTTTCAAATGTCTAGCTAGTTAAATAAATTTAGTTAATAAATTTTCTGTTGAATCATATAAACGCTGCCAAAGGCAATAGGGACCTGAAACAATTGACTAAAAGTATTTTAAAAATGCATTTTCACCGTGTTCTGAACTATTCTGAAAGTTTCAAATGTCTAGCTTGTCGGGAAGTTAGTTATATAAATTTTCTGTCGAATAATATGAACGCTGCTGCAAACAGACCGGAAACAGTTGACTAAAAGTGTTGTCACCGTGTTCTGAGCTATCATGAAGGTTTCAAATGTCTAGCTAGTCGAGAAGTTACTTAAAAGCTCACTGCAAGATTTGTACTGGACAAACAAACAAACAAGAATCGAAGTTAATAAAAACATGGTAAAAAATATAAAGAAAAGGAATTTGTGAGGTTACAAAGAGTTTTCGTAGGAAGTTCACAAAGCGAGAGTTGCAAACTAGTCTAGTCTGTTTACGGTCGTATTCAACTCCCAGTTCAACGAAAAAATTTGAAAAGCGTCTAAAGACACGGGCTGCTACTACGAACACATCTAAATATTTCGTTCGTCGAATGATGACGTAGAACTATGATTTCAGAAATTACAAAATCAAAGATACCGTAAAAACAGTTCTACTGGCTAATTCCACATCGAAATTGTTTGATATATTTACAATCGAAACTTTTTTTTAGAGTAGCAAATGTTTGAAACCTTAAATTTATTTTAAAATGTTACGTCAGAGTGATGTCACATTCGACAATCGAAATACTTCGAAGCACCCAATGTGTAGCGTTCCATGAAAATTTGACACGCGTTTTCTACCATCTAGCATCGAAGATTTCATATAATATTTGATTGGTTATTTTCAGCTAAATAATCTAAAACTGCTAGATGGTAGAAGCAGCGTGTTAAGTCTTGCTAAAAAGTTACCCCTTGACTTTATACGCTTGTTGTCTTTAGTCTGTTTACTGAAGCACTTTACGAAATTTAAGCTAGCAGTAGCAACTATAAAAGAAATACTTTTCACTTTGCGATATTTAGTAAGCAAATTATTTTTTGGTAGGTTTGTTGAAAACATGGTTGAACATAAGTGTTCTGACTTGTGAGTAGTCCAGTACAAGTGTTGTATAAAAAAAAGGTTTCAGGTCGTCAGATTACTTGGAGTTAATGTATTTGAAGTATAGTATCGTGAAGCATAACCAAGTTTGACACCTGTTAAACCGCTTTCTAATTATGGATAATAGGAATTCGATTATTGTTTTCTGGTAAAGTGAAGTTGCTGGTCACTGACTTTTATTGATATGCTAGAGAATGAGATCATTTATTGTTTATATTTAAGTGAGAAATATAGTGCAATTATATTTTATGAGAATCTAGGGAAGTAGTCCCCATTCATCTCCTCAGTTAAGTATTATCCAGTGAATGAATTTTGTTAATAATATTAATAATATCACTTGTTCTACATCATATTAAAACTGTTACTTACACACATTGTTGTATTAAATATGCGAGTTTAAATTAATCTTAAATGAGATTAATTTAAAGCACGTTTAAAAGATATGAGAAAAGGCCAATTTCAATAACTCTTGTATACGCGCTTTTAAAATCGCAATCACTAAACAGAACACAAATCTGCTTGCAGCCAACAGAAAAATTATTCAAGCGTTAGCAATAATTCCTATTAAAAAAAGTACACTCAATATTGTTTTGTTAAATAAATCCTTGTCGATTCATGTTCTTAGACTGAACATGACTCGAAAAGGATTTATTTAACAAAGCAGTATTGAGTGAACTTTTTTTTTTTTGCATAGGAATTATTGCTAGCACTCGAATAATTTAGCTTCAGACTGTGTATTCAAACACATAAATCTCTCATAGATGCATTTAAAAGCTTAGAAACTTTTTCGAACTAAAAATAATGTCTTAGGTCTCTATAAAACCGGACACAATCTTAATTCATCTGCTCAATTCCTATTAAAGACACCAATGTCGATATTATACTGATGCACAGAAGTGAACTGACTTACACAAGACATTCCCAATTATTTAATTATTCCTACACAATAAAATCCCAATTATTTTAGGTAAAACACTAGTGTTGCCTCTAGAAATAAAATTGATGTATTTTATACTTCACAAAGTAGAAAAAAATTGAAAATGTTAATTTTAGAATGTTAATTTAAATTATCTAGTCATTTGAATACATTTAAATGAAAGGGATGAGTTTGTTTGGGTTGAACTCACTATATTTGCCTATTTGACTATGAGCGGAATGAATTTAAAGGATTATAAGGAGAGGATATCGTGCATTTACGTATTTGATATTAATATTTCATACACAATTTCACAATCAAGAGACATTAGACAGAATATAGTCCTAAAAGAATAGTATCTTTATTATTTGTTACACATAAATACCAATTTTGTACACAGTAATAAAATCTAAAGTTCATGCAGAAATGATGGGCAAATTTAAATATTGCACTTCCTAACAATGTAACTTTTGTGTTATTGCATTACTTTAGCTAATAATGTAACTTTTGCGTTATTGTATTACTTCAGTTAACAATCTAACTTTTATTTAAAAAGTAAAAAAAAAATGTCACTAGAATAAATGATAGAAAATTTTTTGAAAGTTGGCAATATATATATACATATATATATTCTGAATCCTCTATATAATGCACCTACAAATTAAAATATTTACAAGTATTTAATGAATTCTATTAAGTAACTATTTCAAGTACATGTTTTATACACCTGGTCCGTGAAAGTAAGCCGTTCAGCAGAATTGTCTGTTTTGTAGAGAAATTTTTTATATTTATTTTAATTAAAAGAAAAATCATAATTTAAAACAAATAATAATAATTTAATGTTACCATTCTGGTATTAATTTACTTTCTTATGTTTACACATCCAAATTACTCTATGTAATATACTTTTCACATTTCACATTTCACATTTCATAGATGTGAATAATTTCAAAATTATGGTTTTGATGCCTGTAGAAGAAATATTAAAAACTTGCTAGTTATAACTAAGAGAAAAAGAGTCAGCATCTAAAAATGTTTTAAGTTTTTCAAAAGAAAAATTACATCGAAAAATTCTTTCAACTAAAAACAAAACTGAAAAAAATATATAAATAAAAAAGAAGTGAAATCAATATTAATTAGAAAATTTCTTTTAGGGCATTTTCTAGAAAAAATATCTTTTATTTGTACAAAATCTGAAATATTTTTTCATGATATCAAAATAAATATTTGATAATGAATATGTGTAATTTTTCTGGCGTGGTATCTCTGCGTAGAAAAAAAGAAAGAAAGAAAGAAATGCCAATAGGTTTTTCTTTTAACTGAAAGCATATTAATTTATTTTATGGAAGAATGGCCATTAATATTTATAAGATTGTCAGTTAATGAAATCGCAGTAGTATATGCATGTCTTGGTTATTTTTGTTGATTAAAAAAAGGATATTAATAATGCATAATTTTAAATAATAACATTTATTTTAAAAAAAGTACTTAAACATAATTTATGAATATACTTACTAAAATAAAGATGAATAGATTAATATGGTTTTTTTTTTTTTTTTCGCAATGTATATAATTTTAAATAATTAAATATATTTCTGGTTCAGTGCTTTTTATACGAGATGTATATCACTCTAAAAATAGAATTAAATAATTGTTAAAAAAATATGCATATTACAAAATGCAACGTAATTATAGAGGTTGAAAAAAAATGCTTTATTTATTTAATTATTTATTTATTTAATTTTGTCTGTAAATATTAATTATTTTCTTGCGAATAATACGTCAAGAGGAATATGCTAAAAAATCACGAAAGCTTAGAAATTTATATAATAAAATAAAATAAAATAAGATAAAATAAAATAGTATTTTCAAGTGAAAGAAAGCTTTTTTATGAATTGCATGCCCTAAATATTTTATGATGTTTAGAAAGAATTAATGAAAGAGTATGCGCATAAAATTTTTTTTGTTATTTCTCAGTAGGGAATATTTATTAAAATATTATATTTATTTAATGTTCATAATAAAAGAACCATATATATATATATATATATATATATATATATATATATATTTCGAAATATCGAATTGACATCTAATGTTTATAAAAGAAAAAAAGAAAAAAAGAAAAAGGAAAAAGAAAGCGGTATCACGCTTTTTACAAGCGGCACAGATACATTATCATAGCTGTCAAAATCTTAATTAAAAATCAGGAATATTGTTGGAACCCATATTTTTCTTCTTATTTCATCGTAAATGTATTTGAAGAGAATTACTCTAAAAATTAAGTGGTGTAGAAAGAGGGGCGGATACTAACAATACTCCGAATTAGGTCGGCAGCTAGGAAGTACACACTTTCAAAATTTACTTGGCCATTTCGTTCATAAACATAGAATGAAATTTACCTCCGTAATGACATATTAGGTTAAATTTTGTTTTAAACTATAGAAGAAAAAATAAAAAAATACACCCTATTTTTAACTTTAAAAAAAATTAAAAGAAAATTTTACACCATTGTACTTTAAATTGCACATATAACTGTAAATTTAGTGAAATACAATGCCTAACACAAATGAAATACACATTGGTCAATTGTTTTAACTTCTCAGTTACTTGTGTCTTCTAACATATGCTAATTATATTTTTGTCTTTGCAGTCCATTAATGCTGTTTAAAAAATATTTTATAGAAAAGATAATTTCGTGTAATTTATAAAGTATGTTAATTTTTTTTTTAGATTCTCTACAATATAAAAATATGAAATACTTCTCAGACAACAATGTAAATAAATAATTTTTTCTTCCCTGAGAACAAAAAATCAATGCTATTTAAATCTTTTGCAATACGAAACATTTCGTAATGAATTTAAATTTTTCATTTTTAGGGTTACTAAAAAAATTTTTAGAAATCTGCGCAAGTTTATATAACATACTGAATCCATAAACATTTTAAAACTCTGGTGGTAAATTTTAAATATTATTAAATTTCCTCTATATTTAATATTACAAATAAAACATTTAATATTTATTTTTTTTCCCAAGGAAACGGTTTTCATCTAGTAGTAGCTGCAATAACAGGCTAAGCACAATATGCATAATATGTGCGCAATATTTCGACAGAAAATATGCACATAAACAAATAGTCTGTTAATGATTAACAACTAGTAAATATATTTTTTTATTATTTTTACTCCAATAATATTCCATTTTAGATTTTAATAGGTTCTATATATGATATGCATCAAAGGTGAATTTATTGTCTTAATATTAAAAACACACAATTATTGTATTTATTTTAGCTGTTACTTAAAATTAAAAAACTGTAAAACATTAACTTTATAAGAGTTTCTGTAAGAAACACTTATTAAACAATTTTAATGAAAAGGAAAATTATCTTAGTTTTTTATATATCTAGACACATTTATCATCTTGTGTAATGCTTTCCGTATTACGTATTGTTTAATTGTTTTTCCTTGACATATCATTATTAATTTAAAAAAAAAAAAAGTGCTTGCATAATTTATTTCAATGAGATGTAAATATCAATGGCATACCATGAGAAGTCACTTGATGACTGACATGCGCATATCAATGATATCTTGAATCCCAATCAAAAACACAATGCTGCTGTTTTTAATGTATGCTCTAATACACGTATTTTTATTAACAAGTCATTTTGCTTTTAGTCTAATGTAAATGTTTCGCTGCTGTAGACCATGTGGAAAAAACTTGTATTAAACACTTCTCTATTAAAAGTGCCAATTTTCATAATTTATTCTGGAGCATGTTTAGCTCCGTCTTCTTTTTATATTACTACATTTGTAGGATAATTTTCTTCTTCTTCAATCGCTGATACATGTTTATAAAAATTGCTCAAAAAAAAAAAAAAAAAAAAAAAAAAAAAACTGGTATGAAAGAAGGGCGGTGCTAGCAATTCTCTGGAAAAAATTATAAATGTTGGTAATTTTGCCTATACTACAGAATTTATTGACAGTTGCAATGAAAAAGAACAATTTAATTATGCATATTTGCACAAATATAAAACAAATCCGTAGTGCATTAAAATCAATCACGTATCAGTTATAAACTTTGAAAGACGTTCCTGTAGTATGGGAACAGTTATAGTAAAGTGAAAGTAAAATTATTATTATTATTATTATTATTTTAATTAAGAAAGTAAAATTATAAATTAGTTGCCCATTATGAAACGTCTTTGCGTATTACGGACTATACCTTTAGAAAAAGTAAGGGTGAGTTAGAAAATGATTGAGTGAATGCTATTTGTACTCAAGATAGTGAAAAATATTAATTGCAATTTGAAAACTTATGAATTTTGCTCTTACATAGCTGCCAACACACCAATTAATAATCCAGAATATTGTTAGTACCCGCAATCCGCATTTTCCTTCATACCAGTCCTTTTTCTTTATGTATATTTCTTCTTATTTCATCGTAAAAACATTTGAAAAAAAATACTCTAAAAATTAAGTGGTGTGAAAAAAGTGATAGGTACTAATAATACTTAGTATTAAGTTAGAAGCTGTGCATAATTCATTAGCACTTTCATGTTAATTGTTTTCCGTGTGTTATTATTATCTTAAAATATTTCTTTTTGTTCTAATTAACACTTTCAACAAGGTTCAAAAATATTAATGACTTTGGTTTGTCTGTCTAACTACCTGCGCTCTAACTCCAGAAAATATTCTTAAAATTTTTTGAAACTGATATATGTTATTCAAGTTATTATTCTAACACATGTCTCCATTAAAAGATGGAGTGAATGCTTCAACTGGCTTGTGTACAGGGACACACGAAAGTTTTCTAAAGCATTGTGTCTTAAGAGAGGCATTTCTATAAAACATATTTTAATACCATTATTTTACACAAATTTTAGTGAAATTAAAATATGTTACCATTCAAGTCTACTATCGGATGTTTCCCCATTGAAAATAGAGTAAATATCATCCCTGGTTTGTATAGAGGGACATGCGAAATTATTCCAAAGCATTGCGTTTTATGAGATGTATTTCTATAACCCAAATTTTAAGAACTTCACTCAGCAAAAATCTTAATAAAATCAAAATATATTATTCATATGCACAAAAGAATGCTTTCCATAGAATACAGTATTATTAGCTTTAGATTTAGAGGGCCACATAAAAATATTCAGTTACATTAATGGGTATTATAGGAAATTTGCTGGAATTGCATTTTTGTTCATATTAATCGTTTTTATCACTTTCGAAAATTTTTTAACACTTTCCAATAAGGTTGAAAAGTGTTAATGACTTTTGGTTTGTCTGTCCGTCTGTCTGCCTGTCGGTTTGTCTGTGCTCTAACTACTGTAAATATTCATAGAATTTTTTGAAACTCATATATGGTATTTAAGTTGAATATCGGATACTCCGTATTGAAAATGGAGTGAATATCTCTATTGTCTTGTGTACAAGGACATCCAAAATTATTTCAATGCACTGTGATCTATGAGAGTTAATTTTATGAACTATAATTTAATTCCTTTATTTTACACAAATTTCAATGAAATTGAATTATGTTATTAAGTTCACTATTGGATGTTTACTATAGAAAATGATGTAAGTACCACCACTGTTTTGTATACAGGGACAACATAAAGTATTCCAAAGCAATCGTTTTATGAGAGATATTTCTATAAACCTAATTTTAATAACTTTATTCTGAACATATCCTTATAAAACTTAAATATGTTATTTATATTTATAAAAAAATGCTTTCTACAGAATGTAGTATCTTTAGCATTAGATTTACAGGACCACAAAAAACTATTCTGTTACATTGAGGATTTTTATAGGAAATTTTCTGGAATTGTATTTTCGTTTACATTAAGCGGTTTAGCACTTTTTAACATTTTTTAAATATGAATATGATTTCAATTTGTGTATCGATCTTTCTGACTTTGCATCTGTCTATCTGTCCGCTTGCCCGCCCCCAGCTTCCGTATATATTTTTAGAATTTTTAAAATATTATATATGTTATTCAAATTCACTATGAAATGTACCCTATTTAAAATGGCATTAATAGATCCTGTGCAATTTGATTGTGTACAGGGACACCCAAAAATTTCCAATGCATTGCATTTCAGGACAGACATTTTTATAAATTACATTTAAAGAACTTTCTGTTGTAAAAATCATAAAGAAATTCTCATTTATTGTTAATATGCTAAAATAATATTTTGTATAGAATATGATTTTGTTAACAGATTTTAATTCACAGAACTATACAAAAATATTCAGATGCATTAAGGGCTCTATTTATTCAATATAAGGTCTATGTTTTATTTTGTGTTAAGCATTTATAACTCTTTCTAATAAAGTTTAAGAATGATTCGCAATCTAATTAGTCTATCCGTATGCCTATCAGAACTACTCATCGTCCTATGTGTGATTACGTAGACAAAGAAGATTTAATGTAATACGATACAATAATTACATACATTTGGAAAGTGTTAAAAATCAATGTGTACCGCATGATTTTTCGTTCTTGTTTTTAAATCTAAAACTCAATATTTTCTTACATTAAAGCTTTTTTTTTATTTATCACTACTGACGTTTAATGTACGTAAACATGGATTTTGCGTATATTATTTAAATATTTTTCCTTCAACATATAATGTTATATGCTTGACATCAGCTTTATAAGATCACAATTGTATATTTACTTTCATAAGATGTAAAGGATTAAATATTTCAATTATTTTCACTGTTTTAAATGCACAGATTTATTTTCATTTTTTTTTTTAAATTGATTTATCTAGAATAGATTTGACAGTATTAATTAATAAATTACACACAGTAGCATACTCTTAATTCAAACAGTTAAAGCGTTAAATAACCGACAATATTTTGTTTAGATTGATTGTGTTATAGATAAACATAATAGCAAAATTTAAATCTCCGTGGATATTAAAATGTTGAAACGTTTATGTTCCTTTTGTTATAGATATCTTGTGAGGATCTTCAATAGCTCAATCTTAATTCTTCCTATCTAATTAATGCAGTAAGACAAGGAAAAGTTAAGTGCTGCTTAATAGTACAAGTGACGTTTCTAACGACCAATTGTGAAATATTTAAGTTGTTTTCAGAAATATAATTTACTTAGAGATTTATAATTTTTCATTAAAAGCTACAATGTCTACAGTCGTAACATATTTGTTGCATATAAAGACAATAGTTGTGAGACATTGAAATGTATGTTACATACTATTATTTGAAAATTTTAAAGATGCATTAAGACATAAAAATTTGTATTATTGTCATTACAAATATAAATATTTTCAGGTTTAAAGAATATGAGATGTATTTTCGGATTTTTTTATTTTTGAATCGATCATAAAATATACGTCATATTTTTTAAACATCACATTTTATAATTTTTTCTAGTGCAATATTTTCATATAAGCGATATATAATGCTTGTGTAATGCATAAACAATGTTATATATCGATTTAAAATGATGTTTTTCATTGAAATTTAAATTTCTTAAAATTGAAATGCAAATTATATCTTAATACAATGTATTATCCATGACCAAGTTCACTTATTTATAAGTTTTTAGAACTTTAAATGTATTTCATTTGAAATATCATATTGAAAATATGGAAAATAATAACAAATAAAATAATAACATAATTTTATGGATGGTAGTACACCTTCGAAGAAGCAGATTTTCCACCGTTTTTTTAAACTTTGTCCAAACGATTATACTGACTTGTTAAAAAATCTAAGTGACTTTTCGTTTCTAAAGTCTGAACTTGATGCATTTCTGCATTTTATTGAATTTATTAATATTTATTCAAATAAAATAGTATATGTAAAAATATTTTGTTTTAATTTGCATATTGATTTATTATGAATATACGTTATAAATGTACTTGAATAAGTGGTATTAAACTGCTTTATTGTACAGTCATTTGCAAAAATATAAGACCAGTAACCAGTTTTCAGTATTTTAACACATTGCATCTTTTGCGTAGATCATTACGTCATCTCATGTTTTGATTGCATCAGACGCATTCTGTTGCTATAAATGAAGGTGGCCGGCATGTTTATCGCCAGTTGTTTATTGGATTTTGTCGAAGATAGTGCTGTTGTGTAATTATTGCAATGGCCATCAAACCTCCACTTACTGTTACAAAAAAAGCCGAAATATTGACCCTGCATAAAATTGAATTTTCTGAACGTCAAATAAGTTTGAGGGTAAATGTGAGCAAGACAGCTGTGCAACAAGCTATTAGTTAATTTAAAATTTCGGGAAACTTTGTGGACTTTTAAAGAAGCGGTCGCCATAGAAAAACGAGTGCAAGTGATGATAAGAAGTATGGTCGTACGAGATCCAAGAACCTCCTGTAATACGATAAGACATTCTTTGACTGCAGAAGGCACCAACGTTAGTTTGAGTACTATTTCAAGACGTTTGACCAACGATTTTGGTTTATCATCCCATGAAACTGCATGGAAATCTAGACTTACTCCAAGTATGAAAAAGAAACGACTGACTTTCACCAGACAATATCACAATTGAACAGTACAGAAGTGCAGTAGGGTTTTATTTTCAGATGCGTCAAGCGTGCAGCAATTTTCTGGTACTACAAGTGTTCGCCTCCCAAGGGAAAAATATATGATGGGAGACATACGGTTCAAACTGTGAAACATCTCCCAATCTAAATGATATGAGGTGCCATGTATGTGTCCGGTACTGCTAGTCTCTATTTTGTGCCACCTAAAACCACTATGAATGGAAAGCAGTATCTTAATTTGTTACGTGAGAAGTTGAAGATTGACATGCATGTTCATAAATTTTGAATTTTCAGGCATGATGCGGCTCCGTGTCTCAGGGCGAAGATTGTCAAGAAATGGCTGAGAGAATAGAAAATCAAAATCTTTGATTAGCCAGGTAACAGCCCAGATTTGAATCCGATATAGAATCTGTGGTGTATTACGAAAAATAAATTCGCCGAAAAGAAACCATCCACTGCTACAGCACTTGCTGAAACAATAATGCATGTTTGATGCACAGATATTTCTAAAGCTTACAGAAGTCTCTTATTTGTAGCATGCCTAAGAAAATTGCGCAAGTTATTAAAAGCAAAGAATGTCCTACAAAACACTGACTTTAATTACAAGAAATAACCTTGTACAGTCTATTTTTTTTCGTTTATGTGTAAAATATGTATGTTATTTTTGCGGAATTCCATTAAATCTGATTTTTTTATTGATGGTCTTAAACTTTTGCAAAGGAATGTATTAAAAATGCCAGCAATACAATTTTTATATTTTTTATTAAAATAAAAACTTTTTATGTTTTTTAGTCAAAGAAATTTAGATTTTTTTTATTCATGGGTTAAATAAAAAAAAAAAAAGACTAAAAATTTTTATCTTGTATAAGTTAATATTGTTTACTAATCATCGTTTTTAGTATCTTCCACCCACATAACAGTAGAATATTAGTTTTGAATTAAACTTTCAATATTAAGTTTTTGCTACATTTATATATTTTGAGGTACCTTGATTATGAAAATCAGGCTTTTAACTACTTGTCTATGTGTGCCTTTTATCAACATAACTCAATATGTTAGCAGGAATTCAAAATTTTAATAAAAATTCAAAACTTTGTATTTTAAATGTGTATCATAAATATCATAAAGAGGTTCTATTTAAACGTTTATTGAAACGTTTATATGGACATAGAGTTTGTGTACAGGGACGCCCAAGAGAGGATTAAAATATACACTCATGTTTGTGAAAATTGCAACACCATGAAGGGTTTATGCAAATTGAACTAAACTTACAGGAAATGCAAAGTAACGTAAGGCATGCAAATGATCAGAATTACAAAGCGATTGCGCATGCGTGGAATGAGAGCCGACTCCTTATCAGTCGCTTGTTCCAGGTATATAAAGAACTGTTAAGGCGCGTTGAAATCTGTTTATCGTCCTCTGTCTGCGGCAGAAGTTTCATTGGTGGTCAATATGCCTCGTCAAGAGCGGTGAATGCCATACCAACAACTAACGGAGTTTGTACGAGGCCGCATCGTTGGTGTGCGAGAGGGTGGATTTTCGTATAGAGAAATCGCAGTCCGCACGCAGTGTAATGCCCCAACAGTGATACGTATTTGGAAGAAATGGATAGAGGAGAATCAAATAAGCCGAAAACCTGGCAGTGGAGCGCGCAATAGAACAACGACACGGAACGACAGACACTTCATCCGCATGGCTGTGACAGACCATACAGCGTCCTCGTGTGTTAGTACTACGTTGGAGCACGGCTACAGGTGTTTTGTTGTCTAGCTCCACTGTTCGTCCCCATTTGCTGCAGCATGAAATGCGTGCAAGGTTTCCTCTACGCAGGATTCCCACCTCGCTGAATCACAAACGCCTCCGATTCCAGTGGACTCAGAAACACAGCCCATGGCATATCCAGTAGCAACAAATTGTTTTCTCATTGAGCTGCTCACGGCAGCTCCATCATTTGAGGTGACTTAGCATATCTTTATTTATCATACCTTTCGGTATGATGAATAAAGATAAAAATGGCTCAAATTGATTAAATTTCGCCTTTCTTATTTAAGTGAGTATGTCTTCCTAAAGAAATATGAATCAAAAAAACCCCTACTGAATATGATAAAAGCATACAATAGGATTCAAATTTTTGCACAACCATACGTATAGCTCATGTTTAGCTACAAAACTGAGTATATGCTGTTAGCGGATGTGTAGTTATGGATATGTAGTTATGTGTAGGATGTGAACTTCTAGTTATTTTTGTTAAAACAAACAAAATATACATTGTGAGCATGTCTATGTAGATTTCTGGAAATATGTTTGACTTTTTTCATTTGCGTAATGCGCTAAAAACACTGTCTGTTATATATTATTACAGATTTAAAATGTTTTAGCTTTTATTGTTATTATTATTACTTTATTAAATAGAATTAATACATAAAAATTATTAAATTCAATTAAGAATTTTTATTTATAAGTTTTCTGAAGCATTATGTTTACAAGAAATAAAGTGAAAAATTATATATTTTTAAGTAATAAAATAATGTTTAATGTTAGAAATTTATTATCCAGTTAATAGCGGCCATGATTAGAAGTAAAAAAATATAAAAGTAAAAACATGATCCACAGTACCTGTAAAAGAAAACTGATCATGATTTTATTACAAACTGGTTGCTGGTTGATGATTAAAGCATTAATCGTGAACATTTTGGGATATATTTTACTTTTCGCCGAGCTCTTAGTAAAATACATATGTAATCATATTTTGAATATGAAACTGATTGTAAATATTTGAAAGTATTTTGATAAATTTGACCTTTGTGGTCAACTATCTTGTCAGTTTACGAAATTTCGCAGTTTCTAATAAAGTATTAAGCATAAACGTTGAAAAAGATATTGAGTGGTAGAGTAATAGCTGCTGTCTATTCAGGAATTTTCATATGAACACTTTCTTTAATTAACAATATAATTAAGGGCAGAAGATTAAAACTTGCAATTAGCGCGTGGGAATAACATGCTAATTAAAAATTTAGATAGATTATGAACAGGATTAACTTTTTAATTTTTCATTAAAGTATGTTATAGTAGGAAAGTATACTATTTTGTTTCCTTAAATTATTCATGTACAGTCGGCAACAAAAGTGTTTGAACACTAGCAAAAATTCCTATGTAAAAAAAGTACACTTCATACGATTTTAGTAAATAAATCCTTGTCGAATCCTGTTCCTAGTCAGTCTAAGAACATGATTCGATAAGGATTTATTTAACAAAACAGTATGAAGTGTACTTTTTATACATATAAATTTTAGCTAGTGTTTGGACACTTTTGTTGCCGACTGTATCTTATTACTATAGAAAAATTAAAATTCTTTTTCGGTTTTTACAGTGTTTTTTAAATTGTTTCCATTCAAGTTAAAAATGTAGTACATAGCAGATATGAATAAAACATTTACTACGGCTCCACACGTCGCTGCTTATTACTCCTGAATATATATATATATATATATATATATATATATATTTTTTTTTTTTACTTTTTTCTATATTCAATAGAAGAAAGTATTGGATTCGTAAAAATTTTCGACCTCCGGTTTTTGATGGATTTGCACTTTTGAGAGCTGTAGAACACGATTTGACCATTTTTAGAAAATGTCTGTCTGTCTGTGTGTGTGTATGATAAAATTTTGTGGCCACTGTATCTCAGGAACTTATGCACAGAATTTCATACAAATTGGTATGTAGTTGCACCTTGACACAAATTAGTGCCTATCAACTTTTGGTAAAAATTGTCTTACAGGTTGCGTTGCCATCCCGCTTTTTCTAAATTTTTAACATGGTGATATAGGACAAAATTTTGTATAAATGTGCATAAAGAGAATTATTTTTTAGTAATCATAATGAAATTTACAAGAATTATTTATAATAGAGATAGTCAACTGGGAAAAAATTTTTGTATGTGTAGGAGACTCGCCACCCCCCCTGGGGGGAAAGTCACCCCTCGAGGGGAGTAAATTTTCAAGATGGGTATCTTTCTAAAGGTCTCGTCAATACCTTTAAAACGAATGGTTGAACTATAAATCTGTGATAATTTAAAACAAAGTTATCATTTTTTTTTTACTTTCAACAAAAAAAAAACAAAAAAAAAAAAAAAAAAAAAAAAAAAAAAACCACTAACAAAAAAAAAATTTTTTTTTTTTTTTTTTTTTTTTTTTTTTTTTTTTAACGAAATTTAGAAATTTAACTAAACTTGGTATTTAGTTGGTCCCCGACATAAACTGACGCTGATTACATTTAGGGATCAATAGCTCAACAGGTGATCGCATTTTTTCTAAATTTTTAACATGGCAGCATAGGACAAAATGCCGTATAAATGTACATAATGAGAGTTATTTTTAACTTGTAATTGTAAAATTAATATGAATTATTGATAATAGTAGTAGTTTACTAGGAAAAAAATTCTGTGCATGTGGGGTCATCGCTTTCCCCCCTGTGAGGGAAGTACCCCCCCCCCGGGGTGGTAAATTTTCAAGATGGGTATCTTTCGAAAGGTCACGTCAATACCTTTAAAATGAATGGTTGAAGTATAAATCTGTGATAATTAAAAACAAAGTTATCGATTTTTTTTACTTTTAACTTTTTTTTACTTTTTTTTTCTTTTATATTGTTACTGAGTGAATTTGTATAGGAATATATAGAAGAAAGTCTTGTGGTGGCCACAACATACTAGTTTTTCCGTGGAAAGAGTAAATGGACCACATTTGCATCCTGAAGTAGGCGAGATTCTTGCGTAAATTTTCGCATTACTTATGGTTTCTGCAAAGTCCTGTAATTTATGTTTGATTAGATTTCAATGAAATTTTTATTGATTCATACTTCTCTTTCAAACTGAAATTGTTAACCCTAACAAATTTATAATAATACTAATCTAATCACGTTGAAATTTATAATATTTATTTAAAATATAACGATTAGTGACAGTTAAACATCCGCTAGTAATTTTATATTAATATTCAATTCCCATTTCATTAAATAGAAATCCTTTTGTCTTTACTTTTGTAGTTGGAAATATGCGTAAAACTACAATTAAATACCAAGATATTTAAAAATTTTAATGATTGTCCATTTATCAACGAAGTTATCGCGGACATAATCTGCAGCTGTTCTTATTAAATTATCCTTATTCGCTAGTTAAATTTAAGTCAGACTGAAATTATGCATTGCTTAATCGTACAAAGAAGATATTTCGGAATAAATTTGTGAAACATATAAACTGTCTACAGAAATATCATTTCCCAAAAGACCCAATTTTTCATTAAATGCCGGAATGCTTTTGACATTCGTTGACTCACATTTTGAAATGTGTCACAGAGAATTACTACGACAGTAAATTCTTAAATATTTTATTCTCTTTTCCAAATAGGATTTCATAAAAAAGAAAAGAAAATATTAAAATTGAGAATACTTTAACATACACTCATATATATAATTATATTTTTCCTCAAAACATTGTCTTAATAATAAATGTTTTTAACGCTTATTGAATATTTAATATTAGTCTGAATCTTTATTACACATTTTTTTTTTTTTTTTTCAAAATAAAAATAAAAAGCTTTCATATTTATAATGCTTAAACGTTCATCTAAAAGTGATATTAAATTATATTAAAATTAAATATATATATATATAT
Source organism: Salticus scenicus (assembly GCA_963930645.1). NCBI lineage: Eukaryota > Metazoa > Arthropoda > Arachnida > Araneae > Salticidae > Salticus > Salticus scenicus. The sequence continues at coordinate 69,325,864 of OZ005656.1, read as the reverse complement.
ATATAGAAATTCTAACTTCTAAACTTTTATTAAATTATTTATTTTAATTTATAATTGTTGCCAAAAAAATTAAACTTTAAATTTTACATCTACTTTTTATGATAGCATGCGATGATGTTTTATATAAAAGTTAAATCATTAAATTCATTTTTTTTTACTTATTTTTATTTCATATTCCTCACGCACTTTTTATTTCCTGATTCAAAATTATTAAAAAAAAAAATACTTTTTCGTTATCATTTGTAACGATACTGTATAAATTTTCTTTTATTTTTCTTAAGAAAAATTATTTTGATGAAATTCTGGCAAAAGCAGAATTTAGTTTAGGACAGAGGACTATTAGTTTTTTTTTTTTTTTTTTTCTTCCCAATTATAACATCGCTTTCAAATTATTCAATTAGATTTTCGATAAATTTTAGATTTCGATAAATGTACAACTATCGAAAAATGATTTCGACAAATGTCCAACTATCGAAAACGACAACGCAAAAATCCCAGATTGAGACCAATAAGCCCTCAGTCGTAAAAAAAAAAAAAAAAAAAAAAAAAAAAAAAGATGTTCCCACTCAATTTTTTTTATTTTATGCGAGTGGACCGCAAAATTTGAATAAGAAGCAATATTCGTGACAATGTACATGAGCACAATTGTTTAGTTAACACGTAATATGTAAATACATGTGTATAAATCTTAAAAGATGACATTCTAGTCATATTTTCCAAAGGGGTTGATTCCATAGTTAACTTAAACAAACGAAGGTGAACCATATCACCTGTACATCAAGATCAATGGAGTACATGACGAATAACAATACACTACCGCTAAAAGTGGGAAGACAATCTAAACTGAAGAAATTCCCGCCAAAGTTGGCGCATTATGACCAACGCCACGGTGAGCGGAAACAGAAGAGCATAGCATAAATTTATTTTAATTAATTATTTAGCTCAATTACTTATTTTGAAGAGGTCAGTGCCAAGCGAAATCTTTACCTTATAAAAAATACACTAAGTGACGAAAAAAAAAAAAGCCGCACTGCAGAAAAAATGACTTATACCTTTTTTTTATTTGTAATAACATTAAAATTAATGTTTGAAACAAATAAAACTGTCTTGTTTACATGATACGAATGGGATGAAATGATACCTATGTACATTTTCGATTTAGTAATTGACTTTATTGCACTCTACGAAGTACTTTTTAAAAATACGCATAAAACTTTCTTTTTGAACATAATGCAATAACCATACACTTTGCATTCTATTATGATTTATGAAATGAAATAAACAAGTTATATTTTAATATATGAAATAAAACTATTTATTTGTTAGATCTAAGCAATTTTTTATTAAAAATATGTATTGTGCATTGGTTTAATTCCACCTTTATATGGAATCACTGCTTTAATTCGCAATGGTATAGTTTTATACAGTGTTTTAATATAAATCTGAGAAATTTCAATGTGCCAAATATCACAAACATTTTTTTCTAGTTCTGGCAGAGTTGTAGGCTTCAAATTTCGAATTCTCTACCGTCTCCCCTGCCTTTTAATAGACGAAACATTTTCGAGCGGATCGCGATTAGGAATATTTCCATGTCTGGTAGAGAATAAATTCTACTATATCCTTTGTTGGATTTAACTTAAAGTGAAAAAAAAAAAAAAAAAGATTACTTACAGAATTATAGGTTCGCATAGGAATTGATATAAAATTTTGGCAATTTGCAGTGAATAAACTTACCATATACGCCGTGCAGTAAGGTGCATTATTATCTTGAAATACTGCTTGCGGAAATGTTCAAGATACTCCAAAATAGTCGGTCAGGCAACACTTTTATGAAGATTGTGTTTCATTTCGAGTTAATTGATCCCTTGAGCACAAAAATTTGCCCGACTGTTTGAAAAGTTATGCACCTACGTACCATAATGCACAGAGAATGTGTCACTGTTTTAAAAGTGTGATTTTCATTAAGTCAGTCATATTTTCGCTGTCAGATCTGCTTTTTTTCTTTAGCTTGAAATAAGTTAAAATTGACTCATCAAGTACCAGTTCAGCCCAACAATTAACTAATCATTTTTAATTTTTTTTAGCCATCTGAGGTCTTGCATTCCTAATTCTCTTCACTAAGAATGGAATTTTTTCAAATTTTCTGTCATTTAAACCTGCTTTGTTTAATAGTTGCTGTACTTTAGATAAAGAAATTATGTTGCTAAGCATTTTTTCTGAATCTCTTTTATGTTCTAAATGTAATACAAACCGATTTTATAAGCAATGTCTTTTTAACTTACGGTCATCTCGCTTGGATGAGCAACATGGCCGCCTAAAACCAAATTTTCAGTTTAAACAGCCAAAAAAATTTGTATCTTGCTGAAAACCCGTTTACCAATATTTCGTTAACATTTAATTGTTTTGTCATCTCACTTATTAAAATATTCTTTGATTTTCATTCAAAAATTAATACTTTTTGTGGCATCATTAACTGCCATATTCTTACCATTTTTGAAATAATTTCTAAAATTACAATTTTCCTCACAATTGCATTTTGTTTTTAACACTGGACTCAAAGCTAAAGTGTATGTGGAGGACAACATAATAAAATCTGTTCGAAAATTTGCTTTTTAAACGACAAAATTGGTGGTTGTGGAAAGTAAAAAGGAAAATATCCAAGTGCGGCTTTTTTTTTTTTTTTTTTTTTTTTTTTGTCGCTTAATGTATTTTGCTTTTTTGTTTCTTTGTTTTTCATTTTCGGGTCATATTAAAAAAAAAAATGAAATCTACAAGTATCTTAAATAAATAAACATACATATTTTTTTATTAAACGAAAATGGATGCATTCAAATAATAATTCAGGAAAGCCTGATTAAGCATAATATTTCCTTGTAGTGTTTTATACTAACGTTTTATTGTTTAAAAAAAAAAGTGAAACAAAAAGAGCATTACTACATTTAATTAAACAATTGTTTTTGTCAAGGGTACAAAATAAAACCTTAAAAAGGAAGTTGTAACAATTATATATATATATTTCATTTGATAAAAACTTAAGTTTGATTGCTTAAAAGCTTTTTTGCACAAAATATTTTTTTATTTTAAAAAAGGGAAGAAACAAACTTCAAAAATTCAAGGAACATTAAGTAATGAATGAATAAATAAATAAATAAAAAGAGTGTAAATGGGGGAAAATTTATAAAAGATTAAGTAAACCAATTTCTTAAGTATCACATTTGATTATTTGTATCTGTGTTTGAAGTTAATGTTATTAGTTTTTTTTTTTTTCTAGGTGTACCGGAAAGTTCTGTCATTTTCAATTAGTAACATGACATGGAAAATTTTTGTTTTACAATACTCATACTTTGCTAAATGCCATTTTAAAAAATATATAAATGTTGTACATGATAATATTCTTGTGTTAGCTTTTTCAGTAAAACTGACAGAACTATATGTACCGGAGAGTTCTGCAGTTTCAGTTTTAGGTGTATCAGAAAGATATGTTGTTTTGAACTTGTAACATCATACCGAAAATTTTTTTTATACAATACTTGTATTACACTTTACTAAATACCATCTTAAAAGTTATATAAATGCTGTCCAGGAAAAATTTCTGGGGTTAGTCTTTTTTTTTTTTTTTTTTTCAATCGACAGAAAATTGCGTCACACCTAATATACTTGATAAAAATCATATTGGCAGCGAGGAATAATTTATAATTAACACTGTAGGCCAAACCAGCTTACAACTGTAACAAAACAACAGAACATATCGACAATCTAGTGAAGAGCTAGGGATGAGACTAGTACAGTAAAACACATGCATATATATTAAATAAATGCAAAATAATTGTAAAATAAATCCCAAATAATCTTTTTTTTTCTTTAGTCGGAAGAATAACGCATTTCTTCCTCAAACGAGCAAAGAGTATGAGTACAGCAAACAAAACCGTGCCAAAATTGTTGACCTGACGAAGAATTGTGCAATTGTTTATGGCATATGTTATACTTATTTATTTTCATATGCATGCATTAAGTTATAATATATTGTTATGATTTTATACTTCATTTGCGAAATCTTGTGCTTTTTAAAAATGCAATATTATTTCTGAAAGTTTTTGCCATATATTTTTTTTATGTTTAACGTATATGTCTAAAGATATCTGCAGTTACTTATTTAACTTTCATTAATAAATATCGATATGCTGACATGCCGACATTTTAATTTATTACGGAACATTCTTATTAACCAATCTTTTTTCACACCACTTTATTCGGAACGAAATTTTCCCTAATATGTAATTAAGATGATAAGAAGGAAAATAACCTTTAAGAAAAGTGGTGTGGAAAAATGGTAGGCACTAACAGTGCTCTGTATTTATATGTTTTTGTATTTCATCAAAAGATAAATTTAATTTATAAACCGTACTTTGTAAGGGATAAAAAATAGAAATCATCATTTTATAGTCTGTGTCCCTTGTAGAAACCATTTGAGTAGACTTTAATATTAGATTTTTATTAAAGTAATAGTAGTTAGTTTTTTCTTGAAAGAATTGTGATTCTTCTGTTGAAATAAAAATAGGGTATTTGATATTTGGCAGTCCTTTAACATACAAAATCCATTATTGGAAGGAAAGGTACAATATTATTTATTACCAATAAACGCTGAAAATAGACGGCTTAACAATTAAATTTATTGCGAATAAATAACACTGCTCGGCATGAAAATTGCCTCTGACACCATTTCAGCATATCTTTATCTAAAATGACCTCCTGAATCCGAATATGACTCCCATTTTGCCCTATCACCCACAGTTTTTTAGGAATGGCCTTCTATTTTTTTTTCCTTTTTCGATGATTTTATGTCTAAAATTTCGATTTTCAGGAGAGGGGGGATTATTTTAACCGTTAAACATCTTCTGAGGGGCTACAGAGTTCGAAAATTCTAAAACATGGACATTTGCGACAAGGGAAAAAAATTGGGGGGGGGGGTTACCACTGAAATTATTCATTACATATCGCATATTTTTTCAATCTGTTATTAACGTTATTTTTTAAACTTTATAATTTTTTGTTTTTAGGTGTTAAATTATTATTTTTCATTCTTCAAATCAAATTCATGGTCATAAAATTATCGAACAGGGAAAGAAATTCAGGGAGGGGGTGGTGTATCTAGAAAACGGTGGGTGTCTGGGCAAAATGGGAGTCGTATTCGGATTCAGGAGGTCATTTCACACAAGAATCAGCAAAAATAGTATCAGATTTCGATTTTTTTCAGAGCAGTGTAATTTAAAGTACAGTTAATATAACATATTAGTTTTAAACATTTAGGTATTTTGTGAACATTTCGTATATGAAATATTAAAATAGTTACTCATGTAGGCTTAGTTACAAATACAACGTACCAACAACGTTATCAACATAACTGAAATTTTCATACATTTTTCAAGTTAGAATCTTAATAAATAATTTATTTTCTGTACAAGATCATAATTTAATTTTCTAATTACATGGAGGAACTCCCAACGCATTTTCTTATGTAACTCTATCAAGTATCAATTAAGAAGTTTATAAATATTACCATTTATCGAACTACCTTGATCTCATAAATTCGAATATGGTGTCAAGAATAGACGCTAACATTCGAAAAAAAAACGACGATTATACAATACAAGTTTTAATTTGTGGACCCTAAGCAAATTTTACCAATTGCATTAATAACTCAATATTATTACCAGTCGATCGGCATCAGCCGCGTATTTATTTGATGGTTCGTGTCAAATTAGCGGTTTTTTTTTTTCTTTTATGACTGTACATTTTGTAGTAACTAAACGGTCAGTTTCTATAGCAAAATCGTACGTTTCGACTGGTGTTTCTGATCTGAATATTACCTAAACTTGAATAAACACAAGAAAATGTATGTTTTGTTTTTTCCTTCAATTTTACAAGTTGTTTTTCCATCGTCATTTATCTCATATAAACCTACATTAACTGTTAATAATGTCCTTATTTTCTTCATGAAAAATGTCTTTTCATAATTCATACAACATTTTTTAACATAAAAGTAATTTTTCATAAATTTTCAACTATTCCCATTAATCTATTTTCGTTTTTTGTTTTTATTGCAGTTTATCGCTTAAAATATGAAACAGTCATATGAGCATCCCGTCTCCCCCCCCCCTTCTCCCAATAGATTAAAAATCAATTGTATCAAACATCCAAATGAATTATTATCTAAATTAAGATAAATTTAACTTTTTTATACAAAAAAATTAACAAGCTACGATCCTGCATTTTACTTTTTATATATAATTTTTTTTTTAATATTTACATTGAAATTTATTTCTAAAGTATTTTTTTAAAAAACACGTTTTTAAATCGGAATATTCAAGAAAAATTACTTTAAATTTCTTATTTATCGGTAATACAGTTAATTAAAAATAAGAATAGTTTATAATTTTTTGTTAATTTTTTTAGAACATCAATAAATCTGAAAGATCATTTTAGCTTTATTTAAAAAATATAATTATATAAGTGGAAAAAAGCATTTTCTATCTTAATTCATAAATGTATATAAAAAAAAAAAAAAAAAAAAAGGTTTAGAATGTCAAAAAGAAAGAAATAAAAAGAAACAAACCAATAATTGTGAAATATAAATTTAATGATAGTAAAGGAACAATTTTTAATAAATAAAAATTGATTATGCTGATTAACGAATTATTCTTTACCTCAGTACTTATTTCAAGGATCCATAAAAAAATATCTCCCAATTAAAAAAAAAAAAAAAATCTCTAATGAAATTGAAGTCATATATTTAAAAAAATATAAAAATATACATAAAAAAAGGAATATAAAGCGAAAAGACTTAAAAAATGAAAAAGTCTTCTGCTTTTTATGAATATTAAAAAATTACTATTAATATTGCAATTTCCCCCCCCCCCCCTCCCTTTTATATATATATATTAAGGAATTAGCGATTTCCTCAGAAAAATGTTTGTAATTTTTAAAATTTCCGTTTATATATTACTTTTTAACAGAACCTTAGTAAAGAAATATGGGATTTTTTTTTTTTTTTTGTACACTTGTTTAATTTAATTTTAATTGATTCCAGTTTCTTTCATTTCCTACCCATCTCATAACGCGGATCGTCGTCGCTTCAGCAGATATCGTCAGCACACAGAGCATATTTAAACGTGGCCGAAAATGTTTAGTCCTTTAGTTTTGGCTGTGAAAAGGAATTCATCCGCAACTTCAAGAACTTCCTTTGATGTAAAAAATATCTTGTTGTCTCCTTTCTGGAACGGAACAGTCATGATCATCTGTATCTGTATTAAATCTGTATTGGTCTTTATTGTATCTGGATTGATTTGTATTAAATTTTCACAATTCTACTTTATGTCAAATAAATGTTTATCTACATATTACTGGAATTTTTAATTCCAATCGATATCACACCATCCATAAGTATTTTTACGACTTTCTGCAACTGAACGAACTTTGCAACCCTATGATCTATGCATTACTTTCATCCTAATGATGAAAATAGTATAAGATTATATTGATTAATTATATTACTCATGATTATATTAGCCCTCTGAATTTATTGTTTGAATTCGGGCACATTTTATATATGTATTTGAATTTCGACCACCATTGTATTGTAACACATTATACATACACAAGATGGTTCATAATCCACGATCATATTTTTAAGATATTATCTAATGTATTACAACAAACATGTTTTGTATCGAACGAAAAAGTTGCTAGACACTAATAATAATGAAAATAATCTGTACAGATTTTGAAAATTTTCACTTTACACAAAATATGGTAACACCGCCACATGGTGCTCCCCAGAAGAACAGTTGAGAATTGGGAGTATGAATGATATCCAAATGATGATAGTCCTCTTCTAATTCTGGAGATCTTACGCAATTTCCTGTAAAGTATGGTAAGTCACCAAAATAATTGCCTACTTTTAAAGTTTAGAACAAAAAATACCTTAATTAGTGTTATACATTTATCCTTAATATTGATAATATGAAATCTAGATTTATGCTTTATGTGAAATATATGGCTTTATACGTTTTAGCCCCTTGCCGGCTCAATTTATTCGATGGGTGGCAAGAGTTCAGTCTCAGTCTTTATCAATAATTTGTATCACAATAAATTAATGCAGAAATATGATAGAAATTATTTATAAATAATACTGATTTCAGTGTTCCGTCTTCAGACGGAAACTCTTGCACCCTTGTTTGTTCACCTGCCGGAGCTGAGCCGGGAAAATGTTAAAAACTATTTTAAGAATTCCCCGAATTTCATACAAGGAGTGATAACAGCACGGGATGGTATTGAAATTCACCGCCACAAGAACAGCGTTATAGCTGACTCCTGTGTCTTTTATTTATTTATTTATTATTATTATTATTTAATGGTGGAATGATAGTTATTAACCAAATTATGATATATAGGCGAGTAACCAAAGTATGATATTTTTATAGAATTTTTGAGGATGTTATCAACTTTCATGCAAAGCACAGTAAGTCATTGAAATATTTAGATTAATTTTGAAGTTGCAAACAAAAAAGTTCTGATTTCGGCCTATAAATAGAATAAATAAATATTTTAAGAGCATGAGTTCTTAAATAAAAAATCTGGAGTGACTCCATTCGACTTTCGGAACATTGAGTAATTAAGAGCTTTGTAGATAAAGTAAAGAAAGAGAGTTGTTAAACAAACAAAAGAGAGAAAACCATAATAGATTGTTTGAGTATTTTTCTCCCTATATTACACGATGTTTTATTTAACGCTACTGAACTTTGAGCCCATAGATCATAATTATAAAGAATTTTTCGTTGTGTCCCTGTAAAAACCTATAAATGCTAGATTCACCAAAATGCTTATAGTTAGTGCAACAGTGATTTATATTATTCATATAAATTTTCAGCTCAATTGAATAAAGCGTTTAGATGCTATCGCACTTTTAAAAATTTGTTCCCATAGGCCATAATGATAAAGAATTTTTCTTTGTGTTCCTGTAAAAAAAAAAAGTAAGTTCTAAATTCACCAAACTCTATATAGTTGGTGTAACTGTGCCCTATAACATGTGTACAAATGTTTTGCTCAGATTAATAAGGCGTTTAGACGCTATAACACTTTTAAAAATTTGACCCAATAGGCTATAATGATAAAGAAGTCTTCTTTGTGCCCCTATAAAAAAACTAGATAAATTCAACAAAATCTATACAGTTCGTGCAACTGTGACCTATAACATGTGTACAATTTTTTTGCTCAGTTTAATAAAGCGTTTAGACGCTATCGCACTTCACCGTAGGCCATAATGATAAAGAGTTTTTCCTGGTGTCCCTCTAAAAAAACTATTAGTGCTAGATTCACCAAAATCAATAGGGTTCATAATATAGTGACTTACAATATACGTACCAACTTTCAGCTCATTCTAACAGAGCATTTAGACGCTAGCGGGTTCACTCACAGACATACACATACACATACATACACACATACATACACACACACATACATACATACATACACACACACATACATGCATCATCGTAAAAATAGTGGAAACGGGCTCAGGGGACCTCGAAACGTATAGAAACATCAAAATCTCAAATTCGGATTTTTGACATGATTACAATACTTTCCTCACTATAGTGCTCGGAAAGTAAAAAGTTATATTTCACTAATTTTAACATGAAATCTTTATTTATGCTTTATCTGAAAGATATGTCTTGATAGAGAAATTGTGAAAGTATTATCTAAAATGACGATAAATCTATAGAAATAAAGAGAAGTATCTGTCTGCGCTCTGGTGCTCACACTACTGATCACAGAGCTACAGAACTCGGCAAATGGGTGCCTGGATCCCTGGAAGTGTGCACCTCATCAAGCTTTTTTTCGAATTTCGAATTTGAATTTTCTATTGTTTTTTTTCTATTTAAAATATTTGATTCTATGCTTCATTTTTCATAAGTTTATTCTTTCATTGTGATTGTCTGCATATCTTATCAACAGCTATTACGCTATTTATTTTTTATTTAATACATTCATCTAAAGGAAAAATCTTTATTTATTTTATTTCATTATTATTATTATATATATTATTATTATTATTAAGTATATTCAATTTTTAATTTAAAAACGTATTTATAACAGTTATGTTTATGTATAACTTTCATAGTATAACAACTTTTTATTTTTATTTTATTTTATTTTTTAATTAATTCCTTTAAGACATTTTTTTTAATTTTTTATTTACAGCATTTATTGGGGGGGGGGGATTGGTAGTATATAGTAGAAAGGATTAAATTGATTAAAATTTATTTATTTGTTTTTTATGTGTTTAATCTATTTAAAATAAAATTATATACTTTTTAATTTAATTTAATATATTGATCGGAATCAAATCCTAATATAGTGCAAGTAGCGAGGCTATAAAATACATGGTTCAAAAGCCAAAATATTTAATAGATGCTGAGATAGAGTCACCTTTAAAATCGTAGTTCTTAAATAATAGTAGATCCACCTGTCGTCGATAAATACCCAAATTGAAATGCCCGGTAAAGGCATTTCTGCAGACTGTGGAAACCTAAACACAATGCAATGTGGGCAGAAAAAGAGGTAGCATAGGCAGCGGGTACTCGAAGCGATGTTCAGAGTGATTTCAATATATATATATATATATATCTTTAATTTTTAATGTGATGTAACAAATAAATACTGGCCCAATTCTTTTGAAATTGCATTTAAATATAGTTACCAGTGAAGCAGATGTAGCCTGTTAGTTTCTCAATAATAAAAAACATATTTTGAATAATTATTATTTTTAAAAATATGTAGGTACTTATAAGACAAATATCTCATAAATTATTTGCAAATTTTAATGAAGGAGATATTTAGTAGCAACGTACTTACACCTAAAAAGTTTTCTATCGAAAATATTTAATTATAGCAACATCCTACAAAAGCGCCCCTCCCCCCCCCCCCCCCCCAAAAAAAAAAAAAAAAAAATGCAAAGGTATAAAGATATAAAGATAACGAATCACATTAATGTAAAGAAAAATAATTAAATTTTGAACACGAGTAAGTACTGTACGTGAAAAGAAATTTTTGAGGACATTTTATTTTTTACAGTCATAAAAGAATACTTATAACAGTTTATCTGCATGGCAAACATAAATGAGACTAATTAGTTTATCTAAGTATTTACCATTTGTTATAATAAAGTAAAATAAATTTCAACTGTGAAATCTGACGAAAATATTAAAAATAGGATAAATTCATGCATTTATTATAACAAGATAAAGTAATTTTTTATGCATGAACCAAATTTGAATACCTGCTAATTTACAGTCAGAATAATAATTAATCACTGCATTTTTATTTTCTTTTTGTTTTTTCATAATCATAGAACTAGAAAGATCAAAAGTATCATTGTTCATTAAATAATTTTTTTCGTGTTTATAAAGCAATGTACGAATGTTCTCTTTTCAAATTAGAAGGTCATATATATAGCTTACTTTAATGCTTTATTTGTATAGCGAAATAATTAACTAAAACAAAGTGGATGATATAAATTGCAGATTAAAAAAAATATCTTAATAAATCGTACTTTTGCTTCATTTAATATTTAATAATTAAAAGAACTTATCTTTTATAATAAAACCCTGAATTAATATTGTTGTAAATTTTAATTTTGTGTATAATATGCGATATATATATATATATATATATATATATATATATATATATATATGTATGTATTTTTTTTTCTAGTCATGTAATATTTATTGTGTTTGATGAATGTTATACACTTCAAACTTCTTTCAAAAATGTAAACAAACACTTACATTTTTTCTTTTTAATTTCTCTTACCCATATAGTCGAGAAAGTATTGTTATAGGGTCAAATTTTCGTACGTGAGTTTTTGTTACATTTACATGTTCTGAGGTCCCCTGAATACGAAAATAATGTTTTAGCGAATGGTCTGTGTGTCTGTCTGTCTGTTATCAGCATATCTCAAGAACAAATAGTAGCAGAAATTCCAAACTTAGTATTCTAAATGCGTATCATGTAGGGATGCTACATTAAGCTTTTCGTTGAGATAAAGCCAATGGTTCGTGTACAGGGACACTCAAAAGTATTCAAATACATTACATATATGGGGAAAATTGCAGGTAAGTAGAGTTTAACAATCTATAGACTGCACTAACCCAAATGAAACGAATATATATTTTGTGTAATAGAGATAGTCAACTGAAAAAAAAAAAAAATGTGTATGTAGAAGCCTCGCCCCGCTTCCCCACCTGGGAGGTGGGAAGTCCCCCCTCGAGGCGAGTAAATTTACATGATGGGTATCTTTCAAAAGAGCTCGCCAATACCTTTAAAACGAATGGTTGAACCATCAATGTGCGATAATTTAAAATAAAGCTATCGATTTTTTTTTCATTTTACCCCCAATTTTTTTTTCTTTTTAATGTAATATTGAGAATAAATTTAACTTTATTTTTATTTTTTTTTTATTTAGTGTTATACTACTTCTCTGTACATTATCATGGAAGATAATTTTTTTAAACAATAATTTTAATAAATTATTTTTACTGAGTGTATTTGTATAGGAAATAGAAGAAAGCCATGTGGTGGCCACAACACACTAGTTATTTGTTGTTAGTGGATGCGCTTTACTAATAATATTTTAACATTTCCTGGAAAGCTGTTCGGGAATTGAAATAAATTCATTATAGAGATATGGTAATTAATGTATGTTGTAAAAGCTAAATATTCATCGCTTGTTTTTTGTACATTAATGAAACGGGGGGTTGGGAGGTGCGGTAGCCCCCCTCACACAGAACTAATTATCATATAAAACTTTTCCTAAGCCTAATTTGAATTGTTTAACATAGGTTTACATAACAGTACTCGTTATCTACCGCTTAATCTGCAACCTGTATTTATAGTATTAAATATCATGGTAAAAGAAAGTAATGTGAGTGACACACCAGATTGTTTAATATAAAAATGCATTGTAAATAGCAGGTAAAAGGGTAAAATATAAGTCAAAACCTGTGCTTTAATACAGAGTTGCCTTTCTTATAAAAAATATAATTTAAATAACTTGAGATCATAAATTTTACATTCCTTTATGTTTTTTTTTTTTTTCTTTTTTTTTTTTTTAACCTCTATATTTCATTTCTTGAAGATCTCTGAAAATGTTTCATGTTCTCTATTTTTTATCCATCACTTCATTTTATATTTTGCATAGAATAATAATCAAGGAGGATGGTACACGTCAATATTCAAATGCTTAAATCCCTTTCCAACGAATTGTCAGCGTTTGCTATCATGTAATGCAGTTTCTTGATGTAGGGAATCTTTCTTTGGTGCATTTATCGCCGCTTGTTGTGGGTGTTACCTCGCTGACTGATTGACAGAGAGACGAGAGATTCAAAAATCTCGCCAACAAGTCGCCAACCAATCGGATTGCAACGTTGTTTCAACCCTATACCTGGAATTTCTAATTTTTTTAAACCGAAACCAAAACACGTACGCGACATCTTATTCGTTATACATCTAAGATATTTTGTTAACCTTTTCACGAGCAAAGGAATTAAATTAATTTAAAATCAGATGGCACCATTATTTGAGAACATAATAAAAAGTAAAGAAATAAAGAAAATGAAACCAATAAATGAATGTTAGTAAGTTAAAAAGTAAATGCGTTTTATAAAAAAAATATATGTATATATATTCTAGGATGATCTCTCGCAGTTAACAACTGAAAGTATGTGGTACAAAATACATGCCACAGCCACTGAAAAGGGTTAATGTAGTTAACCCCTTAGCTGCCGAGGATAATTTATGAGATTCGCTTCTCAGTGCCACAGTTTTTCAGAAAAGCGCGCGTAGGTATGTATTCATTCTTCCAAAAACATTCATTTTCCGATTCCTCCCACTCCCTTGTTCTCTGAAATAAGTAATTCCATCGAAAACACCAAGTTCTCATTTAAGATCATTTTATTCATTCCAAAGCCGTGGAAGTACATTCAGTAGTAGAAGTTCAATACAAAGAATCGTACTTCGGAATAGCGTATATATACGTCCTGGGCAGTTGACGCATCAGCTTAGTGAGACGAATTAACTACGCCAGGGGCAGTTAAGGAATTAATAAATAATTTTCCAGCATGAAGAATTCTAGGCACAAATGCATACATGATTCAAATTAAAGTCTGCATATGGACCATTCCTTGAAAGGGAATGAAAAACCCATCACAAAATATAAACCATGAAATGAAACCCTTCACAAAATTAATAATTTAACACCTGGCCGGCTCAATTTAATCGCAGAAGTACAAGAGTTTCCGTCTCAAACAGGAGCAATTACATCAGTAATCTTTATCAATAATTTCTATCACAATAAATTACTGCAGAAATATGATAGAAATTATTGAAAAAGATTACTGGTGCCATTGGACCGTCTTCAGACGGAAATTCCTGCACCCTTGTTTATTCGTCAGCCCGAGCTGAGCTCGGGATAAGCCGTGAAAGGGTTAATTTCATAAAATCAGAGAACAGAATTGTTTTTATATTAGTTAATATTAGAATATTTACTTTTAAGTTATAAATTTAAAAAAAATAGTAAATCATCGTTTTAATTTTTTCTAATTAATTTAAAAAAAAAATGACATATTTTATAACTCAGACATTTTAATCTGCTCTAGTGAATTGTTAGTACCATACTTTTCTACACAACTTTTCATCAAGGGTATTTTTCTTTTTACGTAATCGTAGTTAAATATTGGAAAAAGTTTACCATTTATAGAGTAGTGCGAAAAAAGAGCGAGTATCAACAGTGTTCTGAATAAATGAAAATGTTGACATATATCAGTTAATGAGAATTACTTGAAAATAAACTCCCATATAGACTATCCACCAATAATTACTGTTTATTTTCCATTTATAGAGTTCTAAGCAAACAGAGAAAATTCTACCCCAAAAAAGGATGGTTTCTAATGCAGAGATAAAATTAATCTGAAATTTTATTTCTGGCTTGCATTTGCGCGTTTTTAATGTCGATTTGTCGATCAAACATTCAAACCATGTGTTCTCCTTCAGACTCCATTTTTCAGACAACACAAAAACTAATAAATTAAAAAATAACTAACCTATAATTTTTATTTTTCCCTAATTAGAGTTTGTTTAGATGTATTATTAGTTAATAGAGAGACGTGTAGACATGTGTAGGAAGATATTTAAACATACTATGTTATATTAAGTTCAAAGAAAAATCATTAACTCTTTTTTTTTTTTTTTTTTTTTTTTGGAGAAAACACGGTTAAAAATGTTTGCTTCTCATTTTCTAATGTTTGTCCTTGGTAATTTTTTTTTTCTAAACCACTAATATTATTTAGCAATTCTTCATATGGTAAAAACCTTAAAACGTAAGCATATTGTATAAAAAATACTAGAGAAAGAGTTCTTGGAAAAAGACATTTATGTGCGAGCCATGATTTTCAATTCAAATTTGCAAATTTCACTTTAATTTTTATAAAAATATCAGTATTTTTTCCTTACATGGCTAGATGAAATGGAAATAAAGCTTTTAAGGGTTGTACCAAGAGGAATAACAAAATGCACCTACCAACCATTGTTGCCAGATCTGGCGGATTGTTATTCAATAATCCCCAACAATTTTTAATTGTAACGTTTGCCTAAACACTTCGATGATCGGTTGTCCATTATGTGTATCAAATATCACATTTCAAAATTATTGGTGATTATTGAATAAAAAATCCGCCAGATCTGGCAACATTGCTGCCAACATTCTAATTATTATTCCGTAATGTCGTTAATACCCGCCCTTTTTTTACACCAGTATTTTTCGAGAGAATTTTTTTTCTTGTTTAATCGTGATTACATTTGGAGAAATTCGTCTAAATAAATAAATAAGGTACGATAAAAAGGCAGGTACTAGCAATACATTGGGATATTTATTAGAATGTTGTCAGGTATGATAGTGTCATTAAATTTTATGAGAAATATAGAGAGAAAACAGTGAAATAATGTATTCTATAAATTTCCAATATTGTATTCTAAAAATGGGCTAATTAAACAATTTAGATTTCTGGTAAAATCATTGAAAGGATTTGCCACGCAGCAGGAAATTAAATTAATCCTGATTTTGTTTATTTTGCCCCCACCCAACAGAAATAAAAGGAAAAAGAAATACAATGGGTGTTTCCGAAAGAATAGCTATCGATGAATTTGCAGAGTTATTAGAAGAATAGTAAGCATTAGTAATAAGAGAAGAAGTATTATTCTAATAAAATATGTTCCTCGTCGAATTATCGTGCTATTTGCAAATGTTACGTGTGTGTGAGGGAATTTTTTTTCAAATACAAATTTAATATATCAGACGTATAAAATTCAATTTCACCACAAACCTCGCAGCATTCTTAAAATTTTACCTTAAAGTTGTCATCAATGTCGTAAATAAGAAATTTTTCTCGAAAACGTTTGCATGCTGAAATACTATGTTTAAAAATATAGTTTCATATAATTGTGGTAGCAATACAATAAAAAGATCGCAGAATTTTAGGAAAGCTCCAAGGCTTATCACCATGGGTAAATACCCAAGTAGCACGGGAACGTTCTGTGAACGTCTAATAACGGTTACAGTCGTTCAAACACCGTGTTTCGTGTCAAGAGAACGTTCAATTAGACGTTCAAAAATAGTATTACTTAGAACGTTCTGAAAAGGTTTTCTTTGTAACATCTATAAAACGTACAAGTCTAGTTCTATGAAAAACGTTCAAGTGTATCACCGTCGTAACACGTTCTGTCACAGTGTTATTATAAAGAAAAAATATGACAAAAGGACTTTTTTTTTTTCAGTTTTTTTCCCTTATTTTCAGTTTCAAATTTTGTTGACATGTAGAATAATCATTGAAATGTAATAGAGATGCGGAGAGAAACAATTACAAAATTTTAAACTTTAATTATATGTTATTATAATCATTATAATTATTTATAATTTTATTTAAGTTGTATGCTGTTGAATTCTGTCAAACACATTACTCCAGATTACTTTTGCAGATATTCATTATTATTTGCTTCTTAAATTGTTAATAAATTAAGTTACGAAAAATTAATTAATTTTATTTATTTATTTATTTATTATTATTATTATTAATATTATTTTGTATATACCAAGAAAAATGTGTTGGGTAATTTTGAATTTTTGATCTCCGATTTTCCATGGGTCTATACACTCTTGAGATGTCCAGAACACAATTCTACCATTCTTCCAAAATGCCAGTCTGTCTGTTTTTTCTTTCTTTTTTTTTTTTTTGTGTGTGTGTGTGTGTTATCAAAGTTTTGTGGGCTCTGTATCTCACAAACCAATGGACGGAATTTAACCAAACTTGATGTTTAGTTAGACCTTAAACTAATTTGCTAAATATCAGGAATATTTAATTAGATATTGACCTAAATATCAGCTTTGGTGCTCATTAGCCTCTGGAATGTATCACCAGATAGGGTTCGCTTCTATTCTGTAAATTCTCCCTTTTATGGGGAGATTATATCTCAGCTTCTACAGTGCACAAATGCACCAAACTTAATATGTGAAACAGATATCATGTAACACTACGCTGATTTAATCCGGGTGCATATATTGACCAAATGGTGGCGCTGCTCTCCTGAAATTTAATCCCGTTAACGTAATGGCAATAATCCAGTTTCTGTGATATAAATAATTATAAATACACTGAACTTGGTATGTAAAATTAATATCATATAAAACTTTGCAGAATAATTTTGCGTGCATATCGGACAACTGGAGGCACTGGTATGCTGTAATTTAATTTTATTCAAGGGAACGGAACACAATAGCTCATTTTCTATAATTTATAAATGCTCTAAATTCGGTACGTGAAATAGATATTACGTAAATTTTACTGATTCACTTCGGGTACATATCAAATGACAGGTGGCACTGTTACGTTTCAACTTACGGGAAGCCTGTACCTCACCTTCTATAATGCGAATACTTATCAAACCTTGTATGTGAGACATATATATGATGACAAAATGTGCTGCTTCAGTTTCCGTATATATCCACCGACGGATGGTGCTGCTATTGCTTTCTGCGATTTTTCAGATATCTGTATTTCAGCATTTTTTGGTGAAAAATGTACAAAATTTCATATATAAAAATTTTAATTATAAAAACCTGGGTTGATTAAATTTTTATGATTAAATTAATAAATTTTAAAATTTTATGGATGCTGTATCTCACGAACTAATGAACGTAATTTATTCAAACTTGGTACTTGGACTGTGACCTAAACTGGTGGCGATTATATTTGTTAATAAATCGTTCTATAGGTGGCGCTGTCATACCATTATTTTCAGAATTCTTAATATGTCATAATAGATAAATGTACATGAGTGAGCATTGTTTTAAACTTTTCCCTGGAAAATTAAATATGTGTATGTATATATATATATATATATATATATATATATATATATATATATATATATACGAAAAAAGTATGGGCAATTTGTATAGTTCATCGCTATTGTATTAAAATTTTCAATATTCTTGCCAGAAAAGTCGTCTATACTTTTAAAGCGAAAGGATTAACCCTAAATCTGTGATAATTTAAAACAAAGTTATCGACTTTTCACATTTTTCATTATGTAAAATACATTTCTTAAGATACATATTTTGTATACTATAAAATTGATTTTTTTGTATATTTAGTGTTATACTTGTTTGAGATGAAAATCGTATACATTTACCATGGAAAATAATTTTGATAGATTATTTTAGCAAATAATATTTATGACATTGACCTGCGTAGGAAAATATAGAAGAAAGTTTTAGGATGGCCTCAGTATAATAATTTTTTAAAAGGTTAAGTTTTTAACAGTGTGAAAAATCTTTATAAGAAACGGATGTTATTGAATAAATTGCATGATCGACAGAAAGTTTCGCTGCGTGTAAATGCCATCTGCTCTATTGTTGCACAGGAAGCTGATATTTCTTGTTGTGGTCCGTGGTACAAAGTTCAAAGCTTCTGACTACTGCTTCCTTACTCATCATTTTTTTTTATTTACTGTTACATTCAGATTCAGATTTGTTTGAATTTAACATTCGGATATACTCAGCTTCAGAGAATACAGATAAGTTCTTTCACTTACTTTTCCTTTTTGTAAAATTTTGCATACGTGTGCATTGATATTTTACAAAATTTAGTTTATTAAAATTTATCAAAAAGACATATAATATTTTTAAATTAAATTTGAAAATTTTAAATTTTTTCCATCTTTCACGCTAACTCCTAAATTTATTTCGTTCGATATTTTATTATTACAGTTCAACGATGTAGTCTAAACTAGCAAACCCATGCGAATTTTTCGCACTTTTCTTTTCTTATTTACTTTTAAATTTGAAACTCATAAATATTATACAGAAATCCCCATCTAATTAAAATTTTAATTTACCAGAAGCCAAATTATTATTAGTACCAAATTAATATTGTGCAATAGTGAGACCAAGATCAATCAAAGAAAGGTTTCAAAATAAAATTCATGGTTGAAGGCCCAGTTTCATACTTTCGCATGCAGTACAGTTATAGTATAGGATTTCCATGATGCCTTTTAAATTTTTGTCGCGATGTTGGTGATGACTTTTTATTTATTTTGGTATAATATTTTGTAAAATAATAATAATAATAACAATAATAATAATTCTTATTTTGATTATATTTTTATGTTTATGATTTTTAGTAAATTTATGACAATTATTCATATTCTGTATATCAATCTTTATAAGCGTCATTTTAAAGTATTTCTATGTTTAAAATGACGCTTACAAAGATTGAATAAGCAATTTTTAAAGATAACAGTTTTCCATAAAAAAATGTAAGCAGACAAATGTCTTAATTTTTTCTTATTAGTTCATTGAGTTGAGTCCGCATGCTTAAATATTGTTCATTTAATTTTTTTTTTTTTTTTTTTTTTATCTTCGCGTGTTTCAAGAATTACACTACTATATCTTTTCGGCAAAAATTAATTGCAACTGATCCACGTTAAATAAATATATAAATAGATTTGATCATGTATGTTTACATTTTACAATACACTGTAGTAATGTATAAAAGCAGGGAGAAGTATTAAAAAAGAAATAGTTACTAAGGTGAATCTTAATATTGCTAAATGTTTTAAATTTTGAAGTTTATTTATTTTATTTTTATTTATTTATTTGTTTACAGAATAAACTTTTAATTAATTATTTATTTATTTTCCAAAATGTTTCTCCACATTTTATACTGTTATATTTCACTGCATGTGTATGTAAAATTTATAAACTCAAAATCAATAATTTAAATAAATTTCGCATACGCATGATTTGAAATATGAAAATATTAAGTAAATTTCACGTAATCTATTTAAATAAAAAACAAAATAATAATAATAATTTTTATTTTTCATATTTTTAAACGTATTTAAAATACACCTCTGTTCAAAATTAAAGGAACAAACCTGCTTTCCCATTTTCTTCTTTTATGCATAACTTTTAAACAAATAAACACATGGACATAAAATTTGGATGTCATGTTCGTTATCACATCATTAATCGAATTTTACATAACTTTAGAATAAGTAAGAATTTTAAACTAATAATTATTAATTTTCTCAAAAGTAAGCTTTGGAAAAAAATGAAAAATTTCAACAATTTTAGCAAAGAAAACTTAATAAAAAATTGTGTTAATGATGCATTATAAACAAGTGAAGACGCACATGCAATCAAATAATAAACAAAATCCTGGTTTTACTTTCTGTGTCCACTTTTCTTTTACTTTAATAACGGAATTTTTGAAAATAATAATAATAATAATAATAATAATAATTACTAATTTGTATAAACTGTGATCATCACCAGAATAATAAAAACGTCGATAAATAATTTAATAATGAACGCCTTATCCGATTTTCATGTTTCTATGTAAAAATTTTTAAAAAATATTCACACGCGAAAAAATGAAGAAACAAAGAAGAAACAAAAAAGTGACCACATGAAGAAATATACGGTTTTAATCTAACGCATGCATGCGCGTACATTTTTAACCTATCTGTAATGCATCTTCATGACCATTTTTCATTAAGTTTTCTTTTCTAAAATTGCTGAAATTTTTCATTTTTTCAATGTTTACTTTTGAGAAAAATTTACTGATATTTAGTTTAAAAATTATTACTTATGCTAAAGTTATATAAAATTCGATTTATGGTATTTTAAAAAACATACTATCCAAATTTTATACTTCTGTGTATATTTGTTTGAATTATGTGGAAAAAAAGAAAACGAGAAAACAGTTTATTGTTTAAATTTTGTACACTTGTGTACTTCTTTTAACTAATTTTTATTTTTTATTTTCCACTGATTGTGCATTATTATAGTTTAAAAATAGAATATGTAACATATCTGGGCATTAATTTGAGATTTCATTGATAATTTAAAATTTAATAAAATACTTTTGTGTTTAAATACTAAAAGTTTGCAGTAAGTTTCAAAATTTAGACATAAATATTTTTAAATTTTTTTGCTTATGGGCCCTCTTCACTCACCACCGCTGGAAGCCGAAGCTAATGTTATTCAATGGGAAATTTTTCTTTACAAATAACTTATTAAGTAATACATATTTTTAAATTCTCTTTTCACATTATGAAAATTCCCAGCATTTAAATTGACGGACCTTTTTAAAAAAATAATTTTTTTAATTTTTTATATTTTACTTCGAAGCTGCAAAATACGAATTTTCAATATGTGAATTTTTTTCATTTTGCAATTTCAAAATAAATGTTAAAAAATAGAAAAATACTTTTTCAAAAAAGGTCCGTCAATTTAACAGTTGGGAATTTTCTGAATGTGAAAACAGAATTTAAAAATATGTATTACTTAATAAGTTATTTGTAAAGAAAATTTCCCCATAGAATAACATTGGCTCGGGCTACCGGCGACGGTAAGTGAAGAGGGCCGTTAACTTATTAAAATTAATATCCAAATATGGTTATATTCTATTGTTAAATTATAATGATGCAAAATCTAGGGGAGAATAATAATTAGTTAGCAGGGGTATATTATCTTAAAATTTTTCAAATTATTCCAGAACTTGAATTTATTTATTTATTTGTTTTTGAATTCAAATATTTATCTAGAATATTCAAAATACTTGATCTTTTGTTATACCATATTTCAATGCATGTATGCAAAATTTTAGAATACTAAGGCAGTTATTTATGAAAAATCTCATAATGGCCTACACAAAAAGGAAAAAAGAAAAGCAAAGATGAATAAGGAAATGAAGAATAAAAATTAAAAAAAAAAAAGAAGTAAATAACAAATGCAAAACTTTAAACACACACTAAAAAATTAAAGAACTCGAAGTAATTGTTCCGGGTCGAGAAAAGACACAACCCTTCATCAACCGAACAAAGTAGGCACGAGTACTGCAAAAAATCTGCAACGTAGCTCTTGTATTTGCAGCACTCGTGCCTATTATGTTCGTCTGACGAAGGGTCGTGTCTTCTTTCGACCCGGAACAACTGTTGCGAGTTCTTCCATTTTATTATACATGAAACAAATTTTTAGCACGTTCAAAGAACGTTCAAAAATTGTTTGCATAACGTTGTGAGAACGTGTGTAGAGAACGTTTTCAGAGCGTTTCTACACTATTTTAGAACGTTTACAGTACGTTTTCTAGAACGTTCTGAAAATGTGTATAACGTTTTGAAAACGTTCTAAAAACGTTTAGAACGTTCTGAGACCGTATATATAGAACGTTCTCTGAACGCTTCTATAACACCGATGGTGATAGCTACACGTTCATTGAACGTTCCCTGAACCGTACTATTGTATGTCTTCAAGATGGACAAATAGACGTCTATAGCACGTTCAAAGGGAACGTTCTTAGAACGTGTTTGCAGAACAATTTTTGAACGTTCAGAGAACGTTTCGGTGCTGCTTGGGTATACTAGAATATTTTTATTGCAATTACATTAGAAAAGAATATGTCTAATTTTTCAGAAAATGCAGTAATAGTCATCTATAATGCTCGCTGTCATGCGGTACAACTATATAATATACTAAATGTGTACAGCCGGAAAAATGAAATGTTAAATTGGTTGACAACAAGAAAATTATTCATTCTGCAGTTCTGATAAAAGCAAAGTTATTGGAATTCTTAAAGTTAGCTGCACTTAAAATAAATTTATATATTTTACAATAGTTACAAAAACATAGTTTGAAGTTCTCCACCTCCCAGTCTATCATTGTGGGCATTTTAGGCAAATGTGTAAAAAGAAATTCAAAATTGAAACTAGTCAGGTGATATGAACATGAATAAATTATTGAAGCAAATAGAAGAGACAATAAATGTATCGTCTATGTGTATAACCGACCAACTACTTATAATCGGAAAATGCATTTTTTCATTTCTTTTTTCCCAGTATGTCTTAAGTAAATCATCTGGAAACAAGAAACCAAGCTGGTCGATTCTTTACAGTATATGCGTTTAAAAATCGAAGTGTGCTGCAAAACTGATCAAATCCTAAGGTCGGTGAGTTTCGAAATCAGCCATCAGCTTATTCGTGTTATTAGTGTTATCCTGTTTTTCTCTCGCCTATGAGTGCTCTTTCTTGATGCACAAAAAGTTACTAATCATTGAATTTTGTGTTTTCTTTGACAATAGAGAAGTTTATAGAAGAAATATCTTTTAATCAATGAAGGAAGGAGAAAAGTGACTTTTGACGTTGAAAAGAAACAGAATCAAAGTTCTTTTTTTTTCACAAGATTGCAATATATAAATTAGTCCTGTAGTACTAAATTAAACAGAATTATTTTTTCTTTTCTTTCCTTTTTTTTTTTTTTTTTTTTTTTTCTTTCTTCTATATTAAATAGAAGAAAGTATTGGATTCGTAAAAATTTTGTATCACGGGTTTTTGATGGGTTTACACATTTTGCAAGCTCTAGAACACGATTTGACCATTTTTCAGAGAATATCTGTCTGTCTGTGTGTTTGTGTGAGTTACAAAACAGTTTTGTGGTAACCGTATATCAGGAACTACTACACAGAATTTCATACAAACTGGTATGTAGTTACACCTTGACATAAATTAGTACCTATCGACTTTTGGTAAAAATTTTCTTACAGGTTCTGTTGCCATCCCGCTTTTTCTAAATTTTTAATATGGTGGTATAGGACAAAATTTTCTATAAATGTGCATAAAGAGAATTATTTTTTAATAACCATTATGAAATTTGCAAGAAATATTTATAATAGAGATAGTCACCTGGGAAAAAAATTTATATGTAGGAACATCGTCTCCCCCCCGTGGGAGGGAAGTCCCCACTCGAGGAAAATAAATTTTCATGGTGGGTATCTTTAAATATATATATATATATATATATATATATATATATATATATATATATAATAATGTAACATCGAGAATAAAATGAACTTTTTTAAAAATATTTAGTGTTATACTACTTCTTTACTATGGAAATGGTACTGCATTATCATGGAAGATAATTTTATTAAATAAAGACTTCAATAAATTATTTTTATTGGGAGAATTTGCAAAGTAAAATACAGAAAAAAGTCATGTGGTGGCCTCAACTTTATTTATTATTATTATTATTATTATTATTATTTTTTTTTTTTTTTTATAGAAGTCTTCTCCAATATACAACTATGATAAAATAAAAAAAAACTTCTCTTAAAGTAAAAGTGGTATAAAATAAAGGCGGGTTAAAATACTCTGGAATAAATTAAAATGTTGGCAACTCTTCATCTATCTATAATAATAAAAGTATCAAAATAAATCTTTAATAATCTGGACTTAACTTTAAATATTATCCACCTAACTTTATGTACAAGGAAGTAGTTTCATTATAATATTCGAACCCATTTTCATCAGTTAAAGTTAACAAACATTGTCACGATTCACATACTAATTTAATAATATTATATTCTTCCTATAATTTCAATTCAATTTTTTGCACAAAATTACAATGTGATTGCCACCTTCTAATTGCTATTTTACTTAGGTCATCTATTTACAAAACCAGCCGTCTCCAAAAAATAAAATTTTTAGGAAATGTTGATTTTTTGCCACATTTAGCTGAAATAAGATTGGAATGAAAACTCTTTAGTTTTATTGTTGTTAGGGCTTGAAAACTCGAAATAAGTTAGAAGGGCACTTAAAGAGACGATTTTATTCAAGTTTTTACTTTGGATTTAGTCACCGTTGCAACTTATTTTGGAGTTGGCAGGTTTTACAACAAATCAGAACTTAATTTTCATGAAACTTAATATGAATACTGGATTTCTAGTCTTTCAAATATACAAAATGTTTTGTTCAATAAAATTTTATTAAAAAATAATTAATTTCTATTAAAAAAACTACATATCTTAATATATATAAATCTCGTGTCACAATGTTTGTCCTCAATGGACTCCTAAACCACTTAACCGATTATAATAAAATTCGCACACCATGTGCAGTTCGATCCAACTTGAGAGATAGGATAGTTTAAATCTCAAATTATATACGCAATTTTAATTTATTGCTAATTATCTGTCTGTTATTATTTGACAGTCACAATTATCTGTTAACTCCAAATGATTCTAACAGATGTCGATACCTTTCGACTGGGTTGAGTAAGTAATCAATAGATGGCGCTGCTATGGTAAATCTACGAACGTGTCATATAAGCTACATTTTAACAGCATAATTACCACGTGTTGTTGACGCTATAAAATTCTCCTCAAAATATTTACAGTCTTTATTTGTAACAGATTACTTTCAACTTTCATATTTCCTTTCAAAAATGAAACGGGGAAAGTAGAGCGTGGAGCAATTACTCTGTTTCATATGAAAATGAAAGCTGAAATATATTTGGTGCTGCCATCTACACAAAGAATCTTCAACTTTTTAACCTATTAATAAATTTCGTATAATTCAATTATTTCCACTTTTTAAATTTTTGGTGTTAGCATAGCCGGCCACGTGTTACTTAGACTGAAGTGTAAATTGAATTCATATTATAATGAAGATAATACAGTGAAATTAATCCTGTTTTTTACTTATTTGTGCTTCATTGATCAAAACTTTATAATTTAATCTGTATATATATATAAATTACGTGTCACGATGTTTGTCCGGGGTAAACTCCTAAACTAAGGAACTGATTTTGATGAAATTTTGCACACTGTGTGCAGTTTGATCCAACTTGAGAGATAGGATAGTTTTTATCTCAATTTATTGTCACAATATTGTTTTATTGCAATTATTTGTTAATTATAGACCTTTATTAAAGTTGCTCCAAAATATCTGTGAGTTCCATTAATTTAATTGTTGCCAAAAAAAAAAAAAAAAAAAAAAAAAAAAATACGAGTTCATTTTCTTTCGACATAAAAATAAATACATTTAATCAAACGTGAACGTTAAAAAATTATAAAAAGTTAAATTATGCATCTCACGAAAATTGACGTCATAATCAATTTAAAGATTTTATACACATTGATAAAGTGCTAATGTAGTTCTATCATAGATATAGTAATATATATAGATCTCTCATCCCCATGTTATCGTAGAAAGATTTTTGATGCCGAAAAAAGATAAAAAATAAAAGCTTTGGAAACAGCCATTAAGTGGTATTGAAAAAAAAAAAAAAAAAAAAAAAAGAAAAGAAAAGAAAAGAAAGAAAGAAATATGAATTTGAAACTGTATCTGGAGTCTTCCATTCCCCTTTAGCAAATAAATTATTCATAAATTTTATTTGCTAAAATATTAGTATGTATTCCCGTGTGTATTCACTCGGGGAAAGACGGCCATATTTTGGTAAAAACGTCGTCTTTTCCCAAATGAAAAGGAATAACTTTTTTCTCCCCAATGATCACTCTATTCTATATATGCTATACTATATCTATGAGTTCTATACGCAAGCGAAGTGTGACTCACTGACCGTCTGTGCAGCCAAGAAAAAGATTTCCTATGTTAATTGCCCACTGGATTTTTTGTAAGAAATTATTAAAAATCGAGGAAATTTATTTCCCGATTTTAATCCTTATATTTGGGTATAGATATGTATTAGTTATCGCGGGTGTTAGATTGAATTATTTTGCTGTCAAATTGACAAAATTTTAATTTTAAATTTTTAAACTCTGTCGCACTTGGCTTTTTTTATTATTATTATTATTATTTGGCGATCAAAAGCGTAACACAAAAATATACATGCCAGATGTATGCATTGTACGAAATGTAATATGTATTATTCATTGTACGTATGTATGACATGTAATATGTATTGTACGAAATATTGTTTCATATTATTCATTACTCTTTTAATATAAGTTGTTAAAATAACCATGATTTTTGAAAGGAATTAAATATTTTCGCCAGATAATTTGGCGATATTCTTTTTTTTTCGCCAAGGATGACAGAAATGAAATCTATTCCGCTGCAAAATATTAGTATCTTACATCAGATATTTTATTTAGACATTTGAAAACAAATTTGACTTCAAACTATGATAGAATATTTATCATTTTTCTTTTAATTTGTATATTATTAGTATATTAAAATTTAAAAGCATGGTATATCAAAAGTTTTCTTTTTTTTTTTTTTTTTTTTTAAATCTTATAATTATTCTTATCTTAATCCTCAATGTTTCCCATCTTTATTGACTTGAATTTACTATTAAAATTTTAACATACTCAAAAACTTCTCATCACTTCGTTAAAATACACTAAACTTTTCCAAAATCTTTTTGTATTTAAAATGATACATGTATTTACTTTAAATGTCCAATATTTCATAAGATTTCCAATTTTAAAGTTTTAAAATATTTATCAAATTTACTTATTTTTCTGGTTTAGCCTTATTGTTTTCCCTTTTATAACTACAGCTGTTGCCCTCTTTAAAATATTTAAAATGATGAGGTCATTTAATAGTAAAATTATCCATTATAGCATATATTATATTTCACTCCTCCATAAAAATTGATTTTAAAATCGTCTGTTTCTTTTATACTTTTATTTTAATAGAATTTTAATAGAATTTAATTTATATATTAGTCATTTTAGCAATTTTATCCAAAGTAGCATTAGAAATAATATATATCACTTCTCCATTAAAATTTATAGGACCCTACAATAAAATTAATTTGTGCTTAATATCAACACTACGAAAATTTTTATCAATCGCTTCCAAATTTTGACCTAAGTTTCAAATCTCAACCCTGTGGGTTTTTACATCGGCTACAACGTTTTCGTCTTTGTTCGTAAATAATAATTTAACTGTACTAAATAGTTTACAGCCGTATAATTCAACGTATAACTTAGTCACAGCAACGCGTGGCCGGGTCTGCTAGTATATATATATATATATATATATATATATATATATATATATATATATCAATAACAAGGAGAGAAAAAAACGGCCCCAAATTCATGAATATGGAAAGCTATTACTTTATGCAATAAAAGATCATTCCAGTTGTAAATGAACATGCATAACAATCTAACAAGTAGCGAACATAAACTCGTCACTATTACCTGCGGAATCATAATAGGTATGTTATTAAATTTGTAATATACTACGATGAAATCATCATGATGATTAATTATATGCTAGGTATGATGCTATTATGTTATCAATTAATGCTATATTATTACAAAATGCCAGTGCATGACAAAGTGGCATTAGCCACCCTGGCTAATAACAAGCTTGACATTTCTCACATAATAACCGTTGGCAAGGTTACCGTATCTGCAAACGCAGATGTAACGGTTATTATGTGAGAAATTTCGAACTGGTTATCGGCCTGGGTAGCTCAGTGGAAGAGCATCCGCACGTTAAGCAGAAGGCCTGGGTTCAATTACTGGCTCTGGTATTTTTCACACAGTTGGTATTTAAAAAATCAATTTTGTACTCCAAACTACTTAAAATGAATTTTCATGGTTGATGAGTATATTTATAATTTTTTTAAGTATTTTAAGAAAATTTTAAGTAATTATATGTTAAAATTGAATATTGACAGGCTTCCTGGCATATTGGAAGTGTGACAACGCAAAATCGCTTTGTGAAAGAAATAGTCCTGTCGTACTACTAAAGTGGTGCGAAATAAAGGTGGAGCTAAAAATGCCCCGAAAAATATTAAAGTCTTTGCCAATATGATAGGTGTGACATTTATTTTACATAAAATAATAAGTATATCTTAACATCAACCATTATTGTATTAACACTTCGAAAAAGCAAATTATTTCAAGAACAAAGGAAACAATAGGCTGAATATTGTTTGATTTCATAAAATATAATATATAGCCATTATGTCAATTATATGATTTAAAACAACTGATTTAATTTTAGGATTTCAAAACAAGCACAGCTTATGAGTAATTATTTTTCAGAAATAAACTTTAACTAAAGTTTATCCTTTCGGCTAACGTAAAGCCTAACTTATTAAAAAATTAAAAATTTTATTTCATTTTAAAGTACATTAACACGTTAATCGCCACGATAATATCAGAAAAATTTTCACATGGGCCATGGTAACTTTATTAGACAATTTAGTTAAAAATGCGTGTTAAAAATGCGTCAGGCACATATGACTTACATGGCGATTAACGTGTTAATAATTACTCGGCGTATATCATATTCCTTTTAGGGTTATTTCCTAGTTAAAAATGCGTGTTAAAAATGCGTCAGACACATATGACTGACATGGCGATTAACGTATTAAGTATAACTATCTTTAAATTGTACTAAAAATTAATATTTATTTTACATGATAATAAGTAGTGTAATTTAAAACATAAAGATGCTTATTCCCTTTAGTAAAGCAAACAGCCTGAGAGAATATGTAGAAATGTGTAACTGATTTTTCCTTGTAAATTTTCTGCATTATTACGTTGCACTGGAACAAACACAGACGGCGGTACCTCTGTATATTTATGAGCAAAACCTTAACGAATACAAACAGATAAACGTAATAGAGATTTGTAGAGAATTATAAAAAGTAAACTTTTTTTACTGCACATATAAAAATGTATATATAAAAACATATCTACCAATTCTCTCGTTTTCTCAAGGACTTTATACAGGGAATTTTTATAATTAATTAAAATTTATTTAATGTCAAAAATATCGATGACAGATTTAAAAAAAAAAAAAAAAAAAAAAAACCCTGAAATGTTTTATTATTATAAAGTGAAAACAAAGACAGACTTTCAGGGAAGGCTACTAAGACGTCTAATATGTTAAATATAGAAAACATATTCATATATGTGGCTTACAGTCTGTATTGAACATTTTAGATAAATTTATCTGCAATTTCTTGCAATATTTTGAAGAAAAATGTGTTGTCTTTTTAACCAGTGAGATTTAAGCAAATATCAAAAATAAACTTTATATTATTTATTTATTTTTCTTTTATTACTTTTATCATAAGACGAAAAATTAAGCGTAAAGTTGTGACAGGCTCCCAGAAATTATTTGTGCCCAACTGAAGGGGTAAAGTAATCGAATACCGAAAAACACAAATTCACATCTTGTTCTTCTATTCAAGATTCATATTTTTGAAAAAATAAATAAATAAATAAAATAAATTGTGATTTTAAGATAAAATAAAATAAAATTCTAGAACAATTAAAAAAATAGCCAACCATGTTACTGTTCTCTTTCAGAGAAAATAAGTTTAAGAATCAGAATAAGTTTAAGATTGAGTGTTTTTTACATTGCACTAGTTCTCATTATGAGAAATTGGCGATGTTCTGGGATTCTCATGTATGGGTGACTCGGAGACATGCCATTAAAATTTTCGTCCTCCACAGAGAGGAGAATCTAAATTAGGATGAACTGTAATAGGAAAGATCCTTTAATCTAATAGTCTTAGGGATATAAATATGTCTGTCATTAGTATGCTTTCTCAAGACATACCTATTTCGATTTCATGGCATTTAAAGCTCTTCGGTATCAGAGATTGTTAGGTATTGGATATAAATTTGCCTCACTAGAGGGCGCCAGAGGTCCCGTTAGGATGAGATTCGAAAGTTTTAGTTATGTTTTAGAATGGAGAGCAACAAGTCATGAAATAGTAGTTGCTCTCGGGCGCTTTTTGGCCTGATTTTATTGTTCATGGAGCTACAGTTTGAAATAAGAATTAGAAAAGGTGGCTCATAGATTAGATTAATTTTATTTTAAATCCATTTCTATTGAAGTATAATATTAGAAACAGTATTGCTAAGAGGTAGAAAGAAATGGATGTTCTAAATCTACGAAATGAAAATATTTTGTAAATAAGGGTTTTTTTTCATGTAAATATTTTATTTAATAAACTGTTTGTTTTCCCGTCTTAAAGAAGAAGCTGTTTTTCTAGAGAAGCAAGTGCATATTATTAGTCTTCAAATTTATCGTCGAAGAATTTTACAGGTAAGAAGATCTTAATATATCATTTTGAAGATTATTACCTAAAATTAAGATGATTTGAAAATATTAAATAATTATTCTGATTAAATGAAAGATCCTGCAATCCATATTTTACAAAGGGTCGAGAAGACTCGTTTGAAGCCGTTCAGAATAATGGCGAAATATAACAGAGATCATATAGAACAAAGTATTAATGATAATTCCAAAAGGCCTGTTATGATACACTTTTAAAAAAAAACAGTTGAACAAGAGAAATATTGAAAATATGAAATCCATTTACCGAAGCAGAAAATCCTGCTTGTATGCCCAAGATTTATGAGCTTGCATTGCAGAGATTATAATTACTGTTAGAACATTGAGAAAAATTGATACTGTAAAAAATTACCGTGAAGTTTGTAAAGAATGAACTGATGATGGAATCATTGAAATGTTCCTGATGTAAAATTAGCGCTAGCCAATTTTTACTACCTTCCTCATCATTCAGCAATCAAAGAAACATCATAACTGATTTCTATAAAAAAAAAAAAAAAAAAAAAAAAAGACTGTTTTTGGCACGACAACTAAAATGTCTCGTTATCCATCCCTGAATGATTGCTTAGAAATTGGAAATCATTTCATTGAAACTATTAATTTGATTTTAAATAAGATTTCATTTAAACAAAATTGGGGTAATTTCTTATATAAAAAGAGCATTTTTACAAATATCTCTCGCAAAAAAGACCCAAATTTATAAAGATTTCTTTGGTACTGTGATAAATATACCTTGAAAGTTCTCTATCATGCACGTATTGTTTTTGGTGTAACCAGCAGCCCATTTTTACTCATGGCGTTTATTCATTCCCATTTGTCAATTGAATCGTTAAAAATCAAGTATTCTGTAGAATTGCTTGAAAGATTGTGTGCTAGTTTCTATGTTTACAATTGCACGACTAGTATGCATAACATTTCAGAGTTAGAAATTTTTGTAAAGTACGCTAGAGACATTAAGAAAGAAGGGAAATTTTATGTTGGGGCTGGGATGATGCAGCTATTTTGAAAATTTCTCCATGCCCAGCAGAGGCTGAGCGGTTCTGCGCTCAATGCTGGTAGTTGGGAATTATATGTCCATTCCTGGCCATTCCGGCCCATTCCTGGCCACGTTCGGCCGAAATTTTCAATTTGCTCTAGGGTTGGGTCGGGCTCATTTTTCTCTGGGGTTGGGCCAATTTTTTTGTGTATACTCGTTCCGGGCCGGGCCTGGATGAAGATTCTTTCGGGCCGAGCCACTCCGGATTTTTTCTACATTCCTCGTAAATTAATGAAAAATGAAAATCATAAAATATTTCTTCAGTCATTTATTTTACATAATTTTGTAGGCTAGTTTGATGTCAAAATCATTACAAAAATATTTGAACAACTTCTGTATTTTTTTATTATTTTTTTGTCTGTATTACTAATTTATTAATTAAAAAGTATACATAATCAATGTTTCTTTTTTAATATGATAATATTATATTATCTAACAAAACGCCATTTAACTTTAAGAAACATTATTTTATCTGTGTATTTAAAATTCTTGAATATATTTTTAGCTTAAAATTAAATATCACATATATTTTTTCTATCACATTTTAAAGGATGGATATTTTTACTTACCACTTAATTAGATAATAAAATTTCCTTTATCACGTCCTACATTAAAAATATTAAATTTTTATTGTTATACATATTTTTAAAATGTTGGTATTATAAATAATAATGTAAATCAACAGACAATAAACATGACTTTATTTTTATACAACAAATTATACATATATATATTTTTTTTTTTCAAGTACCAACATCTAACAAGATAAAACATAATTGATATAAATGAATAATAATTGACTTTGATGTACTAATCCTTAGTTAAAATCATAGTTAGTATTACTCTCAATTCCTTTTAGAAATGATCAATTTTCCAATAAAGTGTCATTACTGTTTTGTATCTAAAAGCCGAAGTCATTATGGTGAGTTCGTATCATTTGTTTCCTTAATGATGCCCACTTGAAATGTGACATGTGTTTATGTAATGAATTAATCACACTTAATCGTAGTTAGTGTTTTCTTAATCAATTATGATGTTATAAAAATAATCTATAAAAATAAGAAATAAAATGAGCGAAAATATAATTGACATTTGATATAGCTTATAATTCTTAATAATATTAGTCTTAATAATTTACATTTAACTTATACATGAAACTGAAAAGAAAATATTTTATAATCGCAATTTATTATAGTTTATATATTAAGAAATAAAATAGGTATAAGTATTATATTAAATATAATATACGGACAAAAATTGCAATGTAGAATAAAAGAAAGGATTAAAATTGAACCGATAATCTTTATATATATATTTCTTTTGTGCGTGTGTATGTCACTGAACTCCTCCTAAATGGCTGGACTGAGTTTAATGAAATTTTTTGTGTGTCTTCAGGTGGATTCGAGAATGGTTTAGATTTACAAATGAAAGTTGTAACTTAATTATTTCTTTCTTAATTAATTTTTAACCAACTCTTTCAACAACTTTTCCACCTAGATGGCGTGAGTTGTCGTAAACTCGATGTCAGAATTTATTTAATGTTGAAATGAAAAATGAATTTTTAACCGTATCTTACGAAGTGTTTAAAATATTTTTTCAAAATTAATATTTTTAGAATCGTAACCGTATCTTACGAAGTGTTTAAAATATTTTTTCAAAGTTAATATTTTAGAATCGTAAACACGATGTCAGAATTTATTTAATGTTGAAATGAAAAATGAATTTTTAACCGTAAGTGTTTAAAATATTTTTTCAACGTTAATATTGTTAAAATGTTAAAATTAGTTAAAATGGCATATTCTTTTAAAAAATTCGTCAATATCCGACGGAGTTATTTTATGTTAAAATGAAAAATGAATTTTTAGGCCATTATTATTTGTACAGATGGAAAATGTACTAAAAGTTTTCCGAAAAATTTCACGATCACAAATGTTGACGGATATCCAATATATCGTCGAAGAAATCCCGATAATGGCGGACAAACTTATCATCTATGGCGGTCATCTATGTCAACAACATAGATATTGACATTGATAACCGTTGGGTGGTCCCATATTCGCCTCTGCTGAGCAAAACGTTCAATGCTCATATTAATGTTCAGTTCTGCCGTTCAGTGAAGAGCATCAAATACATTTGCAAGTATGTGAATAAAGGCAGTGATATGGCTGTATTTCGAGTTGAAAATACCAATGTGAATGCTCCTCTGGTGAATAACAACGATGAAATAACACTTTACCAAATTCGCCGGTACGTCAGCTCCAATGAAGCTGTTTGGCGTATCTTTGGTTTCCCAATTCATGAACGGGATCCCGCAGTTCTTCATTTAGCCGTCCATCTTGAAAATGGCCAGAGCGTATATTTCACGAGCGAGACAACGATTGATCATGCTATAAATCCAACAAAAACTACACTCACCGAATTTTTTGAATTGTGTAATCGTGCGGATGCTTTTGGTGCTTTTGCACGGACATTACTCTATTCAGAAGTACCACGCTATTTCACATGGGCTCCAACAAAAAAATGGATGCCCCGCAAGCAAGGCACGCCGATTGATGCATGTCCCGGTTTATTCAAATCAAACACCTTGGGACGAGTATTTACAGTCAATCCAAGGCAGACTGAGTGCTTTTATCTTCGACTGTTATTGGTTAATGTCATCGGCCCTTTGTCATTTCAAGATTTACGTAACGTGAATGGACAACAGTATCCAACGTATAAAGATGCATGCCTTGCACTCGGCTTGCTGGAAGACGACAACCAGTGGGAGTGTATGCTTGCTGAAGTAGGACTGAACTGTACAGCAAAACAAATTCGTGTACTATTCGCTATAGTGTTGACTACATGTTTCCCGGCCCGAGCAGAGACATTATGGGATAATCACAAAGATTCAATGACTAATGATATATTGCATCAACATCGTTCACGGTGCAACGATCAAACGATAGTATTCAGTGACGCTATGCACAATGAAGCATTGATTGGTACTGAAGATATTTGCATTATCATTGCCAACTTACCACTCAGTCATTTCGGTATGTCATTTCAACAAATCGAAATGCATCTGATTTAATAAGCACTGAATTGAATCGTGAACTACAATACAATACTGTAGAAATGGCAGTAATTGTTGCTCGCAATGTCCCACTAATGAATGAAGAACAAAGAACCGTTTACGACCGCATCATGCTCGCAGTTTTGGCAGGACAAGGTGGATTCTTTTTTCTTTTGGGTGCACCAGGTGGAACTGGCAAAACATTCCTTATTTCGCTAATTCTCGCCGAATTACGATCAAATAATGGCATCGCATTGGCTGTTGCATCATCTGGCATTGCGGCAACTTTATTGGATGGAGGCAGAACAGCTCATTCATTATTTAAACTGCCACTAATTATTCAAAATAACCCAGACGCAGTGTGCAACATAAAAAAAACAATCGTCCATGGCCACAGTGCTGAAATAGTGTAAAATTCTTATCTGGGATGAATGCACTATGGCACACAAACATTCGATTGAGGCGTCGAACAGGACATTGAAAGATATAAAAAACAACGACAAACTATTTGGCGGCACTCTGTTACTCTTTTCAGGTGATTTCAGACAAGCACTTCCCGTTATTCCGCGTTCAACATACGCTGATGAGATCAACGCATGCTTAAAATCATCGTCATTGTGGCTTAATGTTGAAAAAGTACAACTGAAAGTAAATTTGTGCGTTCAAAAGCTTCAAGATCCATCCGCTGAAACATTCTCAAAACGATTGTTAGATATCGGCGATGGAAAAGTTACTACAGATGAAACTGGATGCATAAAATTACCGACCGATTTCTGCACAATCATTGATTCTCAAGATGCTCTTATTGACCAGATATTTCCCGATGTACACAGACGATACACAAATCATGAGTGGCTGGCAGAAAGAGCAATTTTAGCAGCATTTGCAATGACTTATATCAATAAGTCTCAGGGCCAAACGATGTCTGTCTATGGCTTAGATTTGAGCACCTCATGTTTTTCACACGGACAATTATACGTGGCTCTCGAGTGGGCAAACCATCCAGTTTGTTTGTATTGGCGAAAGATGGGATAACAAAAAATATTGTACACTCTTTTGCATTAAGGGGTTGATATTGTTTTTTAGTAATATTGCTATAAGTAGCGATATGTATATAAGTTTAAAGAATAAATTTTAATAAATTAAAAAAATAAATGATTGGTGTTTTGTTATTTTTATATTCTTTCACCGTTCACAGCGCTCCATACATCTTCCACTTATATACCACATCCTTACACACTTGCAATAGGTTAGTTATTTTTTTCTAGCAAAATATTCTCTAGAAATAATTTATATGACAAAACAACGTTTGTCGGGTCAGCTAGTAATAATATATATATATATTATGTGTACCGGAAAGTTCTGTCGTTTTGAATTAAAATACTTATATATATTTTTTTTCAGTTTTAAAAATTCAAAAGAAATGCTTTATACACTAATATTTTTGCTTCTTATCGTTCTCTAAGTATTCTCTCATAACTTCATCATTTAACTATTTCTCATATTAATTACTTAAATTATTCATTTTAATTGTTTTTTCTTATAATAGCCGAAATATTGTTATGTTCTGAAAGTGAATAAAAGCACAATTTAATAGCATTTAATCCCCATTACGTCTTACAGGGCTTTGAGTGGTCCCTTATATATTTAAATACAATTTTTTTTTTTTTTTTTTTTTTTTT
This sequence comes from Salticus scenicus, assembly GCA_963930645.1. NCBI lineage: Eukaryota > Metazoa > Arthropoda > Arachnida > Araneae > Salticidae > Salticus > Salticus scenicus. Next base: position 69,288,558 of record OZ005656.1, on the reverse strand, counting down.
AACAGTTTTCGTATTATTTTGTCAAAGCAAAGCATAGCAAACAATTACTCAAGCTTGCTACTGAAACAAAAGCGAAAAATCATATGGTTCGAAAAAATTATTGACACTTTTCAACTGTACGCAATCATTTTATCATTTAACTTCCAATGTACTTTATCTACATGATCCCGCAGCAGACAGTCAGAATAATTAATTTGATTGAATTCATAATCAATCTTAACACTACGTTGCAAAAAAAAAAAAAAAAAGAAGAAGACTTCTTGAATCTTAATATAACACACATTTTGATCAATCACCCACAGTTTTCTCGAGACGCCACCTCTTCCCCCCAATTTTTAACACTGTTCGGTAATTTTTTGGCCATGAATTTCATTTCGAGAATGAAAACGAATTATTTAAACACTTAAAAACAAAAAAAATATAAAGTATAAAAAATAATAATGATAATTGATTAAATATAATAAATGAAATTTCAAATTTCAGTGGCAAATTCCCCTCCCGCCTAAAATTTCCCCTTGCCGCAAACGTTCCTGTTTTAGAATTTTTCACCTCGGTAGTCCCTCAGAAGATATTTAACAGTTAAAATAATCATCCCCCCCCCCCTACAAATCAAATTTATAGCCATAAAATTACCGAAAAGTGATTAGAACAGGGAAGCGTACCCAAAAAATCATTGGGTGATAGGGCAAAATGGGTTTCATATGCCGATTCAGGAGGATATTTTGTAAAATAATTTGCAAAAATGGTGTTGGAGCAGATTTTCATGAGGAGCAGTGTAATCCAATTTCATGGATTTACTGAAAATTTTCTATTGAACAGTTGAATATTAAGGTATAATTTAAGAATGGAAAAAATACTCAATTTCATTAAATTTCATTAAAAACTGATAAACGACTACTATGATAAATAATACCTTTATTAATAGCCAAATTTACTAATTTGAAGTATTTTCTTTCTTTTTTTTCTTTTTTTTTTTTTTTTTTTTTGTACACTTAATTAGATTTCTCTCTCTCTCTCTTTCATATTAACATTAAATTCCTAACATTAACTCAATAACTTTAAGCTTTTGCTCCAATAATCTTTAAAGAAACAAGTACCTTAATTCTTTAAAGTTTTGTATCCATGATAACTGAACTGAAGATAAGATCAGCTGATCAAAAAAATTTTTAGGATAACTCTTTTGTGAAATCAAGTGGAAATGTTCCTTTAATTTTCTTAAAGTTTACTTTTTGAAAAAAGAAAAAGAAGAAAGAAAGAAACAATCTATGTTCTCGTTTACAGGTTGAGGTATCTCTACACTTTTATAAAAATCTATCTAAACCAGTTTTCTTTTTTTCCTCTTCGTAAGTGCTTCTCAAAACAAAAGAATGAAACATTACCTGCAACGAATTGTAAATGTTTTTACGAACAATGTTGAAATAAACTAATTAATTCTTATTAAATCTTAAAAATTTGATAAATAAATTTACTTGAACAAAATGAAAAAGTTTTTAACAATAAAGCTACAATAAATTAATTATAGAATGAATTAATAGTTAATTTGAATAATCAACAAAATTAAATGAGAATATTGTAATTTCTGTAAGAATTTTTTGTCTTTTTTTTTATGAAATAGAATTAATTATACAGAAATGTTGAAAAATTTTTAATATATTACTTTTATTACACTTATAGTCATTTTCAAAAGTATAAAACCAGCCATAAAAAAACAAATCTAAAGGAATTCCGCAAAAATAACATACATATTTTACACATAAAAGAACAAAATAGATTTTATATGGTTATTTACTGTAATTAAAGTCAGTATTTTGTGGGAACCTCTTTGTTTTTAATAATTTGTGCAATCCTCTTAGGCACGATATAAATAAGAGACTTGCAGTAAGCTTTAGAAATGTCTGTGCACCAGACATGCTTTATTGCTTCAACAAATGCCGTAGCAGTGGATGGTTGCTTTTCGGTGACTTTATGTTTCATAATGCACCATAGATTCTCTATTGGATTCAAATCTGGACTTTTACCTGACCAGTCAAGAACTTTGATTTTCTGTGCCCTCAGATATTTCTTGATAGTCTTCGCCCTGTTACACGAAGCCCCATCATACATGAAAACTGAGCATTTATGAACACGCATGTGAAGCTTCAACTTCTCACGTAACAAATTTAGGTACCGCTTTCCGTTCATAGTGGTTTTAGGCAGTACAAAATACAGACTAGCAGTACCGGACACAGAGATTTCACCCCATATCATTTGGCTTTCAGGATGTTTCACAGTTTGAATCGTATATCTCTCATCAAATCTTTTTTTCCTTGGGCGGCGAACACTTTTAGCACGTGCATAAAATTGCTACACATTTGGCTCATCCGAAAATAAGACCCTACTCCACTGCTGTACTGTTCAATTCTGATATTGTCTGACGAAAGTCAGTCGTTTCTGCTTCATACTTGGATTAAGTCGAGGTTTCCTTGCAGGTTCACGGGATGATAAACGAAAATATTTGGCCAAACGTCTTAAAATAGTACTCAAATTGACGTTGTCGCCTTTTGCAGCCAAAAAATGTCTAATCGCATGGCAGGAGTTTATTGGATCTTGCACGGCCTTCCTTCTTATCACATTATCATCATGTGCACTCATTTTTCTAGGGTGACTGCATATCTTAAGGCCCACAAATTTTCCCGAAATTTTAAATTTACTAATAGTTTGATGCACAGCTGTCTTGCTCACATTTACCCTCAAACTTATTTGACGTTCTGAAAATGAGCAGTAAGTGTAGTTTTTGTAGTAGTAAGAGAAGGTTTTATACCCATTATAATAATTACAGAACAGCAATGTTTACGACAAAATCCAATAAACAACAGGCGATAAAAGTGCCAGTTACATTTATTTATAACAGTAGAATGCGTCTGATGCAATCTAGAACTCCTAGATTGCTAGGCTAACGCATCCGCCATTTTTCAGCCAACGAGACCGGCTGACGATTTATTATAGGTGGTATTTCAGCAATAAAGTGCACGAATCATTCCAGAAAAGGGCACCGCCTGCTTATATTTTCTTCTAATCCAGAAAGAAGGAAAAAGTGGAATATAAATTTCAGATGTGACTCGTGGATACCCGGAGCAGGAACACAACTTTGTAGCGTAAGATTTCTCTTATTTTCAACTAATTTCATTTTATTTTTAAACTTGTTTGTCAAATTTAATATGAATGTACTACTTTTTTAAGTTACTGTTTCTAAATTCTTTTAAAATGAACTTTAAAATTAAATTTCTATTAACGTGAAGGGTTGCAGTTTCGAGAATGTTGGCGATGTTTTTAAAATTGCCAATTTGTTTGTTTCGTGATAAGAAGTTGTAGCTCACGTGATCTGTGTAGAAGTTTAAAGTCGATAACAGCGCTAATCAGGTAACCTGGCTTTTTCTACCGCCAACACTTTCCTAGATGGGCTGAATAATGGCGGACACTGCGTCAGCTCGTATCATATATAGGCTGACCAGATCAAAGTATCTTTATAATAGAGAAGCGTTAAAAATTGCTGCAATTATCCAATTACGAATGTATTTTTTCAGTCCTATTAAATAAGGACTAAAAATAAGGTATTATTTATTAATAATTTACTTTCTACGATTTTTTAAAACTTAGAAAAATGCCTTCAAAATTAAGGAAGTCCCTATATGTCCCCAGTCCCCAGAAAATGGGGACATTTGGTCAGATTAATCATGTAAGATCCTTAATGCAATCAGCACATGAGATGACGCATTAATCTGAGCAATTGATGTTACGTGTTAAAATATTGAAAATCGGCTACTGGTCTTGAATTTTCTCAAATGACTGTGTATTTCCTTCTTTTAAAAGGTCCTGTATTGAAATATTATGATATATTTAGTTAATCTTTATATATATATATATATATATATATATATAAAGAGTACTAGGGTAGTACTGAAAATTGTAAATCTTAATTGTAAAATTATAAATTATTTGGACGTAAATATAAAATTAGAGAATGATAATTTGGTAACTAGATTTCATGACAAAAGAAAAGACTTTCATTTTGAAACAATAAAGCTAATGCATTTTACATCTAACGTAACTATTTCAGTTAAAAAGAATGTATTTAGAAATGGTTTAGTACGTATAGCTAGATTAAATTTAGACTTAGAAAAGGTGTTTGAGGATATGGTAGAATGATGTTGTCAGAGCATAGCGCAGGATTTCCATAGAGGTTCAGTGATAAGTATGATGTACCAATTCGTGAATCAGTTTAAAAGGAATACTGGGCTGAAAATGTTGGAAAGAAAGGATTGTGTAGAGAATTGGTTTCATGAGTTTTTTTCATTTGGTCTTGACAGGTGAAAGGAACGTTTCATGCGTAGAACTAGTTTAACCCTACAGTTCATGTTGTAAGCCACGCCGTCTGTCTCCATATTAATTTTTATTTCGTTCTGTTTCAATTTTAGTTCTGGTTTATGTTAAAGATATTTTTCGTACTCTATTTGGTTTTAGTTTGTTTATTAATTTCGTTAAGTTTTTGTTGACTTGTTTTAGTCTTGAATTTTAATGTTTAAATATGAGTTTAGAGTTAATTTTATTTTTCAATAGGATATTTAAATATATATGTATATATATATTATTTAATTTCACTTCTTCAGATAAAATTATAATTACATGTTACTGCATATCTTTGACAATTAGAGATATTAATAAGAATTATAATAATGAACCCTTTTCCTATGTCATAAGAAAGGCAAAGAAAAGCAATGAAATAAATTCGTTCAAAAACAAAAAAGCAACAAAAAAATTACTAACGGATTTTCGTCTGTTCTAAACATTAATTATATTTGCTGAAGTTTGTGTATGATTTCATAGTGATTTTACTAGTGATTTAATTAATTCTGCTCTGGATTACTACAGAGTAAGATTACTGAGACATTAACTATTGATAAATAGTCACTCTTCGCCCGCTTAGTTGTCAATGTTTGAAAATAAGTCTATTTTCAAATTCGCCACATTTTCCGAATCAAAAACAGTGGCCAAATGTCATGATAAAAAATATTTACAATATTCAGAAATAAAGTAATCCCAAAATCCTCATGTTTTGGAAACTTTCAAAATACTCTTACCAATAAATATGGAATTTTAAAATTATTTCCGAGTTTAAACGCTGTTTTTTTTTTTTTTTTTTTTTTTACTGCTTACAACTCTAACTTTGTTAAAGTAAATTTCATTTTCACATTCAAAAAATGGATTACAGGTTAAATGTTTTACAAATTAAAGGGAGTACTGTATTCATAAACATAAATATCATCTTTTGTTTATAACGAAATTATAAGTATAATTATCAGGGGCGAGACGTGGTTCAGAAAACTATAGAAGCGCTGAAGCGAAGCGCTTCCAAAAGTAGAGGAAGAATCGATTCAGTCTTTCAACAAGGCGATGTTACTTGATTACTTTTTAAAATTTTTAAATGTGGAAGCACTGCTTCCATCGCTTCCATGGACGCTTCACCACTGATAAATATGGGTTTTCTTACAATTTTGACTGGAGGTTTTTGAAATAATTATTTAAATTTTCAAAAATTGTCACACGTCAAAAAACTACCAACTCTTCATATGACTATACTTTAACTGCGTAAAAATTAGATATATTTAGATTTCAGTAACGATGGAAATTCAGTGGTTAAAAGAGAAAATAGAGAAAATCACGGGTCATAGAGAAAATCTCTTCATAGAGATAATCTGACCCGGGGCTTCACCTGAGATTAGTCGGGCCCTGCAAGTAAATGCTTCACATTTTAAGCATTAAGAAAAAAATTGCACAGCAGCGCGCTTTACATTCATCAACCTTTTGTTATTGTTATTGTTGTTATAAGCAATAATAACAATAATAATAATAATAATAATAAACATTTTTCATATTATTACTTTCTCAACTATATATGCATTCTGTGTTTCACATTGTAAAAAAAAAAAAAAAAAAAAAAAAAAAAAAAAAAATGTGCAATAAGCTTTTTCCCGTCATTAACCTGTTGTAATTGTAAATTTGTTATGAGGAAAAAAAATGCTGTAATTCTTTCATATTATTAAACATATCTGGTTCAACTAAATGTGCTTTCAATGCTTCACATTTTAAGCATCTTTTTAAAGCGGTCTTCACCCTCATTAATGGTTTGTTATTGTTATTTCGTTATCAGTTAAAAAAAAAAAAAGAAGAAGAGGAAGAAGAAGAAGAATGCAATTTATTTTAATTTGAAAAGAAGTTCGGTCGATGTAGGCGTTCGCAAAACACTAGTTTACGGTGAAACAAGTACAAAACATCGTTAACCAGCATGGCTAGTTAGACCGGATCATTTCTGTTAGAATTATCACTGTTAACGATCTCAAAGAGACCAATCATAATATTTATGAAAGTACGAATTTAAACTACTTGTATGTGCTCCATCTGAAACCCAAACATTTCGAATTAAAATGTATCTTTTATGCGTTATCCAGTCGACCAGTGGTGTCTCGTGCAGGACTTTTAGGCATGTTCCACATGAGTAGTAATAAAAAGTACACTAAAATGGATATTTAAGCATCTTATTTGTTAATTCACTTATTTCGAGAAACAATGTAGATATGACGACATTACAACAGTCAATCAAATGGATGAGTTTTTCATGGCAACGCGCTTTTTCTAGGCACCCGCATGGAGTTAGCTCAAAACGACACCCACGAGACGCCAAATCTAGAAATATTACTGGATGACTATTTTGTCGACCAAGAAAAATATCTGATAATCAAGAAGGATATCTCACAAGTAAACCTTCTCTCCTTTGATACCGGTTTTCCGGAAACCCATATATTTTCTGAAAGCTTATGTCACAAGTATAAAAACTGTGAAATCTTAGGGGCAGAGGGACAAGCGTTTAGGAGATACAGGGCCCACAAAGTATCAGTAAAGTGTGTATAGAGAGACATATTCCCATAAAAACGTCTCTATTCCTTGTATGTTCCCGTATATTGCTGTCAAGTACTAACGTATTGTATGTCTTCTTCTTACATTGCTTCTTATTATATGGATACTATTAGTCATTGTGGTGGCCTTGGTCTCCCGATTCGGAACAAGTAATCGGTCACCGAACATCCAGGAATCGGAGATGATAAAACACATAATTATTCTCCTGGAAAATGATATGGAGATTGTGGAAGGGATCCGGACATTAGGATTTGCTAGAGGCGATGGAGAAAAACGGACGAGGATATGGACTTCGAAGATGATGGTGTCTATAAGGAACAGCAATGCTCGTCGCAACAGTCACAGTCTCCACTTCTGTCATGACATATTTTGGTCAAGTATGGCTAATGACAGGAAGAAAATTTTGCTTTTAGTGGATTCATGGTGTTCTAACAAAGATCATGCATTGTCTGCTTCCGAAGTACTTGATGGTAAAGTCCTACAAAAAGAATTGGTACCTGAAGGATGTACAGGAAAGATTTAGCCTCTGGATATTCATTTTTTCAGACACTAGAAATCTTTTGATCTTTACATAATGGAAACAATTATTATCGAGACACATGAGCACATCTGGCAGCGCGATAGTTTTCTGGCCCTGCAGTCTTTTTTCCCTATATCAGTTTAATGCTCCTCGTTTCAAGAACTTGATTAAGTATGCTTTTTATAAAAGCGGATACTTGGACGACAAACCTGGAATGTGGATTGCGCCAATGGATTACTGCTTCAATTCATTGACAAATGATGAGTTTGCAAATGTGCGGCTATCGCTTTTGTAAAATGTACCCATTGTGAACTGTCTTTCTGCCCGTCTCACTGTTTATTTGGTGAATTGTACATTGATTGTCTCTTGTAATGGACTTCATTTGAAGTCAGTAGCAAGTATCCCAACGTATACTGTTTCTTTTCAACGAGTTGTTTCTTCCTTTATAATGATACCTCCACCTTCTTACCATATTATTAGTTCATATAAATACGTGAAACGAACATTTTAGCGACTTTTGGTGTCATCTTTCCAACATTTTATGTCCTATAACTCCTAAACGCTTATCCCTCTGCCCCTAATATTTCACAGTTTTTCTACTTGTGGCATAAGCTTTCAGAAAATATATAGGTTTCCGGAAAACCGGTATCAAAGGAGAGAAGGTTTACTTGTCAGGTTAACAACCCTTTTTCAGAAGAATAATTTTGCCAGGAAACTAGTTTAAGCCATGATAGTTCCCATGTAAGAAAGCGTTTCGAGATAGCTTCTTTACAAAAAATATCAACAGTTCGTCTTTATTTCAGACAGAGATATTTTTATAATCCTTTGACATCTTAACAGAAACGTACACGATTTCAGTGAAGTTTGGAACGTTGTCTTTGCAGGGAACAACATTATGTCATGTTTAGTAACAAGTCTAAATTAAGTCTATAAATTTAATTTCTTTGTGATTTGAAAGGCATGGCACGATTTTTAATCCTATGAACATTACAAACGTATACTTTTTATCAGTATGAGTTATGGTATAAACATACATTATGAGGTTTGGTTGGTTGGTTTGTAGCCTTTTACTGGCGCAAAGTCCAAAATGGGACATACTACGCCAAACAAATGTGTACTATTAAAGTGTAGCTTCTGGATGGGTTTACCCATCCAGATGGTCACACAAAAACAAACGAAAATTTAAAACAAGAATAGGCAAAAAGTTCAACAATAATGAAGTCAAATGACCAAAAAGGAAAGAAAACAGTGTATAAGATGAAATGATGTAAAAGTAATGAGCAGTCTATACAATAAAACCAGAAGTAAAAAATGATTAACAGAGTATATAAAATAAAAACACACGTAAAAAAAGATGAACAGTGTAAAAAATGAAATTAGAAATCGTAATCAAATTTCATGGTAAAAACCTGCTTCAATTAAAAAACTAGTCAGTCTGGAATGAGGATTATCGCCCAAAAGGTTCGTCAGATTTGGTGAAGAGGAATTGAAATAAAATTTATATAAATGACGTAAGCAGGGACAGTCAGTCAAAATATGGCGAATGGTGAGTGTGCTGAAATGAGATTTTGTACATAATGGTTCCTGTTCCCCAAGGAGAAGATGCTTGTGTGTAATCCTAGAGTGCCCAATTCTAAGTCTAGTAAGTATTACATCGAGTTTGCGTGGAACAAGTGTTGGCCAAAGTGAAATATATGGTTTAATTTCCCATAATTTATTACTAGTTTGGAAATCCCACTCTCTCTGCCAGTTGCCTCTTAGATAATATTTTAGTGAATGTTTAAGATCTTCATATGGAACAGGACAATTAAAAGGATTTAAAACTTCCTTGGCTGCTCTATCAGCAGCCTCATTGCCCTTGATGCCTACATGCCCTGGAACTCAACAAAATTTAATATCAAATCCCTTTTTTAAAAGGTCGTTATAGGTTTTTAACACTGAAATGAAAGAGGTTGTACAAGAATTAGATGAAAGTGAATCAAGAACACTTTTGGAGTCTGTATAGATGATAATTTTTCGGTTAGGAAGTGAAGAAATTAAATTAAGAGCAAGCTCAATGGCTAAAAACTCAGCAGAAAAGATGGAAAAAGAGCCTGGGAGACTATAGCTAAGGATGGTGTTATCAGTAATAACCCCGCAGCCAACTTTATTACTACATTTGGAACCATCTGTAAAACTTTTAGTGTAGTCCTTATAAGCACAATAATGAGAAGCAAAGAGGGTCCTAAAAACAGAAGCATCTGTATTGGATTTGTCAAAACCAATAAAGGGATGAAGACATGAAATAACCTTGTAGTTCCAAGGGGTCATATTTAAAAGTGTCCGAGGACGAACTTGAACTTCAAGATGAGGCGTGTCAGCAAGTATATTTTTTATTTTCAAGCTAAAGTGTGGAATGGACCTGGGACGATTCTGAAATAAATTAAAATCCTTATTGTCAAAATGCATACATTATGAGAAATGGCTACATATATTTCAGTATTTACCAAAGGTTTCAGATATTGCTCTAAATCCTTGATTTTAGCGTTGGTCTATTTCTATGTGTACCTTTTTCCTTTTTGAACTTATAAATGACAACGCGTCACGTTACTGAGTGGCCCTGATTGACACCTGCCTTAAAAACGAAGATATATATATATACATATATATAGTGCATGGAGTGACCTCCCAACTTTCCTAAATTAAAACGTATAGACTATATATGGACATGATTAGAATATATCTTAACACTCACCACAATCGACCAAAGTTACCACTTCAATTACAAACTACATTCTTGGGAACTTAGAACTTTTTGAGTGCTTAACTCATTTGAAATTAGAGAAAATCATTTTGCAGTGCGCAATGTGTGGCCATCCAATATTCCCACATATAATACTGAAATGTCGCCTGATTCAGTAACGTTGAAAATCTTATAGTAACTCTATTTTACAAATGTTTTATTTCGATAAAAAAACATAATTATTGTCCTTGCTTTGCGCTTTTTTTTTATTCATCAGTCTCTTACACTCGCATTTTTCGTTTTAAATTATTTCTGAGCAGTATTTCTAAAATTGTTTTAAATAAATGGTATGTATACTTAGCTTTTAAACATTATTGTAATTCTTCAACTTTAATATATGTTGGAATAATGTTTTACACAGCATGTGTTAAAAAATACAACAGCCTATATAACCTGAAAACCCCCTGATTGAATCTTGAGTGATGACATTTTTTTAAAACGATTTCAGTAATGAATTATGAGGTCAAACAATAAAAGTCATATAAAAAAGACTGAAAGCATAAATTTCAAACTGTATATCATAGAAGAAAATGATTGAATGGATGTAACGCATGCACCCACCATTAACCATCCCGAGTGCTCTTGAGAGCCTTCGTTCCTGCTAGAAGCACTTTCTTATTTTGAAACCCTGATCATTACGACAGTAACATCTCTGTCATACAATTTCAATGATCTGTCCCAGTTATAGACTGCACAAGGATTACAAAGCGTCCGGTAAACGCCTCGTGGTCCGACAATATTACGGATCAGCATCTGAACAGACAAATTTCATCGAGGCTACAAAGCTGCGCACCTATCAACCCGTGTCCCCAACGACGTTCATTACAATAGCCGATCGATGCCAAATGTGTAAACTAGAAGGATCTATAACATGCTTCGCCTTCAGATATAAGCTAGTGTTTTTTCATGTAGATCCAGGTTCCACATAGGACACTTGCTTCTCAAGGAATAAGATTTCCTGGCTATACCAGTCGTAAAAGGGGCATCCACTTGCACGATACCACCCCATTGTCTTGTGCTACAGCATAAGGATAATCGTTCGTGTTTTGAAATAGGATTGTTAATATTGACTCTCGACAGGAAGAAAGCTTTATGTGGGCAGGTAAAAAAATATATACGTTCAAGGACCTACACCTTAATTAGTCGTGTCGTGAGATATTGCTACCTGCATTCGAGATGACCTTCTAAGAAGTCTAAGTTAAGGATCGAGTCCAGGTTCTTCCAACATCCTAGCGCTGCTACCTTGCGGGTTCAGTCGATATGGATATGACAATCAAGAGTAATTGCTTCAATCGAGAAGCTTCAATCAAGATTGATTGAAGCTTCTTTTCAAACAAAGAAGATCAGATAATATACCCACGACCCATTTACTATAATAGTTTAGTCCATATAAGGCTCAAGTCGAGTTTGACACTGAAAGACCAGGGGAAAAATATTCCCTTACGGACCTCCAGTGGACGCAGTTTTATAGCACTCTAATCGATCTGGGGCTTGTCAACACGTATACATGCAGGAATCTTCTTAAGGAAAGGGTTCCGGTGGACACCAAATTACCCATGGCACGAAGAGATCTGATTAACAAAGAAGTCCCTCAAAAGTCTCCGAGTAAAAACTATTAAACAAAAAAAAAGTAAAAGAAAAACTGTAATATATATAAGAAAAACTGATAATAAATTGAAAGATCAGAATTTAGTAAAAGTGGTAATATTAGCCTAAATTCGGAATTGGGGAATTGTAACAGAAAACGGAGTTATGTTTCATTCCGGAATGTATTATTGGAAATACGGCTGCTACATAGATAAAAATAAGTGAAATAAATAATAACTTAATAAATAATAATAAAATAATGGAAATTGTAAAATGGAAAATGAAACCAATACAACAAATCAAAAGTTTAGTTAAACACATGAAATTTTATCAAGGAAAGGTATTTACCAATGCGTTAATTTCTTGAGTTCAGGATTTGTAATAAGAATTTAAAAAGGGGAGATGAATCAAGTATTTATATACAAAAAAATGTTCAAGGAAAAGATTAATTAGTAAAATGTAATTGATTAACGAAATCTGTCTTAGAACAATGCAATAGTATACAAAAAATTCTTACGTAAAAAAACAATTGAAGAAGAAGATAATTGGGAAATTATCAATTAATTAAGAGCCAATGAAAGAATTTTTTAATTAAGAAATAAAAAAACGAATTACAAAAGATGATTACAGAATTTAAGGAATAAGCAAAAAAGAACAATGTTAAGAAAGTGTTACCTATTTACTAAGAGTATAAAAATAGCTTGTTATACATGAGTATATTTGTAACAATGTTTGTGTGTAGTGAAAATGTGAACAGCAATTAAATAATTTTTTAAGTAAGGAACAAAAGGCAAATTACAGAAGAAGATTACATAAATTTAAGTAATATAAAAAAGAACATTGTTAAGAAAGTTTTACTTATTTAGTAAGAATATAAAAATAACTCATTCATCTGAGTACATTTGTAACAATGTTTGTGTATATTATGCAAAATGTATCATTTGTAATCATACTTTCGGAAAAGTTTGAAATTTAACCCATGATACAACATTTTAACGTAAAATCATAAATATTTCATTGACGTTCCACACACACACACACACACACACACACATATATATATATATATATACTTTTTTTTCATACTGCTTTTGCTCTAAGCGTTTTGCAATTTTTCTTGGCAATTTTATTTATTTATTTATTTCGCATTTTTTAATTATTTACCGTTGCATAAGCCGTTCTTTATTTTCTTCAATTATTTTTTAATCTTTGATTTTTCTTTTTAAAACTTTAGAAAATATATTATCACCATTTTATTTATTTAAAAGTTATAATTACTTGTGTGTCAGTTATATAAAATTAATTTTTTAACCGAAAATAACGTAATAATTTAACCATTTGTGTGTCTTTTTTTTATAAAAGTAAATATTAAGGATTACCATTTCTAAATTTTCTTCACACTCTCTTTGGAAATAACTTATTAAAATAAACCAAGTTTTTAGAAATTAAAACATACAGTAAATAGGTTTCAGAAGTGTCATATCAACATTATTAATTTTTGTGAATTTTTGATTTTCCAAAATTGAATAAAAAAAAGTGGTATGTAAGGATTTAGAATATTAATTAATGGGAAAAACATGTATATACGTATATAACAAATGCGTAAATGGCATTTCTATTTACACATATAATTATTTAAATGAAAGTATTTTAAAAGAGCATTCAAAAGCACGATATACTTCCATCAAGTAATTTTACTCTCGTATCAACTAATTTAATTCCTACTCATAATTGGTAATGTTGTCCATTCACATGAAATAATTTACTGATGTATGATATCAGCTCTTATTTATAGGAAAAATTTCGTTAAAAAACAGATAATAAAAGTTATCTGCCTAATGGAGGAACATAGTTTACGAATAAAAAATTTTGAAGGGAAAATCTCCGCTTTCATTAATCTTTGACTTGATTGTGAAAGTTTCTTTAACTGCTTAATAGTTTAAAACGAAAAACAAATTTATATAAACGTGCATATTTAGGCGAAAAGAAAAAAAAAAAAAAAAGACTGTTCTGAAATAAATTGAGTCGAAGATAATAGAATAGATAATTTTAAAGTAATTTAATATTTTCTTTTTTAATTTAAGAATAAATCTTTATATTGTTTTTTTTAAATAATATATTTAGTCTGCCAAACTATCTTTGAATAAAGTCGTTATAATTTATCTCTTAAGAATACAGAATATCAATTAAGATATACATAATATTTAAATTTAAAAATCTTTTTTATATAGGAAATTGGAATTGATTTTATATTTTTTGCTAGTAATAAAATATCCGTTCAAAATCTCTTCCAATATAATTTCTAATACTTTTATTTTCCGTATCTCGTGAAATAAAACCATAAGATTGGTTGCTAAATTTAACTCTAGAAAGTTTTATTTGTCATTATTATAGTTTTGATTTTCTAAAATATATATATTCCGTTGATATGCTAAAGTTTATCCTGCTCACATTAAGACTTTATCTCAACTTCTATAGCGTATATGGGTGAATATAAGCGAGAAAATAGCGTCATTTTTTTACATTTTATCGAAATGTCTTTAAGAGAATGTAAATGTATTCTCCATTTTCCTCTGGTAATATTTAAATAAATATTTCAATAGCTACAATTTTCAATTTTTAACCAAATAGAGTCAAGTAAAAAAAAAAAAAAAAAAAAAAAAAAGCTATTAAGCTATATTTAAGCTATATTTAGGGCGAACACACTTTTCTGTGAAAATCAATTTAAAATTAAAGAAAATTAAAGAATAGGATATTTTTTGCCTAGTTTCTAATCCCGTGACGTTAGAAAAATAATACTTTTTTGTGAGAGAAATTTGGAATCAGTATCTGCTTTTAATATAAGTCGCTAAAGCACGTGGCTCATGGCTGGTTGGCTGATTGCGTTTTACGCCGCACTAGAACTGCACAATGGACAATTGGCGAAGGTTTGGGACTCACCCCTAAAATGTGATCCAGAGACATTGCATAACAGTTAAGGGATGATGCCTCTCCCGCTTCTCTGACCTCCAGAGATATAATTTTGATGAGAACGTGGAGGACATTGCGACCACGGCAGATTTTACGCGCACCTGACACCATTAGTATGCAAAACGGTTTTTAGTGGCTCGGGTACTGAACCCGCAATTTTCCAATTACGAGCCTGAAGCACTACAGACAGTGCTACCGCGGTCCGCACGTAGCTCATGAAATGAATGCATGGAAATGGGTGGTTTGAAAATTTTCTGCATCGCTGCACAAAATGAAAAAAAAAATATCATAACTTGTGATTTATTTCTTTTTAATCGGGTCGCAATCTTTAAAAGAAAGGTTCGTTTCACGGTGCTCTACACTGTTAAAAATTTCAACAGAAAACTCTGTGTAATGTATTATCTTAAGTCTTACGTAAAATCACAGAGAAAAATAAACAGAAATGTTAAAAAACTTATTTTATACATTCACTTTAATAACTGATATTAATTTAATTAATTATTGGTGAGAATATATTTCGGACTTAAAATGCCTTTTTATAAAGTAGAAACAGTCATTTGTAATTTTAATTAAAAAATTAAATAATAAAATTCGGTAAAAATACAGAATAAAGATTGAGAATCTGGATTATTCACTTTTAACAAAGAATTACTGTAAATTTACAGAGACTCTGGATAAATATTTACGTTAAATTTACAGAAATTTTTAACAGTGTATGTTACGGGAAGAAGAAAAAAAAAAAACACATGGCATATTTACCACGAAAATATTTCTACTTTGAAGATGTTTAATGATCAAAAATCGATGACCTTAATATGTATGTATATATTACGCAGAGTTTCTTATTTTGTTAATTTTTTGTAAGGTTTTTAAAATCATGAAATGGCCTTTATAAACGTACCTGCTGCTGAAAAACTGGAGGGGGGGGACTTTTTTTTTCGAAGTGATAAAAAAAGAAAAGCATAACTTGTATATCAGGAAAAACCCATAAAACCATTATTAAAAAATATATATATTTAAATGGAGCGCATACTTTTAACAAAACAAAAAAAGAAATGAAAGAAAAAAAAAATGAAAAAAAGAAAGAAAAAGAAGGAGAAAAAGCATGCTTTCAGATGATGCAAAAGACATTTTTTTTTTAATATTTGTATTTTTTTGTGAAAAAATATGTCAGTTTAAAAACAGATGCATTCCTTCGGCCTTCTCCCCCCTGACTTTCCTTCTTCGTACGTGTTTTGAGGGAGAAATATCCAATTGAATCCTAATTTTAATCACATGGTTCCGTTGACGTTTTAATTAGTACCTTCACATACAATTTAAAATATTTATTTATCTTTTCACTACAATTTTCTGTGCACTTTTTTCTATATATAAAATAATTTCTGTAATTCAGATCCACTTACTCGCTGAAGACATAAATGTACAGGCACATACACACAGAAACGTCTTATATTTTTATTATTGAAGAATAATGCAATTACTTTTAAACATGCTAGTTTTCAGTCAGTCATAAAAATAAACGTGGGATACATCACACATTTTAATTAACTACTTTATGCAAATTTTAAGGATGAAATAATATTGATAACTCTATTATATTCTAAATTTATAACTTTCAAAATTAAAACAGTAGCAGTGTGAAAATGTTATGATATTTAGTACTGAAATAACTAAAATATTATCGTAAATACGAGATATACACTACTTAATAATTAAAAATTCAAGCTGTAATCTAATTCATTTTCTTAGTACTCCTAAGAAAAAGTTTCTAACATTAATCAAATATATTTTAAATTTGCTATATGTTCTTTCAATCTATCACTAAAAGGTCTAATGGACATTGCTATATAATAGTTAGTTTTATCATTAATTTTATATGAGATTTCATAAACACCTGATTTTAATTTGGAAGGAGGGGATCTAATTTCTTAGAAAGTAAGGAATTTAATTTTAGAAGAGCTTTAGCAACAAGATGAATATTATTATTAATTAATTTAGAAATTCCTTCCTGTAGACCAGGCCAATATTGTATTTTCTTATATTTATTATCAGAGGACTTATTAGAATTAGGAGAAGTGGAAGAAAGGGGCATAATATGATAAATTAATTAATTTATAGTTTTGATTTTATATCCGTAATTCAAAGCTAAACCATGAATAAAATCCATTTCATTGTCTAAGGCCTCCAAAGTAGAACAATGACTATAGGCACGTTTAATTAAAAACCTAAAATTAGTAATTTTATATGACCAAGGGATAGGATAATTACTATGAAATGTACAAGGAACTATATTGGGCGTTCCGAAACAAAAGTCTCTACATACTGATTAAAACGGGAAACTTAACTATCTAAAAAGGTTAATTCTTTTTCATTATTTTCAATTTCTAATGTAAATTTAAGGTTGGGTTTAATGTTATTGATTATATTCAAAAAATCATTAAGAGAACCAGATGGATTTTTTTAATGTAATCAATAACATAAAACTCAACCATAAATTTACATAAGAAATTGAAAATAATGAAAAAGAATTAACCTTTTTAGATATTAAAGTTTTCCGTTTTAATCAATATGTAGAGACTTCTGTTTATAGAAAGCTCAATATACTTCCTTATACATTTCATAGTAATTATCCTATCCCTTGGTCATATAAAATTGCTAATTTTAGGTTTTTAATTAAACGTGCCTATTGTCATTGTTCTATTTTGGAGGCCTTAGACAATGAAATGGATTTTATTTATGGTTTAGCTTTGAATTACGTAAATAAAATCAAAACTATAAATAAATTAATTTATCGTATTATGTCCCCTTCTTCCACTTCTCCTAATTAAAATTAATATAAGAAAATACAATATTGGCCTGTTCTGCATGAAGGAATTTCTAAATTAAATGATATTAATGTCCCTCTTGCTGCTAAAAAAAAGGGGGGGGGGGAGTGTTATGAAATCCCATATAAAATTAATGATAAAACTAACTATTATATAGGAATGTACATTAGACCTTTTAGTAATAATCATATATATTAATGGAAAGTGATTGGTAACTAAAAACCAGATTCCAATAATCTATCAATTAATTTATAGTTATAATTTGATTAAAAACGTACAAGTCTAATGTAACATTTTTATAAACATACATGAGTTTAGAAACTTAGAAATTTCAAGAAAATGTTTTCGTAATATTTTGTTTATTAATGATGACAAACAAGGTGATTTTAAATTAACGTTGAGTTTGTTTTTATTATTTACATTTACACTTAAGATTGATTTAATACGAAATATTTTTACATAAACAGTAGTAGTAACAAAACGAAGTTTCGAAAAACCTGAAATCATCATTTGATAAAAAGAAAATAATATAGACTTTTTAATAAAATAAGATATATTTTCCTGCTAAAGGATTCTTTCTGAACGAATTCTGCTGCCATAATTGAATTAAAGAATTCGATTCGATTTTGCGCTTGAAAAGAGATATCAATAATTTGATCCAGTTATTTGTTTTATAATAATTTGGATTCAAATCGAACTGAAAAAAAAAGTAATATTTTTTTACCCCTAAATATATATTTTTCTTTGAAATAATAAAATACTTCAACGTTTTTTTTTATTATTATTATTAATAGGAATATTGCAAATTTATGAAAAAATTTGGAATTCAAGTTACATACAATAAACAAAGGGTAAAGTTTCATTATTTTTTTCTTAATTAAGTAATTTAAACTTTCCACTATTAATGTAAAAATAAATTTCGTCAGATAATTTTAATTTTATTGTTTTAAGGAGACTTGGTACTGGTGCCTTTCATTTGGCATCAATGAAAGTCTCAGAAAAAGCTTATATTTCCATTTAATATTTATAATTAAAACTACATTAGCTTACTCAATAAAATATATATTCAAGCAAAAATTCTTATGGTATTTGATGGATATTTTACAGATTTGAAATCTTTAAATTTTGCATTCGGATTTTGGAATTTTTCATGAATTCATGATTTTTACAAAATGCTAAAACTTCTACAAATATAAAATAAGACTTAATATTTTTTTCAGTTGTGTTTAATAGAACCTACTTAATAGAACTGGGGATGGATTTGAAATTTATTAATTAGTTTTGAGGGGGGGGGATGCATATATATGTTTTTAAAAAATTACATTTTTGTTTATAATAATTTTTCTTTAAAAATATTGCAAAATTTATTCTTTATTCTTTCAAATAGGTTCTATTAAACATGGAAGGAAAAAAAAAAGAAAAAATGAAATGAAAAAGAAAAAGAAAAAAAGAAAAGAAATGAAAAAGTAAAAATGCAAACTGAAAAAACGCAATTGAGAGTTTTCAAATCTGTAAAAAATAAACTAAAAGTATAAGAATTGTTGCTTGAACATACATTCTATTGGAGAAACCTAATAAATTTCAATTTATAAATATTAAATGAAAATAAAAGCTGCTATATTAAACATTTATTGGTGTTAAGTACCCTTAACGATCTAATCATGTTAAATAAATCGATCATATATATATACGTTTAGGTGCATAAGATACCATATTAAATTATTTCATATTATTTCATTTCATATTAAATCAAAAAAGTTTGTCATTTTGGTTTACAGAAAATATTATAATTTGTATGTAAGAAAGAATACGTTTACATCTATATTTACTCAAACTTCCTAAAAATAATAATAATGATAATAAAATAAATTAATAAATAAATCTGATTTTTTTTTATGTCACTGTACAGAACATTACATACTAATTATAATTATAATAATTATAATTATATATATAATGATGATAATGTTACATAATTTAAATATAACAACCATTCTCTTTAAAATAATTAAAATAAAATTGCTTAATTTCAAGTTATCACAAATTTAAGGAAAAAAAAAATGAAAAATCCAAGTATACAAAATGCAATCTAACCTAGTTTAGCTGTTTTTTAATTGCTATTCTGAATCTTTAATAATCTGCATAGTAATGGAAATTATTTTGGAAAGTAGAAATTTTAATTATTATAATTAATTATTATTTATTTATTTAATTTTTTTAGATCCATTTTTGCCATTTCTAAATGGAATTAAAAATAAATACTTTTAAATACAGACTAACATTATACTTCCTCTAAACTTTTTGCAAAACATTTTCCTGATAATCTTTTGCCCTAAAATTAAAAGCAAAAAAAATTGACGTTTATAATCTTTTCCGCATTTTCCCATCATTTACGCTCATTTTTAAGAAAAGAGTTTTACGTTTAAGGAAAATCTGTGTTGCTCAATTTGTGTATATTATCTAGAAATACGTACTAAATGCTTGAGTGCTCCAGTAAATGAAAATGCAGCTCCTTTGAATGGTTTCTTTTAAAGAAATATTTCAGAATTTTATTTTTAATGGGATATATATATATATATATATATATATATATATATACTAAAATATATAATTTGTTATGGTAAATAAGGCTAAAAAATATAATCTTTTATTAAAACTATCTATATAATTTATCATGTTCTTCTAATTTTAAAGTAAACTTGTTTTATTGGGAAGCCATTTTTATTTTTTACAACAAAAATAACGAAATTATAGAGATAGTTTTGAAACGTTTCAGAACCTCAAAAATAAGATGAAAAATAAATAATATATTAACATTATTGAAAATTTTACATTTGAAAAATTTACTTTTATACATAATTACTTTAATTACATATTGAGAAATTTACTTTTCTTATTCTTAAACAGTTAGCAAAATTTTGTAAAATAAGAGGAAAAATAAATAATATAAGGTAGGTGAGTCAAAGTGACAGTAGTTACGCTTTGTGATTTTTTTTTTTTTTTTTTTTTTTTTTTTTCTGGTTGTGTGTATGCGGATGAATTTATTTTGTAAAATGCTACACTTATTTGTTACACATATCAAGTATGATTTTCTTTGTAAAATATAATTTAGTTATTTTTATAATACAATTTCAAAATTGTAGATTATGTGCCATCTTTGGGGCATAGTGTTTCATATGTGACACATACATTAAAATTACTTTTAAAATGTGAAAAGAAAATACACGGCAAACTATTTTTGCATCCAGTAGTTTTCAGTTGAAAAGAAATCATAAGGGAAAACAATCACAATAAACATTTGCGAATAATACCTTTTTAATTGGTTTCAATGAAAAAGTGCAGATTAAATTTTCAATTTGTTTTAGTAAGTCCCCGACACACTTTTTGCACATATAATGAGTGTATTGATTACACAATTGCATATCCATTATTATGTATTTCTTACCTAATGGGCAAAAATAGTTTGGTTTTGGCTGTACTCAATGTGACCCGACATCCGAAAAACAACTTGAGAACAATCATACAATCATATGGCCGTATTAGAAATGTATTAGAAATGAGGTTAATGAGGTTAAAGGGAAAGAAATAGGGTTTCAAAAAACGTATCATAACTTAAAGTTCTAACAATTTAAACACATGTACATTAAAGTAACTTTTTACTTGGAAATTAAAATGTTTACGCCTCTAAAAGGAAATCAATTTTTTGATTGAAAATTAAATTAAACACATTTTAGGGAGATGCTCTACCATAGGATCACTGCCCGCCTTTGGCTCACTTAACTTATTATTTTTTTAGAAATTTTAATTTTTTTAAATTTATTTTTTATATTTCTAAACAGCTAGTAGAATTTTATTTCTGAGATTTGAATTAAATTTAAACATCGCATCAAAACACTCTTGTTTATAATAATATGTGAATGCCTACATGTATTATTAAAATAAACAAATGTTTCACAACCTATTTAGATTGTATAAAGTTAAGTAGATTTGTGAAAGCCACAATCGTTTTCGGAGAGGTAGAAATATTAAGCATCTGGTGCAAATTCCTCTGTATGTCTAGGAAAGTGACTGTGTTTGATTTATTATCCGTGTTTCATTTTTTCAAACAGAAATGCAGCCAGTCTCACAAGGGTGTGTCAGGTATCTATCCAAGGACGCGCAGGAATTAAATATATACTCATAGGAAGGCTTTTAAACACTTTCAACCTGTCATCATGCGATTACTACGTGTTCGGGCATTTTTAATTTTTATTTATTTATTTATTAAGTACTGAGATCCCGCCATGTTGCAAACAAAAAAGGAGTCTGTTTAGATTTTACATAATTGGTCTGCTTGCACTTAGATATTTTCTTTAAACAAGATATTCACAATTTTGTGAAACAATATGATAATTGCCAACAATTTAACTTATTCCGGAGCAATTTTAGGTCAGCCTTTGTTTCGCACCATTTTATTTGTGGAATGGTATCCTCCATTATATATCTGCGATAGAAAAAAAATCTATATATATATTACATTAGGTAGAATAAAGTTATTTTTAAAACTGTGGTTTTGCTATGATTATGATTTCAGTTAACTAACTACATGGACAATTTTTTTTAGGGTTAAATTCGAAGACTGTGCATCATGAAAATAACTTATCAAATACTTTTAAAAAGTTCAAACTTGATATTGTCAAGACCATATGGGAGTGCCTTAGTAAAAAAAAATGACTAAAATTTGTCAGTTCAAAAGATTGGTGTGGAGGAAGCATCTCTGAATAGTTTAAAAGAAATACTTAAATATAATACACATTTAATTGATTTATGAATTTATTATATACAGTAAATGTAGAGGGGGTTTAAAGGAAAAGGTAGAACACTCATACAGAAATATATCCCATTTGATACAATTACTAACGTAGCAGGGTAAGTGTACGTAGTTTGAATACCACACCAGATTATATTTCTAATAATGCAATAAGCTAACATTATTCTTTAAAAAATTATATATTCACATAGTTTTATTTAATTTAAGCTATCTTTAATGAATATTTTTAAACTTCATAAATTCGTAATTAATATCGTAATTTTTCAATTTGAAACAATAGTTTAAAATTGATATCACTTTATGAAAAATATTACATTCCACTATATAACAACTTTAAAAGTGAGACTCTGACTCTTCAAACATTCTTTGGAAATTAAATTTTTTATGTCCTGTCAAAAGAAATATCGTATTTAACCATAAAAGAAACCAATATCATTTTATTTGTTGACACAGTATTTTTTAGATTTGATAGAAATAAATTGAAAATACATCTCATGAGATTATGGTAAAGATTTACTGAAAGATAGAATGAATTACTTTAAAAGCGTTGCCATTCACAAAATGAAAACTATTTTAGATGATTTCTTTTAAAATGTTATTTATTTATTTATTTAATTTTTTAATTTCCATTTTGCTTTTTATATAAGAATGTATTTAGTATTAAAACTTTTATTAATTCTTACGTGATTTAAAGACGGACTTCTTTTCTTTTTTCTTTCTTTCTTTCTACTTCTTCTTTTCTTTTTATTATTATTAGTAGTAGTAGTATTATAAAGTAAATAAATATTTTTAAAAATTACTTTATTTTAGTTTTATTTTTTATTTTATTTTTTAGATGAAAGTAAGTTTTTCGAAAACTATATACATTACATTAAACAAGTAATGATTACAATTATAAAATATTTAAAATGAAATTATATAATATTTAAATTGTTTTATTTATAAAAGAGTAATATTCATTAAAGTAATGTAAATTTGAATAGAATTATTCCCTGAGTGTTATTTTAAAATATTAACTTGTGTAATATAACTATCTGTTTTCTATAAGGATACGAAATAAAGATAACTAAAACGAATGAATTATTTTTAAATAATGACTTCGTTCAAGTTTTCTTTGCTAAATTTAGTTAAATTTAGTTTTTTTTTTCTTTTTCTTTTTTTTTTCTCTAAAATTTCTTGTTCGTAAGTCATTACTTGATAACGGAGTGGGAAATTGTGAATTGTATTTGGTATTTGTTATAAATATGCCTATTTCTAACTAATGAGATATATGGTTATAAATATATATATATAGATCCATATTTTTCATGTAAGTTAAGTACATTTCCATAATGTTTCATATAAGTTATCTTAAGTTATTTTTATTTATTTATTTATTTTTTTTTTTTTTACATATTTTCAACTTTTGTATGACTGAGAACATATAATTATAATATCTTATTTACATATAATGGCAGAGCGTTCATAAAAATCTTGTTTCATATGTGAATCTCAGGCATTCTATCACTCAAATAATAGAAAGAAAATGTCAGATATTGTTATTTGAACGTATGAGCTCGATATTTTGATGATTTAAAGCTTTAGAGGAAGTGTAAGAGGAGTTGACATGTTCGGAATATTTTTGAAGACAATTTCGTAATCTCAAAAACCATTAATTAACACAGCACCAGCTAATATTTTGTAAATTTAATATTTTTCCACTTTTACAATTAAAAAATACTTCATTTTGATATAAACTTAAATCTTTTGTTTTTCGTAATAATAATCCTTCTTTTTGTGTTACGATTACTGTGTTGATTTCTTTTGAAATCGAGAGAGATTTTGTTTTGTTGCAGCAATTCTTTTATTTATCTACCTACCAGTTTATTCATCTATCTACATGAAGAAAATATGCCATTGAGATAATTTCCGAAATGCTCAATTAATTCAAACTGAAATTGAACAATAGAAATATCATTTTTTCTTCTTCCTCTTTTTTTTTTTTTTTTTTTTTTTAAGGAGGGCTTAAAAAAATTAAAATTAGAATTGAAAATAAAATAAAATAAAATAAAAACCAAAATAAAAATGCATGTAAGATTGATTTTGCTTAAATTCGATGTAAACATATCCCAAATAAGGGTCTGTTTCAAATTCATTCATGAACGTGATTTGCCATATTGTATCAAAATGACAACCATTTGAATACAATCGACCACTTGAAATCAGACTTCAACATGATATCAGGCTACCGCTTGGAAATGTTTTATCATAGTTTTCGAAGTACTGAATTAATTCGAACCAAAGTACACGAAGAGACAAAAAAAAAAAAAAAAAAAAAATGCTTCACTTGGATATTTTTATTTTCTCTTTTTGCAACCACCAATTTTATCATTTAAAAAGCAAAACAGAATTAATAACTTCGTCCTCTACGTACACATTAGGATTGAGACCAGTGTTAAAAACAAAATGCAGTTGTCAGGAAAATTTTAATTTTAGGAAGTATTTCAAAAATAGAAAGGATACGACAATTAACAACGTCACAAATAGTATTCATTTTAAAATAAAAAAGAAAAAAAAATACGTTAGCATTAGATAGCAAAATAATTAAATTTTAACGAAATTATGACGATATATTTTTATTTATTTATTTATTTAGCGAGATATAAAATTTCTTGGCTGTTTAAACTGGAAATTTGGCTTTAGGCGGCCATATTGCTCATCCAAGCGAGATGACTGCAAGTTAAAAAGCAAAAGCTTAAAAAATTGATTTGCATCATATTCATAACGTAAAAAAGATTTTAAAAAGTGTATAGCTAAATACTTTCTTCAAAAAAGGTGCGGGAACAATTAAACAAAGCAGGTTAAAAAGCAAAAGATCTTCAAAAAGTTCACTATTAAGGAAAAGAATGAAAAAAAAAAAAAAAAAGACTGCCGTTGACCAAAAATTTAAAAAGTATATCAGTTAATTATTGGGTTGAACTGGTTTTCTCTGATGAGTCAAGTTTAATATATTACGTGCTGATGAAAATAGCTACTAGGACTACAAACGTGTGACCGATTTAATGAAAATTTCACTCTTTAAGTAGTCACTCATTCTCCGTACATTATAGTACGGAGGTGCAGAACTTTTCAAGGAGTGGGTTTTTTCCTGCTCAAGGAATCAATTATTTCAAGATGATATTGCACCTTGCTAAAGGGCGTCTGTGGTATGAGATTCAAATTTTTAAATTACCTATCCATTCCCGTCAGCACCTATGATTCTGTAAGTAATCATGTCTTTTTTTAACTTTAAGTTAAATGTCACAAAGAATATCGTAGAATTTCTTTTTTACCAGACATGGAAATAGTCCTAACATCAATCCACACGAATATGTTTAGTCTATACAAAAGTGAGGAGGAAAGGGGAAGGATTAAAACTTTGCAGCCTCTGCAAGAACTAGAAAAAAAAAAATTATGATAATTGGCACAGTGAAATTTCTGAGATTTATATTAAAACACTATATAATATTATGTCATCGCAAATTAAAGCAGTAATTCCATATAAAGGTGGAATTAACCTAACGCATAAATACGTATTTTTATTAAGTGATTGTTTATATCTAACAAATAAATAGTATCAAATAAATACTTTTATTTCATATATTAAAATATACCTTGTTTATTTCATATAATAAATCATAATAGAATACAAGGTATATGTTCATTATATTATGTTTAAAAAGAAAGTTTTATGTAGATTTTTATTCGTAGAGTGTAATAAAGCGAATTTGTAAATCGAAATGTATATTGGTATCATTTCATCTCTTTGGTATTATGCAATCATGATAGTTTTATTTGTTTCAGCCATTAGTTTTGAAGATATTTCAAATAAAAAAAGTATCTGTCAATTTTTCTCTAGTGCGGCTTTTTTTTTCTTTTTCTTTTTCCCTTTGTCATTTAGTGTAGGACTATTAACTTATCTTAATGTATCTTGGATACACTGCAGAAAATAAACTTGTAAAAGTACAGGAAAAATCTGGTAGCTGGGGTGCCAATATTTCTCCGTCAAATGTACAGTTTAAAACCGCAAAATTGTATCACTGACATATATTTTACGCAAAAATCCTGTAAATCAAACAGGTTTTTTGTTAAAAGTACAGTTTTGTTCTGTATATTTGACGGATAAATACTGGCACCCCAGCTGCCAGATTTTTCCTGTACTTTTAACAGATATTTTTTACAGTGATATTATTGCTGGCGAACTTCATCAGACATTTTCTTTCTAAGTGGCGGCCACTTGAAAATTAAAAACTTACATAAGTTAAGTATTTATAAATCGTGTTGCTTAAAATTCCGTATGCGGGTAGCTTATATCAAGTTAGCAAGCAAGTTTATAAATATTTCATCCGTCATTTTGTTTCAAAATTGTGGCCACCGGAAAAAAAAAAAAAAAAAAAAAAAAAAAAAAAGGGGGGGTAATGAAATTTATCTCTAAGGCAATTGAGCATCGTACCATAATCCGTAGGGACTATAGAAGGCGAATGTCAGTGCGAACAATGCCAGATAGTTATAATAAAGTGACTGTTAAATGTATAATATTGTTAACATTTGTTTATAGAGATTAATTACATTGCCTATTATCACACTGTACAAAATAGTTTCTTAAGGTGCCTGTATACCGTCGGAGGTGATTTTTTTTAATAATTGAAAATTTGCCTATTTATGTGCATTATATAATAGAATATAGTAAAAAACAGTGAATAAACTGAAAAAAATATGTAAATTAAAAAAAAAAAAATTAATATTTAGGCTCAAAATACGCATAAAATTTGCGAAAATAAAATCACTTTTACATAACATCATAAGTCAAATTTAAATAAAGATATTTTTATTGTGTAAATTTTATTTAGATTTTTGAAAGCTCCTTAAGGGAGTGAACTACTCTCAAAACTATAACCATGTTATTTAATATTTTAGAGAAGATAATATTTTTACATGCGGAAAAAATCATGAACACACATGACAGTTCATAGCATCTATCGACAAAAAAAAAAAAAAAAAAAAAAAAAAAAAATTAGCTAGATTCATTGTCGTAGTTCAATCCCTAAAATAACTCTTCTATAGTTTTTTGTCAAAGTTTCTAAACGTTTCAATTATAACCTTTGGAGTTATGATGTTTTGAGATAAAACAAAATGCTAAAAGTCTCATTTTGAGAAAAAGCAGAAAACAGACTTAAAGACAAGATTTTACCTATTAAACAAAAAATAATTTAAATAAGTTCCTGTATTATTTCAAAGCTTTCTATTTTCTTTTTTAAATTCATTTTATATTCAGTAACAAATTTTGATGCTTATATTGAGTAAAACATTTATGTAAACAAACATTTCCGGGTCATTTCCGGTTTCAAAAACTGGCGAGTGACTAATATTAAAGTGCCTGTAACTCAAGTTCTCTAAGCAAGATAGAAACAAAATTTAGACTGATTTAGAAAACTAAAATGTCAGGCTCTAATACTTACCCAAAAATAGAAAATCAGAGTTTTGACCGAAAATTGGATTATAAAGGCAGGCAGGCGCCTTAAAAATAAGTATATTATTGTCGCAAAATAACTCTGAAAAAATATATACTTAAATTTGAAAACCCATGTACTCATTTTTGAGTATACTGACATGCTCAGAAATCGGGTTGACCAATAGGATAATTCCAATATCCCCATGTTTGACATGTCAATATACTTAAAAATGAGTACATGTGTTTTCAAATTTAAGTATATATTGTTTCGGAGCTATTTTGAGACTATATACGTATTTTGAAGAAACTATTTTTAATAGTGCAATGCCCATTTAAAGTGACAATTAGAATTCAAATATTTTTTAATGTTTGAATTTTTTTTTCAATCATAGCACTAATACCTTTAAATGTACAAGTATTTATGTCGTAAGATTTGTATATAATTCACAGCGTCATTAATTCTAAAGAGTACTTTATTGTTTCCAAAATTCAAAATAGCCAAAGCATATTTATAAGATGTGTCAGCATTAACCCAATTCATTTGTTGTGCTTGTATGACCTTAAAATATGCAATTGCTTTAATTTATAATATATATTGACATAAATTCATGTTAAAAACAGTATTGATAATTATTGCTATTTAATAAAATAATAATAATAATAATAATAAACTTATAAAGTCATTAATGATGCAAACACTTTTTAACTGCTGTATACATTTTTGCTAAATATTGGGAGTTTTTTTTTTTTTTTTTTTTTTTTTTGTTGTTGTTGTTGTTGTTGTTGTTTTTCAAAGTTTGGGTTCAATTTCAGAAGCAACGGTATTTTCAGAAATTTAAGTCATTATAATTCTTGGATTACCTCTGAAAATTTTATGACAAGGATCACTCACGAACTGTGGCACACAGATGTTAACTAAACTTTATTGGTAGTTAATGAATAAGAAGATGTACACTCCTACCAATTTACATCGGCAAACGTGAACAGAAGTGCTGGTGTTTGAAGTTGGAACTATTTTTTTTCCAATAATGTGACGTCATTCAATTTCTCTATTTGAATTTTCTATTTTTTCCCCCGCCAAGCACGTACTGTTGATTAATTTATTTTTATTCTATTTCACATTGCTTGCAAGAAAGAATGCAGACGTATCTGTTTGTAAAATTCTACCGAAATATATAGCTAAAAATATCCACTCGCCACATATTATTAATTGCTTGATACACTCTATGTTACCATGATATATAATGAAATAAGAATAAAATAAACTATTAAAACTTCTAATTGAAATTTCTTTTATACAAAAATACAATGTAATTTTTAAATGATTTAAAGAAATTGATTTCTAAAGCGAGAAAACTATACACGTACAGACGATTAAAAAGTGCAATTTAAATAAATAAACCAACAGCGCGTGTTTGATGGGGGAAAAATAGAAAAGTCAAATAAATAAATTGAATAAAATCACAAAATTAGAAAAAAAAAAATTCAACTTCGAACAACAATGTCTTTTTTGAAGCAACATTTGCCGATACAAATTGGTAATAGTGTATATTTTCATATCCTTTTGCCACATCTGTAAATTTTGGTTACAATCGGTGTGTCACAGTTCATAAGTGCTCTTTGTGAGTGATTATTGATAAATCTATTGTATTTTGCTAAAAAAAAAAATACTATCCCTACTATGGCGTCAGTCATTTTTAGTAGACTACAGTTAACTCAATTTAATATGCATGCTGATACGCCGTATGCGAACTCCTCCAAGGAGCAGAATATAGATTTATTTAAGGATGAGTTGCACCCAATTAGATTCTGTTTAGTAGAATTACAAAGTTAATAAAGTCTCAAAGTGTAATCCACTGAATAAGAGTTTGCTACAATCATAATTTTCATGAATCGCGAATCAGTTGGTCACTTAGAGAGGTTAGTATAGAATATAACTAAAATCCTCACGATCTAGTCAGAAATTAGATTTTCAATCAACGCAAAAAATAATTTACAGACGGAGCATTTTTAAGAAATTTATTTGCATATATCACTCATGGGCTGCAATAGCGGCACAAATCAGAAAATCATATTTTTCATAAGTTTTCATTGGTATGGAAATACATAGAACATACTTTAATTTAAACATACATCATACTAAATATATTGGATTATTTGTGCGTCAATATTGATGCTTATAAGGAAATATATTTTCACTTTCAGAGCGGTGCTTTATTATGACCACCTTGCAGTTTTATCTACTTTGATGTTTTTGCGTCACAGTGTTGCCGCTAGAGGGCTAGGGTAGTTTAGAAATAGGAAGCTGAGTTCCTGCGACAATATAGGTAAACTGCTTGTGAATATTTCTGAGTTGTAGTTTTATTGCAGCTACTGAGCAGTATATTAAGCATTACAAATACAAAAATTTCAAAGTAAAGGTATAAAAACTGCTCTTCCTGTTTAAAAATCCAAATTTTCTTGTGAATAAAAACAATAGAATAAACAGTTGATGAAAACAGATAATTGCTTGGAAATGCTGCTTCATATATATACTGAATGGCTCTTTCTTGCGGAATAGTCACAACTGTTAATGGATTTTGAAAATTCCTTCAAAATTATTGAAATTATTATAGGTTATACCAAGTAGAAAAAAAATATATATTTATATAAATACCTTAAAACTTTTGCTTATTTTGTACTGATAAGAAAACAATATATATATATATATATATACTACTCCGATTCAAAAAATTAGAATAATGAAAAGAAATATGGTCAAGGGAAATGAAAATCGAATTTATCAAATAAATAATCAACAATATCAAATATAAAGTACTAAAATATGAATCTGCATATTTTGCAGATTATAAAAATGTAAACACATTACAATGAAATAGAAAATATATTTAAATCAGCTAACAACAAAAAATTCAAAATATTAGAATACTTTCTAACATGGTTCAAAAAATTAGAATAATGAAAATATATTGAACATAATTTAAACTCTAAGTATTTTTACTTGCTAATCAGTACTTTGTTGCATAACCCTTAGCTTTAATGACAGCTCTTAAACGTTTTGGCATGTTTTTAACTAAAGGTTCACAATCTTTTTTATCCAAATTCGCCCATATGCTCTTTATACTAGAAATAAGTTCTTTTTTGTCTCTAGGCGCAACTTCTTGAAGTCGTTTCTTCATAATTCCCCACAAATTCTCGATAGGATTTAGATCGGGTGAGTTTGCAGGCGAAGGGAGTACAGGTATGTCCTTCTCTTTGAGCCATTTAGTTGTTGATTTGGAAGTGTGGGGAGAAGCTGAATCTTGCTGAAACAAGAAATCGTCATCACATAAATCCTCAGCTGAAGGAATCATGAAATGTTCAAGAATTTCTTGATAGACTTCTGAATTGACTGTTGTGGAAACAATACACAACCTGCCTGGGCCTTCAGCAGTCATGCAGCCCCATACCATAACAGAGGTCGCAAATTTAAACGAACGTTTTAAACATTCTTTCTTATAAGCTTCATGTTTGAGTCTCCAGACACGTATACCTTGATTTCCGTGAGACACACAAAACACACTTTCATCGCTGAAAAGTATCTTTTTCCAATCGTCGTGATCCCAAAATAGCCTTTGTTTACACCATTTAACTCTAGCAGCCCTTTGCTTAGATGATAAGAATGGCTTTATCTTAGGCACACGTGATCTAAAACCTAATTTGCGAAGTCGTCGTAGTGTTGTAGATTTGGAGACATTTATACCCATTTCTTTCCATTTTCTATGCGCATATCTCACACTCCGAAAACGATGTTTCTTCACAATCTTTTTCAATTGCCTTTCATCTCTTCTTGAAGTTACTGGCTTTCGACCACTTTTAAAGTGTTTATTTTGAAAACACTTATTATTAGAATATTCTCTCAAAACTCTACTCACACTTGCTTGAGAGCACGTCACTTCTTTTGCTATAAAAAGTTGTGTTTTTCCTATTTCGTGCAAGTACACAATACGATATTTCACAGCCTCAGATAAATCGCTCTTTCGTCCCATATTAAGCAAATACTACGCTACAATCAAATGCCAAACGACTTTTCATTTTCAACGGAGCACATTTTATAGTCCCACAGATGTTAATCTCGCAGCCGTTCTCTCAACTTATAAGAAAAATTTGAATATTCTAATTTTTTGAACCATGCTATCGAGGTATTCTATTTCTTTGAATTATTCTAATATTTTTTAAATAGTTAATTATTAATATATCAGATAAAAATAAATATTTATGTTATATTTATAAACGCTCTGAAGATAATTAGATATTTTTAATATATTTTTTCCTGGACGCAGTATGCAAATTGACGCGTTAGCAACATCAAACTCATTCTTTTTTACATTATTCTAATTTTTTGAATCGGAGTAGTATATATATATATATATATATGTGTGTGTGTGTGTGTGTGTGTGTGTGTGTGTGTGTGTGTGTGTATAAATTTACAAAAATATGAATATTTAGAAAAGTTGCATAAGAAAATTTAATTATTGGTTTTGAAGTATTTGATATTTGATTTTGATTTTGAAATTTTGAACCGCTCTGAGAGCTGGAAATGCAGTTCTTCCTACTAAAATTCTACACTCTTGTTTCTCAATTAAAATAACAGCCCTTATTTATTTATTTATTTATTTATTTATTTTTTATAAACATTTATAAAGAACTAATAATATGAGAGTTACAGATTCTCATGGACTCCAAAAATATAATAAGACATAGAAAAATCTAACCCTATAAAACAATTAAATCGTTGTATAGCTTATTTACTGCATCAAACTTAACTAAAAAGATAATACTTAAAAAAATATTTTTCAGGTATTCACAGCATATTAAAGACATTAACATAATTTATCAGAATATACTTAAAATTTTAATGCTTAAGAAGTCTAAAAAAATTTTAAGCATTCTATAATCATTTTGTTTTAGTTAGGAGGATTTTTTTTACTTCCATTAGCCTATATATATATATACTATCGTAGGTAATGGAAGTATTGTTTTCCGTCCAAAAATTCGATATCGAGTTTTCACCTGATTTACACGTTTTAAGGTCTCCTGAGTACAAAAAAGTAGTTTTTGGCAATTGGTCATTGTGTGTGTATGTGCATGAGTATGTATGTGCGGAATCTTCTGGTTATCATACCTCCGAAACTAGTATATAACTACGAAACTTCAGAATTAAAACAGGTCTAGTGTACAGATGAGTTTTTTCAGATTTTGGTACAAATTTAAAAACCGGAAGTGGAACACCAGAAACGGGAAGAGGAACCATAAGTCCGTATCTCAAAAACGGCTCTAACGATTTTCTTCAAATTAGCTATATAAACGCTCTATTAGATGTCCTTTCGAGCAATATAGTTGGTTGGTTCAAGAAAAAAGATAGATGTCCTGTATAAGCAGCTCAATTTCAGGTCTTGCAAGTGTATTCCTTCAAAAACGGCTGCACAATTTTTTTTTCAAACTCGCCAAATTAACCCCCTTTTAAATATCCTTTTGTGTGTAATTTTTGTTTTCCGGTCAATAATTGAATATGCGAAGTTTTGGTAAAAGTTAGTAGCTCAAAAATGTATCTAACAATTTTCAAGAAAATTGTTAGATCCATTTTAGACATACTTTCCCATGTATTACGTAGTTATTACAGGAAAAATAACAGTCATCCTGCTTAGGTAGGTCAGTTTTAGATCTCGGAAATTGGTGTTTCAAGTACTAACTCTACCATTTTTTTTTCTTATTTTTTAATTCGCTATGTAAACTTTGTTTTATATGTCTTTAAATATGTATCAAGATTCTCTTACTGGAAAAACTTTAGGTTTCTACTTCGTTAGGACAATTGCAGGTCTTCTAATCACATTATCTTCAAAAAATGCATATAATACGTGTAATAGTGGGTAATGGAAGGTTGTGGTTGTTTCACACAATATTTATTTTTAATTTTTTTTTTAAATAGACGATATTTATATATTCCAGAACTGTGATCGTCATTTAAATACTGCACGTAATATTAGGTCTATAGAGACGTTGATTCAAAAAAAAAAATTCAGAATCTATTTCAAATTACAAATAAAGATTGTTTAACTACATGGATTAAAAAAAGAAAAAATGAAGCACTTAGAAAATTAATTTCCAAAATTAAAATATTACTATAGTCATTTTTCAATTAAATTATTTACGGATTTATTAAATTATTTAGCAATTTATTAGATTATTCACCGTTTCAATAAAGTTATTTACCGATTATATAAATCTGAATGAACTTCTAAATTTGATTATTAAAAATCAAAACCATTTGGCGTGTAAATGGCTTTAAGGCAAATGTTAAGTTTCTGTAAAAATATAAAGTCTTATTTTTGCTTAATTGCAGAAATAGTATTTTAATTTTCTGTAAATTTTATGAACTGCGCTATTTTTAATGACTATTCTTTCTCCTGTCTCAATTATTTTAAGTACTTTCTTATATTCTGTTTTAATTTGCTTTCAAAATAAATATTTTATCGTAAATTTAGTAGAGACGTTTTCATTATTTTTACTTTCCGAACACTATAGTGAGGAAAGTATTGTAATCATGTCAAAAATCCGAATTCGAGATTTTGATGTTTCTATACGTTTTGAGGTCCCCTGAGTCCGTTTTCACTATTTTTACGATGATGTATGTATGTGTGTGTGTATGTGTGTATGTATGTGTGTATGTGTGTATGTCTGTGGGTGAACACGCTAGCGTCTAAACGCTTCGTTCGATTAACCTGAAAGTTGGTACGCATATTGTAAGTCACCATAGTACGAACCCTATAGATTTTGGTGAATCTAGCACTTATAGTTTTTTTACAGGGACACAAAGAAAAATTCTTTATCATTATGGCCTATGGGAGCAAAATCTTAAAAGTGCGATAGCATCTAAACGCCTTATTCAATTGAGCAAACCTTTTATACACATATTATAGATCACAAATACTCAATCTGTATAGATTTTGGAGAATCTAGCACTTATAGTTTTTTTACAGGGACACAAAGAAAAATTCTTTATCATTATGCCTATGGGGCCAAATTTTTAAAAATGTGATAGTGTCTAAACGCCTTATTAATCCGAGCAAAAAAATTGTACACATGTTATAGATCACAGTTGAACTAAGTGTATAGATTTTGGTGAATCTAGCACTTACAGTTTTGTTACAGGGACACAAAGAAAAATTCTTTATCATTATGGCCTATGGGACTAAATTTTTAAAATTACGATAGCATCTAAACGCCTTATTGAATTGAGCTGAAAATTTATATGAGTATTATAAATCACTGTTGCACTAACTATAAGCATTTTGGTGAATGTAGCATTTATAAGTTTTTACAGGGACACAACGAAAATTTCTTTGTCATTATGATCTATGGGCTCAAAGTTCAGTAGCGTTAAATAAAACAACGTGTAATAGATGGAGAAAAATACTCAAACACTCTATTATGGTTTTCTCTCTTTTGTTTGTTTAACAACTACTCTTTCTTTACTTTATCTACAAAACTGTTAATTACTCAATGTTCGGAAAGTCGAGTGGAGTCACTCCAGATTTTTTGTTTTCGCACGTTAGATGATTTATAGTTAATGGATATACCATCATACGAAATCATATATATGTATATATATATATATATATATATAATTTGAATAATTTATTATAATTGTAACACTCAGCAGACAAAGGATAGATGAAGATACCAATATAAAATTAAATTTAGATTTATTTCGAATCAATTTACTTTTGTCATTTTCAAAGGAATAGTGTTGGTATGTCAAACATCCATTTAAATGCCAAATTTAATAAGCAAAAATTAATAATTTAATAAAATTATTTAAGAAATGCATAATTTTATTAATAGGAATAAAAATTGAAATTACACAATTGCTTAAGTGGATTAGCAGCTGTAGTCAAAGTGTATGTAATTTTTAGATTAGTGTTAATGCCAAATTAGGCCAATATTTGTATATATTTAATTATATTTACAATAAGTAGTAAATTTAAGATTGTTTAAGTTCTTTATATATATGCATAGAACCTTTCTCCTTAAATTTATATTAAAAATATGCATGCATGTCTTTTCTGGTCTGAAGCAAGTAGATGATTTTGTAACAAAAGATATAATAATAAAATATCATTTTACAAAATAATAATAATAATAATAATAATAATAATAATAATAATAAATAAATAAATAAATAGAATAAAAACATAAAAACGTAAATATATATACAATTTTTCTACTTATTTTTTTTTTTTAATTATCCTCTTATTGTTTGCATAATACAAAAGAAACAAATCTAATTAACTTATCTCTTTTCTTATCTGGTAAATTATTGCTTTCATTTTGTATTATATTTTAGATTCCGTGGCTTCATTTACATACACTTTCTAATTTGAGCATTTTTATCAATAAATTTTGCGGAAAGGGTAAAAATGTTTTGTTTGTGCGTACGAAAGTAAATAAAATATATAAATTTTAAATTGTCATATTATGATAAGGTGTACCATGATAATGTATATTGAAAAGTTCAAAAAACTCTGTTCAGTTAAAATTATATTTTCCTGATTAGAATTTAGAGTTAGTATAAAGAATATATATTTATATATATATACATTTACTTATTGCTCCTTCAACAATTATCACGAAAAGTAAAATTTTCTCAATATTTTTTAAATATTTCAATTCTTAAATATTTTTGTTTATTATTCTGTTTATAATTATTTACTTTATTAAATAATCTTAGGCATAAACGAAATTAATATATGGAAATTATTACAAAAATAAGTGCATTATACATAAAAGGAAGAAAGAAAAGAAAATAGAAAAGAAAAGAAAATAGAAAATGCAAAAAAAAAAAAAAAAAAAAAAAAGAAACATTCGATTCGGACCGGAACAAATAAGCACAACTATTCATAAAGTACCGAAAGTATGTATGAGCGCAGCACAGAAGCATAAAGTTTAGTACTGCCATTACTATTATTTCACATTATTATTATAAATTTATACTGCTTTTTCTACTAGAGTTTTATTTCAAAGTGTTTTCCAAAAGAAATGCTGTAATTTTATTGAATAATGGATTTAGGTGAGAATTGTTTTTCTCGATTTTTTAAAACCAATATCATAGATTAAACTATGTAAACTATGTAAACAAAAGGAAATGAAGTAAAATTTTATTTGTGGTTCCATAATGTAAAAAATCTTTATAGTAAAAATAACTTTAATTCTTGGGAGGAACGCTTCAAACTGACGTCATACCTACAACAATAATTTTAAATAAATCTAGTGTAGTTATATCTGTGTTTCAAAACGAATAAAATAATTAACAAAGTAAAGTTATAGTTTCAGCATAATTCTTTTAAAATATGCAGTTTCATTATTATTATATTTGTTTTACATAAAATTCGTGTTGTTATTACGTAGTTTTCTTTCTTTCTTTCTTTTTTTTAGCCAGTTCTGTTAGCCGTTCCGATTTTTTGGACACTTTTTTAAAAAATAACTAGGGGGCTCTGCCCCGTGCTCGCTCTGCTCACCAGACAACGAGGGGGGCTTCTCCTCCCCCAGACTCACTTTACTTATTAATACATGAAGAAATATGCTTGCCTATTCGCTGCTTTGCATTTCACTGAATAGTGATGTTAATAGTGCATAACACAAGACAAAAGTATAAAAATATTATAA
The DNA here is from genome assembly GCA_963930645.1 of Salticus scenicus. Classification (NCBI taxonomy): domain Eukaryota; kingdom Metazoa; phylum Arthropoda; class Arachnida; order Araneae; family Salticidae; genus Salticus; species Salticus scenicus. The sequence continues at coordinate 69,250,938 of OZ005656.1, read as the reverse complement.
AAACCATATATATCTTTGTCAAATGAAAATACCCAATGTTTAATACCATATTATTTATTTTAATTTATTTTTATGAAAACTATGCTAAATATAATTTTTTTTTCAATAGAAAGCAATTCGTAATATCTAGCGTTACAGCTTTAGTGTATGACCATTTTTATTTCTTTTTTACAAACATCGATCCGGACTCCGGTACCCCAGTCAGTAGAGCGCCAAACTCATAATTGGAAGATTGCGGGTTCGATACTCAAGCCAGCCAAAGACCATCGTGAACACTAATGGTGACTAGTGCACACAATGTTCGTCGTGGCCGCAAAGTCCTCCCTGTTTCCATAAAAATTATACCTCTGGGAATCACCGAAGCGGAAGAGCCATACCCTCCATGGAGGATCAAAATTGTGATGGCATGTCTCCGGAACATCTCTAGGGGAGCGTCCTAGACCGTCGTCAATTACTCATAGTGCAGTACTGGTACGACGTCAAACCCAACCTACCTACATACCTAAAACCATGGTTCATATTTTAATTTTTCCGTGTAAACTGACTTCATGACAGAAAAACAACGTCATAAGAGAACCTTTTTCAAAGTGGCAAATAGAGTACCTTCATAAACACGTCGTTTTTAGTTAATAATTCCTTTAATGAAAATGATAGAAATTTCTAAGAAGCTTGAAGTGTCTTCCTTGGAGTATTCGGGAGACATCGATAACTCTCATGCCGCGAAGAACCCTGCACACCATGAGAAGATTTTGTCACAGGCAAAAAAAAAATTGACGCCAGCGACAGTATTGAATTTCATTTCCACGTTCAGATAAATCACAACTATTAAACAGGTTATCGGTTTCTAAAAACTGATTTTTTAAAATTTGATTGTTATTTTGAAGCTGTTAAATGGGTATTTTCTCAATGTGAATATGTATCAGTTAAGCAGTCATAATTTGGCTGAATTTCCCACAGAATAACAATATCTTTTGCATCTGCCGACGATCCGTAGAAAATCTTGGGCGAAATAATCGCACAAAAACAAATTTACAATTCAACATTTTCGTACCCACTAATACAAAAATAAATCTTAAAATAAGCAAGAAAACAGTGTATAGAAAACTTTTGTAAATGATTCGGTACAAAAACATTTTAATGTTTAATAAACATTTAACGTATATTTGCAAACAAAATGTTGTATAAAAATTATTTTGCACAAAAGCAATTTTTAACTATTTAATTATATTAAGTCCCGAAACTTAAAAAGAATTTCAGAGAAAGAGAACATTAACGGAAAAAGGTATGAATTTTAAATATAAATAATATAAATTCCCTATACATAAAGTATAATATAAAATTTTTCCTAACTTGCAAATTTTTTAACCGCTGACATTGCAATTTCCTACTTCTGGTGCAAGAAAGTAAAAATGCATCTCATGAGAATTCAGCGTACATAGACCGAAAGTTTGAACAAACCGTAACCAATGAAATAATGTAGATAAAAATCTCCCAGATTACTTTCCTCAAATAAAGATGCTTTAACATTTATCTTCAGATTTTTTTTCTTTTTTCAATGGAACTACTTAAAAACGAACATAATTTAATTCCCAAAAGTATGGGAGATAAAGCCATCTTTTGGTTCTAAAGATATAACTTTTTACATATTATGAATGATAATATAATGATACAGATTTAAAAAGAGGAAAATTAAAGAAAACGCAATTAAAAAAAATGTGTTTAATTTAGATTACAAAATTAAACAGAATCTGATAACATTTATTTCAGTAATGTTTCAGTAATGTTAAATGGTTTTGTCTTTTTTTTTTTTTTTTTTTTTTTTTTTTGTTTGTGGGACAGTGATTTTAAAATAGAGATATCTGTATTTCTGTATGTTATATAAAATGGGAAAAACATGACATTTTTTAAGTAATGTTATATACATACACGCGTACATACATACATATATATATATAGGAAATTAACTAAATATAATTATTTAAATCAAATTGGAGTGTACAGGTTGATATTTTTATTTATTACCAACTATGTGAAAAATACCAGAGCCGGGAATCGAACCCGGGCCCTCCGCTTAACGCACGGATGCTCTACCACTGAGCTACCCTGGCCGATAACCAGCTAGGCATTTCTCACATAATATACGTTGGCAAAGTCACCGAGTCTGCAAACGCAGATATATCAGGTGAGACAATAATAATCGTAGCACAACTCCATAGACCACGATATTTCAATTTAGAAATTTTTATTCATGAACTCATCAACCGTGAATATTTATTTAAATCAAATTGGAGTGTACAGTCACATAATATACGTTGGCAAAGTCACGAGAGAAATGTGAGAAATGCCTAGCTGGTTATCGGCCAGGGTAGCTCAGTGGTAGAGCATCCGTGCGTTAAGCGGAGGGCCCGGGTTCGATTCCCGGCTCTGGTATTTTTCACATAGTTGGTAATAAATAAAAATATCAACCTGTACACTCCAATTTGATTTAAATAAATATTCACGGTTGATGAGTTCATGAATAAAAATTTCTAAATATAATTATTTTGTTTTAAATATTTTAACATATTTTAAAGATATGATTACTTTCTGAGCACAAATCTACATAAATATATAAATACATTTTTACATTAACTAGCGCAGCAGACGGCAAACTCGTTATTCAACAGAGCCAAATTTCACCAGTACACGATTAACGTATTTTTTGAGAGCCTTTTTTTTTTTTTTTTTTTTTACTTGATAGATTAATTGTTTAGGAAATGCTTGATAGGTTAGTATGTTGTTATTAACATAATTATGATACCCTTAAGCTGACCTTTGTTAAAAATGCTCTCAATCTAATTGAAGTATATTAGCTGAAGTCAACCCCTTCCAATTTTTCCATTCTTGTTCATTTAGTATACATGCACATATACCTTTCTACATATATGTATATGTATTTTTTTACACTTGTAGTCGTACATGGATCTTCTATACCCCTTTCTCAATTTTCGACGGTGCATTTTACTTTCTTACACAAAGCTCCCTAAAACAAACTTAAAATTTAAAAATAATAATAATAATATTAAGTTTTAAATTATAAGTACGTAAAATAAAACTTGATAACATACTTAATGTATCAGTGAGTGACCAACCCACAATTGCAGCTTTTATTCAAAAAGACGATTTCTCAATTTACTCGATGTTTGAAATTAATTTCCGCTTGAGCTTGAAAATTAATTTTCGCATGAATATACAGACCCAAATAACGAAAGAATAGCAAACGCTAGTTTTATTTAAATTATTGTGTGAATCAAGAACACTATTGCAGTGTTGAAATTTAACATAACTTTCTTCAGGTCTTTCTTCAGGTCTTTCAAAAGAGACCACTTGTGTTATGAACTAAGTTCATATTAGTTTCTTTCCAATATAATAAGCACAAAAATGTTCAAATTTCGAGCTGTACAACTATTTTTTTTTTTTTAATTCGACAGTTGAATTCTAAAGTTTCTAATGTCAACATTAAAGGAAGAAAATACTAATCCTGTTAGAGTCAGCATTAAGAAATATTTTAAGGAAGGCAAACGTCACTTCGCTATTTTTAAATTCTTGAGACCCATTGAGAAAAGTTTTCCTCAATGGGAAGTGTTCTTTTGAATTAGCAAATGTTAATATCAGAATTAATTATTTTAAGATGTTTCAATAAGCTTGGAAAATAGTTTCTTTTTCAAAATCTTAAGTACACAAAGCATTTCTTGATAAATAATGATATAGTATGTAAATATCTCCTGATTAATTTTCTCTTTCAAAATAGCAACAAACTCGACTTTCACGTCGGTCATAGCTTTAAACCTGTCTGTTTAATTCAGTCAAGTTTATTGAGTGGAGTATAATATTTTTGAAAGTACTCAAGTACAGCGCTTACTATATCCACTTTACGTATTTTAACTTTGTGCGGTAATGATCATGACAATTTTTTAGGACCTGTAGGTGAAATAAACGGCACAAAAAATAAAACTTTCACAGTATAATTTATGTTTCAAGATTTGTCAACTAATACTGATAAAACTGAAATAAATTTAAAATCTTCTAGCTACTGATTAGTTTTATTCGAAAACATTTTGACTGTTCTATCTTTCACTGTTTAAGAAGAAAACGGCATTTCCCTTTTTTTTTTTTTTTTTTTTGGCATAAAATTTTGCATAAAATTTGGCATAAAATTTGGCATAATTTTCCTTGTTCTTAAAATCTCAAATTCGGAGGCATATATGAATTACAATTTTATGTATCTGCTGTCTGTGCATGTTTTACGTTTCATGTCGGTTTTCGACAAATCACAAAACTTGCAATATTAATACTGTTGGGGGATTTCATCCGGTAATTAAATACAAAATTTGATTTTTTTTACTCTTCTAAAGCTCCACAACTGCTTTCTTCCTTGCGCTACTGGCAAGATAATTAATGCTAAATGTTCAATTATAATCATTTCGTTGTCAAATGTCTCTCCAAATTTGATTTTTTGTTATGATCCAATTTTTCCTTCCAGATGACAGGGTGGAAGATCATTTATGTTTTAACCGAAGACACAAAAGTCTCGGTTCATTGAATTTCAAAATTCACGATTTTGTCTTCTACTAAATTTTTATTGCACTGTACGTACGCACCCTCACATGGTATTTTGTGTAAGAGCCATACTCAATAGGCTGAAGAGACGAAAGTGGCCCGCGAGCCGCAGTTTTTTACCGTTATTATTATGTAAATGTCGAGTGAATATAAATGGAATAAGTAATTATTAAACATAACAGAGCGAGGATGTTTTTAATTTGTCTTGTTAATACTTATATTTTACAGGGTAACTTAACATGAGAGAGAGAATATTTTGTAGTTTATATGTAAAATTATAATTTATTCTATTTTACTGCCGTTAGATATTTGAATTTGATAATATGGTTATCACACAATTATATTATCATTGTATCCTTAACCCAAGCAGCACAGAAACGTTCTCTGAACGTTCAAAAATTGTTCTGCAAACACGTTCTAAGAACGTTCACTTTGAACGTGTTATAGACGTCTATTTGTCCATCTTGAAGACGTACAATAGTACGGTTCAGAGAACGTTCAATGAACGTGTAGCAATCACCATCGGTGTTATAAAAACGTTCTCAGAACGTTCTACGTATACGGTCTCAGAACGTTCTAAACGTTTTTAGAACGTTTTCAGAACGTTCTAGAAAACGTACTGTAAACGTTCTAAAATAGTGTAGTCAAAAAAAAAAATGTGACGTCATTATAAAAAAATCACCTCAGTACGGGCATTTAGAAGTAAAATGTACATAGCTGATGACGAATAATGATACAACACATGAACAGGGATATGAATTACTTTTTTTTTTTCAATTCAAATAATGTTTGAGAAATTTTAACATACTTGCTATTCCTTTAATTTTAACGTATATGCATGAAAAATTCTATATTCTATGACAGTTTTCCCCAAAAAGTGTCATAACGTCTTTTTATCCCTTAAAAAATTTCTTAAATCTTTGCATTTTTAAAATATTTCTTTTTTCCCCCGAATCTGAAGATAATGAAGTTATAGTATTAATTAAAAAACTTTGAATAAACACAATGAAATGCAAGAACTCGCACCAACTGTTTTGCGTCAAAAGAAGACACAACCCTTCATCAGGCGAACAATGTAGGCGCGAGAACTGCAAACAAGCACGTTGAGTGTGTTGAATGCGTTGCCGCTTTGTTTATAGCAGCCGTGCTTTGTTTGTAGCAGTCGCGAGTTCTTGCATTTTATGGTGTTTATTCAAAGTTTCGTAATTAATACTATAACGTCATTATCTTCAGATTAGGGGAAAAAAGAAATTTTTTTAAAATGCAAAAATTTAAGGAATTTTTTAAGGGATATAGAGCTGTTATGACACTTTTTGGGAATTACTGTCATAAAATATGGAATTTTTCATACATATACGTTGAAATTAAAGAAATAGTAAGTATGTTAAATTTTCTCAAACATTATTTGAATTAAAAAAAAAAAAGTAATTTATATCCCCGTTGCTGTGTTGTATCATTATTCTTCATCTGCTATGTACAACTAAACTCTTGAATCATTTTGCTTGTTTTAATCCTTGTGATTCCGAATGCGTCATCCTATGATTAATGTTTGTTTTTCATGGTTGTTTTCTGTTTGATTCTCTGATTTCTTGAACTAAATAATTTATTCCAATTTTTTCTTCATTTTTAACTTCAATTAATTTCTTGTACGATAGGGTGCCCGCTAGCAATTTGCTATTATAGCTGCAAACGAACGAAATCGTACATTAAAGCTCAACGACGAGTCACCCCTGACGAATTTTTTTTTCTACCGTTCTAAGCTTTTCCTTAAAAAAAAAAAATGTTCAAAATGATGTCTTAATTTTTTATTTTCTCGTTGCTTGTTTGTATCTTTTGATTTGAGTTTCATGTGGTTTTTACGCACCGGTAAAATTATTAAAATTGCAACTTACAATATAGGTATAAATTTATGATTAGACTGAAGTAAAATAAAATAAAAATCAATAAATAAAAATTAAATGCTTCAATAAATCACAATCAGTCTCCCCATGTTATTTAAATTTCTTGTAATTTCCTTCTCATTGTTCTATGTAGTTTCAGTGATCTTATATCGGCTGCTTGGCTTTAACTAAGATTAAAAATTCATTTATACTATTTTTTTTTTTTTTTTTAAATACAGGGTGCAAAGCATAGTCACGAGAATACCTTTATCTCCGCAACTCTTGGTCGCAAATATATAGTTTCAGTTACAAAATGTTTTAAAAAATATGAGCACTTACTTTTTGCTTACTTTTTTTTTTTTTTTTTTTTTTTTTGTAAATACATTTTCTTATTGGAGGACATCTGAGAACAATTGTTGCGCAAATAAAGGCCTGCTCTCGACTTTGCACCCTGTATATTCTAAACATTTCTGGGTACTACTTTGTAAGTCCATGGATAGTTTATAAATATATTTGAATGCTTAAGTTCATAGAAAGTTTTAATATTTCAACATAAAAAATAATTTCGAAAATGAATGTACCAATACACCGCTAAAATAATATATAATTGAGTTTAGAATATATTGTTAATTTATAATAATAAGAAATTGAAACGAAAAATTAAAAATTAGTTAGAAGGAAGAAATTTAAAAAATTTCCAAATACTTAAATATATAAATATTTTTTTAATCAAAATATTTTTCTAAAATATTTAACATACTTCATATTTTTAAATTTCAGTGCAAGTGTGTATACATATTTTCAGTTTACAGCAGCAGTTTACAAAAATGATGTTTGCAGGTATTTAAATTTATTCCACATGGCAATGTAATTGGTATTCCAAAACTTGGTGATCCAAAAGTTTTGGTGATCCAAAACTTGACTTTTGGGGGGGGGGCTAAGATTTTTCAAAGTGTTATTCTAGACCAATAAAAAACTTACAATTGCAATATTCAATTGTGAATGTTTTTTTTTTTTGGGGGGGGGCTTCAGACCCCCTAGCCCCCCCCCCTTAAATCCGCCACTGGGACCCTCGTGTAGTTAGTTTGTTTTAATCCTAACACCAACATTCAATGAACATTACGAAATCAAAACTGAATCTGGGCATTTTGTCCTATTCGTAATAATCTCACTGAGACAGAACGTTTTATGACGGTGTTACATTTAAACGTTTTGTATAGAACTGAAATTGTACGTTTTATGGAAGGTACAATGCACACTTTTTTTGAACGTTCTAAATAATACCATTTTTGAACGTCTAATGGAACGTTCTTTTGACACGAAACACGGTGTTTGAACTATTGTAACCGTTATTAGACGTACAAAGAACGTTCCGGTGCTACTTGGGAACCCATTAAACGTCGCTATATGAATCCCGCCGATAAATGTTGAATTTTCATATGTTTTGGGTTTCAATATACTTTTCTAATCATATGTAGTTTAAATAATTATTTTCTTTTTATTTTGTCAAATGATATGGTTCCAAAATGGGATACTTGGCACCTATAATGGGAGTAACATAGATGTAGCTAAATCGCAAAACCCTTTTAAATTAGTTTTCTTGATCCCTGTTTCTTATAACTGTTTGTGTTTCTCATGTTCGATATTTCTAAACCCTGTCACTTAAACAAGTTATATTTGGTGACTGTTTTTAGAGTAAGTTATTTTTGCTGATTGAACGTATTATGCAGTAAAAACAGGTATTTTTTCTGATTAATTGAATATATATATATATATATATATATATATATATATATATATATATACATATATATATAGGATTTTCATCACAAACTTTTTAGGGGAAAAAAACGAAACTGGGTACTTAAATATTTAAAGAAAAAAATATTTATTTTAATTACTTGTAGACAGATAATAATAATAGTAATAATCAAATGCTCCAAAAGTGAGAGACTGGCACGTTATGGGTTAAAATGATTAATATAACGAAAGTGAGGGTTCTAAGTTCGGAATTGTCTATTTATATAATTTTTATTTTACTTTATTTAAAAATAATCATTATAGGAAAATGAAAAATAATATTATATCCAATTATTTCGAATTCATATCTGTTATATTGAAACGATAATTATTAATATTATTTGCGAAAATATTGTCAAACTACACTATGTGTTATTTTTAGTCAAATAATACAAATTATGAGAAATTATAAGACTTCTTAAGAAATAAATAAATAAATGTTGATACACATGAATTTATATGTTTAAGCTTTACAAAAAAAGAAAGAAAGAAAGAAAAAGAAAAGGGAAAGAATATGTGGTATTTGAAGAGTTTTCTTAATTCCCTCTTTTATTTGTCACAATAGACTTTATAAAAGATTAGTTTCATTGGGAAGAATTAAATTTTATTTTTCTGTTAAGATACACTTTTTTACAAATCCCAAAGGAAAATTTTATTTATATTTAAAACAAGCCTTGGAACTATATTGAATTATAATGTCTCCATGGGAATAGCATATACTCTGAAGTAAGTATTCCATTCTAATTAAATTAAGAGAAAGGAGAATATTTTTATTCATTCTAGTTTGAAATAGTTTCAACTGAGAGTTAGTCTTTAAAAAATCTTGGAAGAATAATACAAAGAAATTGGAACTTGAAAGAAAAAAAAATCTGTACTTAATTTATGCGGAAGTACATTTCTTTTATAAAAATTAGCTCAGACGTATTATTCATATATATACAATGCGTGACAAAAATAAGGTAATAATATTAAAATGTAATAGGCAATATATGAAAAACAGCTCCACTGAAAAAAAAATATATATATGTCAAAAATGGTGTGGCTCTCAAAATACTTTCTTTAACTCTGCATTTTAAAAATATGACAGATTACTGATAAGAAGATAACAGGTGCTCTATATTAACATACGTTTAAAAGAAATCAAACCAGGTTTAAGAAACATTTTATTTAACAAACAATTTTGCCTCAAACCCCGTTTGAATAGAGGACCTACAGTTATAACGAATTCAAGCTTATTATCTAATTTAAAATTTTATTTCAAATTATTTTGACAAATTTCCCTTGCACCAATTTGTAAAACTTATCAATCTCAATCGAACTTTTCGAGTAGCAAAACCTCATACGAACTTCAAAATACAACATTTCAGTTGTCTGCAATTATTTGTTTTTATATTACGCTGATGACCGGCATACACAGAGATCAATTGTTAAAAACTTGACTTTCGTATTCAAGAATCCTCAAAACGTGGAACTGTACAAGAAAAAAATACTGGAAATTTAATTTAAATTATAGTTATTTAGTGTATGGGCATGAGAAATTAATTTTCATTGCTGAGCAGTTTTCTACGACATGGTAAATAATAATAACACAGGTCGACATGTAAAATTTTGATTTCATAATTTTGACTGATCTTTATGTTTTTTGGTGTGCTGAAACCGAAAATGAAGTCAGTTTTTTCTCTATCACTTATAGATTTTTGTCAATACAGGATGTCTACCTATATAATTTCTTCGATTACTCTTCCACCAGTATAATTATTCGGTAAGTTTTATATTATGTTTTCATGATTAATTAATCATGGATACATATTGTTGTAATAGCGCAGCACTAGTGCGACATAAAACCATACCAACCAACCTATTGTTATTATGGTATATGTAAAAAATTGTATCGGTAAGCACCCTGTATTGGTAAAAATCTATTCGTGATAGAGTAAATGGGCTGCATTTTCTCTTTCAGCACATCAAAAAACATAAACTTCAGCAAAAATCATTAAATCAAATTTTCTCAACTATAATTTTGTAGGCCTGTGGAATGAAACTCCACCAATTTCATTCAATAAAAAGAATGTCCTAGCTTAATTATTGAAGCCATGTAAGTGTATCCTAAATTATGTGTACACCATTTTGTATTCTTAAAAATAGTCCTATATGAATTACACACATCACAATCTGAAATGAACTTGCAGCAATTTCCAAGTGCAGTCGCATTGTATTCTAGTTCTTTTATTTAGCCTTGTAAATGAAAATGTAAATGATTTTATTGCCATATTCAAAACAAAACATTCTTTTACGTATATAAAAGATATATTTTTATTTCATTTCGTTTAGCGCAGTTGACAGATGTCAAATTGCTATTACCAAAGTTTTCGCCGATAGATATTATGCAATTTAATTCTTTTGGATGTTCTTTACAGGAAATAGTTACTTGAAATTAACGAAAAGTTTAATGTATCATCACTATATGTGATTCAAATTTAGAATACCGTGTTTGGTCTTCTAGCTAGTATTTGTTTTCGAGATATGCAAATACTCAACCATACACACACACACAGAAAGAGAGAGACCAATGTTTAAAAAAAAAGGTTTTAAGATTCAACTCTAAGCTTGTAAGCATAACAAAAACTGAATTTTAAAATATTTGCCCCAAAAGAAGAAAGATTATGCACCAGAAGACTGACGTTTATAAGAAATCAATAAAAAACTTTGAATAAACACCACAGAATACAAAAAAAAAAAAAAAAAAAAAAAAAAAAAAGAATGTTTCGGTCGAATGAAACACAACCCTTCGTAAGACGAACAATGTAGTAACGAGTTGTCTGCAGCACTCGTGTCCACGCTACTTGTAGAGTGATATGCACCTAAAGTTCATAGGCGCCAATATGCGTCCAGGTGCATCCCCCCCCCCCAAAAAAAAAAAAAAAAATGGGGTCATTAATTCTTCATCTAAAGATAACGCACAATTTTTATGCACATATACACATCACTACAAAAATGCTAAAAATGCGTTCAGAAACTCTTGCAAAGCATAAAAACACCCAAAATTGGAATTTAATATTTTTATGAATGCAATATTTTTATGAATGCAATATTTTTTTCTAATGGATAGAAATTTTAAAAAAATGTAATAAAATAAAAAGGATAAGGTATATTTGCGAGTTTTTTTTTTTTTTTTTTTCTTATTTTTTAAGGATATGTTTTTGCAATTATTTAAAGAAAATATATCTAAATACACATATAACTATTACAAAAATACAGACATTTGATTAGGACAAATAAAGAATATTTTATATGTTTTAAAATTATATATAATACAACTAATATATATTATAATGTTTTCAAACATTTAATTACGAAAAATAAAATTCCTTTCATGTAGCTGGAAAATATTTTACAAATCAGTTTTAATAATCATTAGAGTTTTCTTTTCATTTTAATGGTATATACTTATAATAATAACCGTTATATGTAAAGCATGTATGTTAAATTAGCATACCTTGCATTTAAACTTTTACAGCTTTTCGTTCATGCAAACAAGATCTTAGCTAATAAAAATAATAAATATGATACGCATCTTTTTCAAAATATGTTTTACAATTGTACAGATAATGCACATTTATAATACTGCATCTTTATTTCTAATCGTTCTTTAAAACTTTGCATCCAAACGTCATGATAAATTACGTTCTTAAAAACACAATTAAAATTCGGCATACTTGCTAGAACAGACTATGAATTATTTAGTGTATTTATGTATATTCAGCTCTTTTTAAATTAATTAATCTAATTACTTTATATGTAAGAAGCTCCATACACAATAGAAAATTTTATCGTGAAGTTTTCCTAAAACAAATATTTTCAGATTGAATAATTTATGACTAGAAAGAATAACATAAAGACAGTTCTAACACTTCTTAAAAGCTATTCTATTTTTCTTTTTATTTAATTAACGTTATAAATGAATACGTGTTACATATATTTTTTCAAGTATTACATAATATTTCTAAATTAGAACTCGTTTTAGAAACAATAAACATGATATAAATCTCTGGAATGTTTCAAAAATGTTCATTTTATACTTTGGAAACTTTTACTAAAAGCTTTAAAGTTATGGTAAATAAAATAAATACAATTTAAATTAATTTTACAGAAAACACTTTAAATTATTAATCTGCAATGGATCTTTTAAAAGTTTATTCAATTGCATATAAGTAAACATGGGAATAACCTAAGATGGTAGAAAATAAAACTTTGTTCGCTTACGCCAGGTTTAAAATCTATAATATACTCTGAGTAACATTGGAATTTTAGATTATGAGAACAGGACGTAAGTGGAGTTTATTAAACATCTACTCTTGAAATCTTAAAGGGTATCAGAAATAAGTGATTCGTAAATATTTTTGGACAAGTTTATGTCTCTAGTATTTCTAAATATTTATATTCGTCGTAAAATATCGTTAAGAATTTATTTTCAGGATAAAAATTTTGTTCTTAAAAGTAAATATTCCACAATAATTATAAAGAGCGTTACTGTGGTATTTTAAATAATATCTAAAATTACTGTCGACTATTTAAAATTATTTTTAAGTTATTTAATAAAGATGGATTGCTAATGTTAAGTAAAAAATTAAGAAGCAAATTAACGTTAAGAACTTAAAACAGCACTCAACAACTTTCTAAGTTATTTGTTTTACGATGAAAGACTGTTAATACGATCGAATATTATAAATGAAAATTTGCGTTTTTGATATACGGACTTAAAATCCCATTTCCGGTTTTCCAATATTCACCAAAATTTGAAAAATTCATCTGTACACCAGACCTGCTTGAATTCTGCAGTGTCGTAGTTCTATCTTTATTAATTTCGAAGATAAACAGAAGATTACCCACATACATACACACACACTGACCAATTGCCAAAAACTACATTTTTGGACTCAGGAGACCTTAAAACATGTAAATTAGGTGAAAAACTCGATATTCAATTTTTGGACCGAATACAATACTTCTATTAACTACGGTAAAAAACAGACAGAGCTATTCATTCGTAGTCAATGATTTTAGTTATAAAGAAACAATTTTAAAAGTTAATTAAAATAAATACGAAATCTTATTGCAGTGAATGGCTATTTTGGATTAAGAAAAAATAAATAAAAATTCAAATCTATCTTTTTCATAATCAACATTCAAAATAATCTATGATTTGTTTTTGAAATAAACAACAAAAGTTAGCTGGTTTTAAATAAAGGATAAGTGTATGCACATATTCTTTTAACAGTAAAATATTTAAATATGAAAAACCAAACATAATGTACAATATATTTGGATTTTATACAAATACACTTTTGATAATTAATTTTCGAATTATTCTACATACAAACATAAAATATGTATGTGTGTAGTATAGTAAAAGGATTTTTCTAAATTCTTAATATTATTGCATACTTAAATTTCCTAAAAATATTCAGACCTTTTTATGTCTTTATATTTTCACTATGTTAGTTTCTCCGAGTCCTTTACCTTGAGAAAATGATTTATTTTATGCTTACCCAGTTGCAGAATGAATACTGTTCTGTTACTTGGTTACCAGGTACAGTTGGTAACAAAAGTACACTTCATACGGTTTTGTTAAATAAACCCTTGTCGAATCTTGTTCTTAGTCAGTGTAAGAACAGGATTCGAGAAGGATTTATTTAACAAAACCGTGTAAAGTGTACTTTTTTTACATAGAAATTTTTGCTAGTGTTCGGACACTTTTGTTACCGACTGTATTAGATTCAAATTTCGGTTATACTTGGAATTACGTAGTGGTTTCAAATCTACTTATGAACTTCAAAGTATACTCAGAAGTAACATGATCTTAATTTAAAAATATTGACCATAAATCGACAACCCCATATCATGTAAAATCCTGTTTTCAACTAAAAAAGCAATTAATATGCAATTGTTTAATGTTTTAACTAATATATGATATTCAAATCATAAGACAATATTTGTGATCATAAATGAATATATGTGAATCATAAACTAACCTATACGGTCAGTAACAAAAGTGTCCGAACACTAGCAAAAATTCCTATATAAAAAAAGTACACTTCATACGGTTTTGTTAAATAAATACTTATCGAATCATGTTCTTAGACTGACTAAAAGCAGTATTCGACAAGGATTTATTAAAAAAAAAAAAAAAAAAAAAAAAAAAAAAAAACGTATGAAGTGTACTTTTCTTACGTAGGAATTTTTACTTGTGTTCGGACACTTTTGTTACCGACTGTACATATATTAATTTTCTAGATTATTGAAATCTTATCGTCGAATTAACACGTCTCACTAAAAGTGTAATCTATAATAATAATCTATAATAATAAATGGAAAGGTTTGTCTGTCTGTCTGTCTGTCTGTCTGTCTGTCTGTCTGTCTGTCTGTTCTTTTATACGTTCAGCCCCTATTGAACGCAGAAGTACAAGAATTGACATACGGATGCTCTGGAGCCTTTCCGATGTTTTCTTCGAAACAGAATTTAAAAATCTTAATTAGTTTCGGAGATATTAATTAAAATGCTGACCCATATCGATCGCGAAAATGACCAAAAATCCTTATCGCTTAAAAAGAGGATTCTATCAGCATTCAGCAGACGATTTAAACGGCTGTCTCTAACCGCAAAAAAACATGTGCAAGTCATTAATGTCACATGATCTTTAACTGGGGTTAAAAATTGCAAATTTCAAAGTGCTTCAAATTTTCTTTTTCGTACACAACACTTAATATACAACCTATTCAGCACAAAACCAACCTGCAGTTAAAATTTCATCAAATTTCATTAATAAACAAAGCAGTTACATTTTAATTGCCAATTAAATCTTATTCTAACACGTAATCTATCTTTCAATAGACGATAGGAGTTACCATAGCAACAAAATACATTTGAAGGAACTAAAAAATACTTTTTCTTTCTTTTTTTTTTTTTTTACTTCCATTACCCGACTACCGTGGTATATATATATAGGTTTTGGCGAAATAAAAAATATTTATTTTTCTTTTTACTTCCATTAATAAAACTACCGTAGATAATGGAATTAAAGATTTCACGTGATTTACATGTTTTAGAATGTCCTGATTAGGTTTTCTTTTGTATCACAGCTACTAATTAAAATAATTTCATAAGTAACACATTATTTGAAAGCTTTGTTGATTTGGAATTGAACAGTATATCTTTTAAATTATCGAAAGTTTTCACCAGATTTACACGCTTTAAGGTCTCCTGAATCAGTTTTCTTTTGTATCTCAGCTACTAATTAAAATAATTTCATGAGTAATACATCATTAGAAAGCTTTTTTAGATTTGGAATCGAACAGTGTAATACAGAAATTTGTACCGCCAGATGGCGCTGTAATATTTTAAAATTTCAAAATTTCAATTTCTAATTATGATTAAATTAATTTTAATACATCATTCGAAAGATATTTTAAAGTTCTTTTAAATTATCGAAAGTTTTCACCAGATTTACACGTTTTGAGGTGTCCTGAATCAGTTTTTTTTTTTTTATCTCAGCTATTAATTAAAAAAAGTTCATAAGTAATACATCATTTAAAAGCTTATTTTAGTTGATACACATTTTAAAGTACTTTTACATTATCGAAAATGGAATTCGAGATTTCACCCGATTTACACGTTTTGAGGTGTCCTGATTAGGTTTTCCTTTGTATCTCAGCTACTAATTAAAATAATTTTATAAGTAATACATCATTAGAAAGCTTTTTTGATTTGAAATCGAACAGTGGATTACAGAATTCTCTACCGCCAGATGGCGCTGTAATATTTTCAAATTTCGATATTTCAATTTCTAATTATGATTAAATTATTTTTAATGCATCATTCGAAAGATATTTTAAAGTTCTTTTATATTATCGACAGTTTTCACCAGATTTACACGTTTTGAGGTCTCCTGAATTAGTTTTCTTTTGTATCTCAGCTACTAATTAAAATAATTTCGTAAGTAGTACATCATTAGAAAGCTTTTTTGATTAGGAATCGAACAGTGGAATACAGAAATTTGTACCGCCAGATGGCGCTGTAATATTTTAAAATTTCAATATTTCAATTTCTAATTATGATTAAATTATTTTTAATACATCATTCGAAAGATATTTTAAAGTTCTTTTAAATTATCGAAAGTTTTCACCAGATTTACATGTTTTGAGGTGTCCTGAATCAGTTTTCTTTTGTATCTCAGCTACTAATTAAAATAATTTCATAAGTAATACATCATTAGAAAGCTTTTTTGATTTGGAATCGAACAGTGGAATACAGAAATTTGTACCGACAGATGGCGCTGTAATATTTTAAAATTTCAATATTTCAATTTCTAATTATGATTAAATTATTTGTAATACATCATTCGAAAGATATTTTAAAGTTCTTTTAAATTATCGAAAGTTTTCACCAGATTTACACGTTTTGAGGTGTCCTGAATCAGTTTTTTTTTTTTTTTTTTTTTTTTGTATCTCAGTTATTAATTAAAAAAAGTTTATAAGTAATACATCATTTGAAAGCTGGTTTTAGTTGATACACATTTTAAAGTACTTTTACATTATGGAAAAATGGAATTCGAGATTTCACCCGATTTACACGTTTTGAGGTGTCGATTCACACGTTTTAGGTTTTCTTTTGTATCTCATCTACTAATTAAAATAATTTCATGAGTAAATAATCATTTGTAAGCTTTGTTGATCTGGAATGGAACAATAGATTACAGAAATTTCTATCACCAGATGGCGCTGTAATATTTTTAAATTTCAATATTTCATATTCTAATTATGATTAAATTATTTCTAATACATCATTCGAAAGATATTTTAAAGTTCTTTTACATTATCGAAAGTGGAATTCGAGATTTCACCTGATTTACAATTTAAAGTTTCCTGATCAGGTTTTCTTTTGCATCTCAGCTAATTGAGTAAGAATAAGTAACTGGAATGGAACAATAGATTACAGAAATTTCTACCGCCAGATGGCGCTGTAATATTGATCTGATATTCTAATTATGATTAAATTATTTCTAATACATCATTCGAAAGATATTTTAAAGTTTTTTTACATTATCGAAAGTGGAATTCGAGATTTCACTTGATTTACAATTTAAAGTGTCCTGATCAGGCTTTCTTTTGCATCTCAGCTAATTGAGTAAGAATAAGTAACTGGAATGGAACAATAGATTACAGAAATTTCTACCGCCAGATGGCGCTGTAATATTTTTAAATTTCAATATTTCATATTCTAATTATGATTAAATTATTTCTAATACATCATTCGAAAGATATTTTAAAGTTCTTTTACATTATCGAAAGTGGAATTCGAGATTTCACCTGATTTACAATTTAAAGTGTCCTGATCAGGTTTTCTTTTGCATATCAGCTAATTGAGTAAGACCGTTCAAAATTGGTATATGCAAGTTAATTAGGAGGGGCTGGAACGGTGGGGAAGGAATAGGCGCGCAGCGCGCATGGGTTTGGGACCCGGTGCGAGTTTTTACCCGATGATAAAAGATTTTTTTATTTTATTTTTTATTTTCTTAATAATAAAAGTTTGAGTTGAGAAGGAATATGCGTGTGGTACAGCGCACGTATATCCTCAAGCGTGCGCGCGCAGCGCGCGTGGGTCTGCGCTGCCGAAGGCAGTGGCGTCCCGGTGTGAGTTTTTACCCGATGCTAAATGATATATTTTTAATTCCTTTTCTTGAGAATGAAGTTTATGAGTAATAACATTGAATTCTGAGAAGTCATAAGGACAGTGAAGGAATACGTGCGCGCAGCGCACGGGTCTACGCTGCCGAAGGCAGTGGGGACCCGGTGCGACATTTTTCCCGATCAGAATTTTTTTTTCTCTTTTTTTATCACATGATACAAATTAATGCAATTTTGAGAATTCATTAATTATTGTGATTCATTTAAAAATAGTGACCAGCGAAGCGGGCGTAGCCTGCTAGTATCTAAATAAGAAACTCTTCACTTTCAATACAAACATTAAGCACTACTTTAAAGTAATGGATTTTTTTTTCTTTTTAGAGAGTGAGTATTCCTTTCAAGATTTAGTAATGTTTAAAAAATATATCCTACATCGTAATTAAAGATAAAATGCTTCACAGTTTCACTAACACTGTCAGCATGATATGTTGAGTGGATATTAATGGAAATGGAAACCCAAAGATAAAGAACAAATTTCTGCTTCAGTTTTAAAGTAAGTGGAAATTTAAAAATTAAAGACATATATATTGAAGTAGTTTATAATCTTTAAGATTACACATTAAGTACAGAATGTTTTTTCAGTTAAATAGAATTAAGAAAAAATATAAAACAACCGCATTAATTTATTATATTTAAATAATTTTTATACAGAGACGACTGATGTTATGAAAATTTCATAAATTTAGTAACAACTGTTTGAAATATTTCAATAAGCAGAGTTATTAAAATTAATTTGGAAAGATCTAGCATATTCTAATATTCGCATTTTAAGATAACTTGGAGAAAATGGATAACTTTCTAATTTACGAACATTTATTTCACGCATACGTACTTTAATACGTACATGCGTACTTGCAATGAAATATAATTTACCATGCCCTTATATATGAAATATTTAATAATGATGTTTTATAAATATATATATTTGAACTTAGAATAAAAGCATACGAGGGATTATTGTGGAGTTTCAATTATTATTAAAAATTAATCGAAATAAAAACTTAAATTTTATTTGTTATTCTTAAGATTTCTGCACATGATCAGCATAAAAAATTATACATTTCTCTCGAAACTTTTACCATAAGAAGACCGTCATCTTTAAGACTTCTACATATAGGAGCTGGCGCATCCGACAGTTTTTGCATTAACTTTGTCACATGTGCGCAACGAATCCATAGATTATCAAGCCGTAGTTACTGTCTTGGTCATTATGTGTCACTTTTGAGATTATTTTTTAACTATTATTATTATTATTATTGTAGTTTTAGCTTAACAAAATGCCATATAAGAGGATTTTCAGCGATAATTTACTCAAATTACTCCAGGAAAGGACATAAAATATTCCCGAGATAATACGATTTAAAGAAATAGCTGTGATAAATGCGAAAGCGGGAAAACTTGCATCTTCAGTGGCAAAAAGATGAAGTCTATCAGCTTGTATTATTATAAGAGTCCTAAGTGTACAGAATTCAACAGATTACGTCAAAAACCACTGTTCTATTTCTTGACTAACGTCATTTATTTTGTCATTTTTGTTGTCAAATCACCAGCCTTGCAATGATTTTGTTCTAGCAATAGCAGAAAGTAACTTTGAGCAAGATCAGGAGAATAGGGTAGATTCATGTTAATCAGAAAGTAGATGTAGAGGGGTTGGCGAATGGTCCACAATTAGATATAATCAATTCTACTAAAATAAAATGGAGGAATTTGTATGCAATATTCTACTTAATGAGCGATTGTAAAATGATGTACGTATTTCCTATGCATATATATATATATATATATATATATATATTGGTTTTCCGTGAAAGGGTTTCACGTATTTCGATAATAATCGTGAAATAATATAATTTAGTTAGTTTTAGAAATTAATTCACCAAGTAACGTCCTTATAAAAAGGACTGTAAACATTTCTAACTTACTCCGGACTATTGTTAGTACTCGCATTTATTTTTTTTTTTATTTATTTATTTATTTTAAGCGTGATTTTCCTCTTATTTAATCATAATTGCATGGTGGAGAAAATCATTCCACAGAGAAATTGATATAAGAAAAGAAGGCAGATACTAACATTACTACGAAAGAAGTTCGAAACTTTGGCAACTTTACTTTTAAATATTTCTAATAAAAGCTTTAAAAATGTCGAAAGCTATCAAACAGGTTTCACTGCTGAATTATAAAAAATGATTGATGCTACAGTGTGTGGTCACTTTGGTGGTTCGGGAGCTTTATAAGCTAAAATTCTCTTATAATTCATATTCTTGAGACACATTTTTCAGCATTTAACATATCATAAATATGGATTTTAAGCATTTTAGCCGTATGAAATTATGATGATACGTCTAAAAACTATTTGCCAAAAGAATTTATTTTTAAGCATAATGGAAAATGTTTTAACGATTTCAAAATGTATGAAGAAGAATATGCAGAGCTGCTAACCTAATCCGGCAAATTGTTTGTATCGCCCCTTTTCCTACACCACTTAATTTTTAGAGTATTTGTTTTCTTAATTCATCGTAAATATATTTGAAGAGAATTACTCTAAAAATTTAGTGGTGTACAAAAAGGGGCGATACTAACAATTTGCCGGATTAGGTTGGCAGCTCTGAATATATATTTTGAGATCCTATCAGGCTTACTTTCGGAAATTCTGTGAATTAGAACGAGTGATTCTATATACAGTTCTGTAACTAAAATTTTTATAAATGATTCTATATGAAAATATTTAATGAGGAAATGAAAAATTTTGTAACACTAAAATTTCTGTATAATGTTGTTTATATTTATAACATTTTCAGTATATGTAAATATTTACGCGTAATTAAAATTATTTAAAAATTAATCAAGCGTATAAATTACAATATTTCCTCTGCAAATGAAAATGTTACAAAATACAAAATAAAATAATATTGATCGTACAGTTAATTGTATTTTTTTCCTTTAATGGTCACAAGAAATAATAAATAAAATTATTTTGGATATATATAACACCTAGAGTGCGTTTAATGGAATCCATGTAACCTGCAGAATATTCTAGAAATTCATTCGTTTTAAGATTATCTAAAAAAACTGAAAATCGCATAATCTTAGATGAACAAGAATAAATCTTATTACGATAAAAGGACTCTGCGCAATTGCAAATCATATACATGTTCGATGTTGCAATATTTAGGGACTTATTTTATTCAATATCCACTTCTAAATTTTAATTCTAATGATTCCCTAATCACTTATCTGCTTTATTGCTTAGTCAGATTAATCGTCTAATATGTGCACTAAAATCACTTTTCAAAATTATTAGTGAAAATTAAATAAAAAATTCTCTAAGTTTGGCAATATTTTATTTGCTCTCACATATTGCTGCAACAGGGTACTTTACATTTAATTTAAGATAATTGAACCACGGCTATCATTTAGAATGGTCTCAGACTAAAATGTTTACCCATTAGGCTACCAATTCTCCGATTTGACACATTTAATTTATCCTAATCTACTGATGGATTTTATTAGAGTTACTTTCATATTTTATTTTACATGCAGTTCTGTACTTTTTCCAATGCAATAATCTTCAGAATGTACTTTTATGCGAAGTTTTGACCTTTTGTTTCATCTTAAGAAAATCTTAAACTTTGAATAACTTACGAAGTTTTCTAATTAAAATATTCATAATCAATGATGTCCATTCCAACATTATAATTAATGTTTTAAAACTGATTTAACATAATTATAAGGAAAATATTCCTTCTAATGCAGATTTATGTGATATATTTCCTTTATCTGCCGTGAGAATAAATCATAAATTTTGAACAACTTACGAAATTTTGAAATACATTGTTCAAAATTAATTATGTCCACGAAAGTATCATAAATGGTATTTTAAAACTGATCCAAAATCTCTACGACGAAAGTAATAACCATAATGAACATTTATGAGAAATTTTTGTCTTCATTCTTCCAGGTTATCAAAATTGCAGAAACTACTGAAAATAAATAGGGTTCTTGCTAGTAATCATAAATGATATTTTAAAATTCTCTGACTACCTCACGATCATCCGTTCATCCGTTCTTGAGAATTTATTTACACAGGCAATATATTAAATAACAAACTTACGAACTAAAAAGTTAACGAACCTGTAGACGCGTTTTTTTTTTTTTTTTTTTGATTATTTCAACAAAACGTAAAAAAAAAAAAAAAAAAAAACTTTAAAAAAAAGTCGAAAATTTAAAACAAATAGATAAGTTTTTATACAATAAGAAATTAAAAATTATTTGAGTTCAGACGAAGATTTTATATCTTGTAGCTGATAGCGGCTTTTTTCTTTCTTTCTTTTTTTTTTTTTTTTTTTTTTTTATAACTAAAGGTAAGTTTTTATTATTTGCTTGTAAACATAAAAGTGGTGTAAAGAAATATAGATTTTATAAGAGTTAGAAAAAAATATTTACCGTTTTTTAATTCAGAAATTATTAATTATATTTAAAAGTACACCTTTGAATAAAGCATTTGTAAGATGATACATGTGATTTGACAGTGAAAAATTTTATAAAATTAAAATTAAAATAATAATAATAAACATATATTATGGATCAATACAAGGAAAAATACATAAATAGTTTTGTATTATAACTAGTATGTTGTGGCCACCACATGACTTTCTTCTATATTTTCCTATATAAATTCCTCCAGTATAAATAATTTATTAAAATTATTATTAAAAATAATTATATTCCATGATTATTCAGACGATTTCCATATTAGGTAAGTAGTATAACTCTAAATATCCAAATAAAGTCAATTTTACAAAGCATTCATAAACCAGAAGCTTGAAACTGTAATTTAATTAGACACTTTACTTTAGCTTCTGTTGCGTTATCCACAGACCTTTCGAGGGAGCTCCCATCATCTTCGATGAATTTCTGAAGTGGACCGCTTCTTTCAGCAAGCCTCTTCCTTTCTCTTACAACAAAAAGAAAGTAAGAGGCTTGCTGAAAGAAGTGGTCTACTTGAGAAATCCACCGAAGATGAGGGGGAGTTCCCTCGAATGGTCTCTGGATAACGCACCAGAATCTGCAGTAAGGTGTTTAATTAAATTATAAAGTCAATTTTATTCTCAATATTACTTTTTTCTTTCTTTTTTCTTTTGTTAAAAATGAGTTAAAAGTCGATAACTTTATTTTAGATTATCGCAGATCGATGGTTCAACCATTCGTGTTAAAGGTATTGGCGAGCTCTTTTGAAATATACCCATCATGAAAATTTTCTCCCTTCGAGGAGGGACTTCTCCCCCAGGCGAGGCTACTACATACACATTTTTTTTTTTCATTTGACTACCTCTATTACAAGTAATTCTTTTAAATTTCATAATGATTATTAAAAAACAATTTCTTTATGCACATTTGTACAAAATTTTGTCCTATACCACCATGTTAAAAATTTTGAAAAAGCGGGAGGGCAACGCAAGCTGTTGGACAATTTTTACCAAAAGTTGATTGACACTAATTTGTGTCAATGTGGAACAACATACAAATTTATATGAAATTCTATGCAGTAGTACCTGAGATACAGTTGCCACAAAATATTGGGCACACACACACACAGACAGACAGACATTTTCTAAAAATGGTCAAATCGCGTTCTACATCTCTCAAAACGTATAAATCCATCAAAAACCCGAGTTCGAAAAATTTTATGAATCCAATACCTTCTTCTATTGAATATAGAAGAAAGTAAAAAACTATTTAAATATCAACAAAAAGTTAAAAGGAATTTATTCTAAATAGAAAACAAACGTTCATGTAATATTTCTTTTCAAAATAATTTCTCCAGCTATTTTACAACTTCTGTTTTCTGTAGCAAGTCAATCATTCAAGATTAATAGATATTTTCAGCGATTAAGAGAAAACCTGAAAGCTTGAATGAGTTTTCAATGGCGATTGATAAATGAAAATGCTTTTAAACTGCTTTTTGTAAACTTAAATTTTTCTGACTCTGTAGTTAATCTGTCACTTTTTGCTGAAACATTAACCCGTTAGCGTCCAGTGTCCTTATTTGAGGGCAGCTTTTTTTAGAATTCGAAACCTATGAAATGCCATAAATATTTGTTGTCAGCATCATTAAACTGTTTTATTTTTTATGCATTTCCATCCAAGACTAGTGACGTTACAACGAGTTTAAGAAATTTACTTTAAAGATTATGTAACCCTGAAACATACTTTGGTATGCGAGATGATTACTACTAAATATTATGTTATTTTTAATGTTGTGTATTAAGTTTAAAAAAGGTGTAAGTTCATAAGAACCACTAAACAATTGTCACTACCAAAAGTTTAAGATTTATAATCTGCATTACTTTTTTTTTTCTGTTTTGTAGAAGAAATGAAATGCCAAAGTAGTGGAAATACTTATATTTTAATTTATGTAGAACATATGTCACACATACTAATCATAATAATATTTGTTTACAGTGCATATTTTAAATTTTTTATCATAATGCATTGCAATATTTTTATCGTAATACTAGTGATCTTCGCCCGATAGCGAGTCATTTTTTTTTAATGAACCACTAATAATATTGAATTACAATTTCTTTATAAGAAAACGTTTGTGAGAACTACTGCTTATTACTTTTTTTTTTATATTATTAGTTTATATATACTTTTTTTTGTTAAAAATTTAAAAAAAAAAATCGATACCTTTATTTTAAATTATCGCAGATAGATGGTTCAACCATTCGTGTTAAAGGTATTGGCGAGCTCTTTTGAAAGATTAGTTTTATTATTAGTTTTGTTATTCTTTTGTAGATGTTTTCTTATGTGATTAATTTTAGTATCTCCACTGCTATATAAATCAATATTAATAAAAAAAAAAAACGGTTTTTTTTTTTTTTTTTTTTTACATCTGATTTCTTTCCTTCTTTCCTTCTTTTTTCTTTCTTTATTTCTTTTTAAATAAAATAGAAAATTCCCAACAGTTTTTAAATTATAACAAAATACAAGACTTCATAATAACTAAAATATTATAAGTTTAATGCTATCAAGTGCATGAAAATAAACAAATGGATAAAAAATAAATTCAAAACGATTACAAATATTGCAGTAATATAATTGATTAAACAGTTAAGAAAACAATCATTGTGATTTTTAAATTTACCTACAAAAATATTGCTGATGCAAAGGAATTCGAATCCCCAAAACAAGCATTTTTGGAAAATATATATATACATATTAACCTTTATATTAATTGTTATGGTAACTACTTAGCTTAGTAAAAGGAATGAAAAATACATCTCTTGGAAAGGCATTAAGAACAAAAAAGTAGTTCAGAAAAGATTTAACTAAATAGGTAAACATAATAGATGAATAAGAATGGAAATTCTCTTGAGTGTATTTTCATCTTAGATCTCAAGTATTTATTGAAATTTCAATGTAATTTATTTAAGCAAGTTTGCTTTGGAACTTTCAAAACCAAACTACGACTGCATTTCATGTATATTATATGTCTTGACATTATATGAATATACAAAATTTCGGAGTATTAATTCCAGTAGATCTGTAAATAAAATAAATAATGTTAAACAGATTACGAATTTTGTCATTGAGTTGACAGAGTAAAACAAATAATTGAAATAGATAAATAAACACATGTATTTAAATAAATATTTTTCGTTCAAGTTGATACAGCTACATGGACACATTATTGTTCATTTTTTTCTTTTGTTACTTTATGTATGTGTATATATATATATATATATATATATATATATATACTCCTGCTCAAAAGTTTAGCAAGATTTGCAACCGACCAATTTTTCTCAATTAAAAACATATCTCTCGATGAAATTTTTCCAAAAACTGAGTATTTAAAGAACTGGGTCTTCCTCATATTTTTCAGAGAAGATTGGTTTAAGACAACATTTAGGTGGCCGGTAACAAGTCGAGCAAAAACAATAACGTTTGTGATCAGCCTGACTCGTTAAGGGAATGAAATAATCTGTAACCTTCGGATATGTTAATACAGACCGAATACAATTTTTGGATGAACTTGTGCACCGATTGATTGTTAATTAACGGAGATATAAGCATTTATAAAAAAAAAAAAAAAAAAAAAAAAAAAACCCAGCATATTTTTATTTATTATTATTATTTATTATACAGAGATTTTTAAACAAAAATCATTCCTACTTTCAGATAAATTAAAAAACACTTTTGAAACACTCTACTGCAATCGGAATACAAATATCTTAAATATTTCCTAAAATATGAGCATTTTTATGAAAAAAGTTTTCACTGCGCATGCGTGAAAGACAGAATTTTTTTTATTACATAGGTTGAAAGCTAGATATATTGGGCAACTTTTGCCAAAAGTTCATCTGAATAGAGAAAAATTAAGCAAATTATTGGCAAAAGAACGAGCTAGATTTTAGGCATTTCCCAAAAGTTGAAATTTCATAAGGGATTTTTCACATGCCACATACTTAATTTGAAATCCCAATTAATTTAACCACTTTACAATTTTTTTTTTTTTTATGTGTGTGTTTGTGAAAACCCCCTTATAATCTCACAAATCTTAGCAAATAAACAAAAGTATGTTAGAGTTATAGGCTTATAAGTGGTTTTTCCCAAAAAAGTACATTTGGAGCGTGGATCACGTGAAACAAGTGGATCTTCAAATTATTTACGCATCATGTGAAAAAACCCTTGTAAAATTTCAATTATTGGAAGATATCTAAAATCTAGCTCGTTTTTTTTTTTTTTTTTTTTTTTTTTTTTGCCGACAATTTTAATAATTTTTATTCTGTTCAAATGAATTTTTGACAAAAGATACCTGAATTATCTAGCTTTCAAACTATGTAATAAAAAATTTTCTATCTTTCACGCTTGCGCAGTGAAAATGTGTTTCATAAAAATGCTCATATTTTAGAAAAATTTTGAGATATTTGTATTCTGATTACAGTATGTTGTTTCAAAAGTGTTTTTTCATTTTATCTGAAAGTTGGAATAATTTTCGTTTAAAACTCTGTATATTATTTAAAAAAAAGGATGCTGAGTTTTTTTGGAGTTTAAAATAAATATTTATATTTCCGTTATTTAACATGCTATCGTCACACAAATGCATCCACAAATTGTATCTATTTGAACATATTCTAATGTCACAGATTGTTTCGTTTACCTAAGGATACAGGATCATCACAAACATTATTGATATTGCTCAATTTGTTACCAGCCCCCTAAATGTTCTCTTAAACCAGTATTCACTGAAAAACATGAGAAAAACACAGTTCTTTAAATACCCAATGTTTGAAAGTATTTCATCGAGAGATAAGTTTTTAAACTGAAAAAAAAAAAAAAACTGATCTTTTGTAAATCTTGCTGAAGTTTTTAGCAGGAGTATATATATATATATATATGTATATATATATATATACTAGCTGACCCGACAAACGTTGTTTTGTCATATAAATTATTTCTAGAGAATATTTTGCTAGAAAAAAATAACTTATTGTAAGTATGTAAGGATGTGGTATATAAGTAGAAGATGTATGGAGCGCTGTGAACAGTGAAAGAATATAAAAATAACAAAACACCAATCATTTATTTTTTTAATTTATTAAAATTGATTCTTTAAAATTATATACATATCGCTACTTATAACAATATTACTAAAAAACAATATCAATCCCTTAATGCAACAGAGTGTACAATATTTTTTGTTATCCCATCTTTCGCCAATACAAACAAACTGGATGGTTTGCCCACTCGAGGGCCACGTATAATTGTTTGTGTGAAAAACATGATGTGCTCAAATCTAAGCCACAGACAGACATCGTTTGGCCCTGAGACTTATTGATAGTCATTGCAAATGCCAATCTAATTGGAAATTGAGGGCGTTTAAATTGAATTGGCACATCTGTGGGTATAATAGGAATTCGCAGTAGTAATATATTTTCACATCGGAATTTGTCATTTAAAATGATGGCTTCGATAACATTTTTCATTAATTTTTTTATGACTAATCGCGTGCCGTTGCATAACCGTTGTGGGTTCAAATTACGAAGCAAAATAACCGGAGATCCAGCCTTTAGTTGTAAAATATGCGGTGGCATGCCTGGTAAATCCAATGAGTTTAAAAACTTTGTTGGATAATTTACAGCTTCGGTGGCATCGCAAACTGTATCATTAGATTTGTATGACACCAAGTCTCCTGGTAACAAATGTTGTATCTTGAGATTCAATTCGTTGACGTCCACATTTTTTGCTGCTAAAATTGCTCTTTCTGCCAGCCACTCATGATTTGTGTATCGTCTGTGTACATCGGGAAATATCTCGTCAATAAGAGCATCTTGAGAATCAATGATTGTGCAGAAATCGGTCGGTAATTTTATGCATCCAGTTTCATCTGTAGTAACTTTTCCATCGCCGATATCTAACAATTCTTTTGAGAATGTTTCAGCGGATGGATCTTGAAGCTTTTGAACGCACAAATTTACTTTCAGTTGTACTTTTTCAACATTACGCCACAATGACGATGATTTTAAGCAAGCGTTGATTTCATCAGCGTATGTTGAACGCGGAATAACGGGAAGTGCTTGTCTGAAATCACCTGAAAAGAGTAACAGGGTGCCGCCAAATAGTTTGTCGTTGTTTTTTATATCTTTCAATGTCCTATTCGACGCCTCAATCGAATGCTTCTGTGCCATAGTGCATTCATCCCAGATAAGAATTTTACGCTATTTCAGCACTGTGGCCATGGACGATTGTTTTTTTTATGTTGCACACTGCGTCTGGGTTATTTTGAATACTTAGTGGCAGTTTAAATAATGAATGAGCTGTTCTGCCTCCATCCAATAAAGTTGCCGCAATGCCAGATGATGCAACAGCCAATGCGATGCCATTATTTGATCGTATTTTGGCGAGAATTAGCGAAATAAGGA
The DNA here is from genome assembly GCA_963930645.1 of Salticus scenicus. Lineage (NCBI taxonomy): Eukaryota > Metazoa > Arthropoda > Arachnida > Araneae > Salticidae > Salticus > Salticus scenicus. The sequence continues at coordinate 69,221,987 of OZ005656.1, read as the reverse complement.
ATGTTTTGCCAGTTCCACCTGGTGCACCCCCCCCCCCCGAAAAAAAAAAAAAAAAAAGAATCCACCTTGTCCTGCCAAAACTGCGAGCATGATGCGGTCGTAAATGGTTCTTTGTTCTTCATTCATTAGTGGGACATTGCGAGCAACAATCGCTGCCATTTCTACAGTATTGTATTGTAGTTCACGATTCAATTCAGTGCTTAATATATCAGATGCATTTCGATTTGTTGAATGCATACCGAAATGACTGAGTGGTAAGTTGGCAATGATAATGCAAAGATCTTAAATAGCAATCAATGCTTCATTGTACATAGCGTCACTGAATACTATAGTTAGATCGTTGCACTGTGAACGATGTTGATGCAATATATCATCAGTCATTGAATCTTTGTGATTATCCCATAATGTCTCTGCTCGGGCCGGGAAACATGTAGTCAACACTATAGCGAATAGTAGACGAATTTGTTTTGCTGTACAGTTCAGTCCTACTTCAGCAAGCATCCCACTGGTTGACGTCTTCCAGCAAGCCGAGTGCAAGGCATGCATCTTTATACGTTGGATACTGTTGTCCATTCACTTTACGTAAATCTTGAAATGACAAAGGGCCGATGACATTAACCAATAACAGTCGAAGATAAAAGCACTCAGTCTGCCTTGGATTGACTGTAAATACTCGTCCCAAGGTGTTTGATTTGAATAAACCGGGACATGCATCAATCGACGTGCCTTGCTTGCGGGGCATCCATTTTTTTGTTAGAGCCCATGTGAAATAGCGTGGTACTTCTGAATAGAGTAATGTCCGTGCAAAAGCACCAAAAGCATCCGCACGATTACACAATTCAAAAAATTCGGTGAGTGTAGTTTTTGGTGGATTTATAGCACGATCAATCGCTGTCTCGCTCGTGAAATATACGCGCTGGCCATTTTCAAGATGGACGGCTAAATAAAGAACTGCTGGATCCCGTTCATGAATTGGGAAACCAAAGATACGCCAAACAGCTTCATTGGAGCTGACGTACCGGCCAATTTGGTAAAGTGTTATTTCGTCGTTGTTATTCACCGGAGGAGCATTCACATTGGTATTTTCAACTCGAAATACAGCCATATCACTGCCTTTATTCACATACTTGCAAATGTATTTGATGCTCTTCACTTAACTGCAGAACTCAACATTAATATGAGCACCAAAAATAAATTAAAAAAAACTGGCGTACAGACAATAGCAAGAAATTCAAACTTCTTCACACACCATAAATTTTATAGATTCCAATTCCCTTCAACCAAATCCCCTGTTACTGAGCTTCAAAAATGGGGTATCTATAATGTATCTTGTAATAACTCTGATTTATCTTATATTGGTCAAACTAAAAGAAATCTTGATTGTTGTTTACGTGAACATTCTCGGTATGTTGTTAATCAAGAAATTTCTAAATCTTCTATTGCGAAGCACAGTTGGGAATTTGATCATAGTTTTAATTTTAAGAGTGCCAAAATTATCTTTCATGCCAAACACGTTTCCGAACTGGATTTTTTAGAAAATTTAGCTATTTACCTTAATCGTGATAAAATTGTCAATGAAAAATCTGATTCCACTTTGCTGTCTACAGCCTGGAAAAATTTGTTTAATTCAATTAAATAATTTCCTTCATTATGTATATAACTTCATATTAGTTATAATAAAATAATTCTAATTTAAATAAAAATAATAATAATTAATGGATAAATTTTATTAAATTTACTTATTAGTTTAATATTATTGAAAAAAAATAATAATTGTTTACTCCTTTCCTCCCTCCTCATTTTGTGGTGTGTGTGTACGTGTGTTCCTCTCTGATTGGTCCTGTCCTGCATGTTGCTTCCTATTGATTGTTTGTGTTGCTCCTCCCCCTCTGGATTTTGTCCTGCTTTCAGTCTTGCTTTTGCCTCCAAGGCAGTTGCACGTGTTTGCACCTGATGAAGAACGGCTACGTCCTTTCGAAACCGGTTGTGCTGATTTAAAATTTATGGTGTGTAAAGAAGTTTGAATTTCTTGCTATTAATATGAGCATTGAATGTTTTGCTTAGCAGAGGCGATTATGGGACCACCCAATGGTTATCAATGTCAATATCTATGTTGTTGACATAGATGACCGCCATAGATGATAAGATTGTCCGCCATTATCGGGATTTCTTCGACGATATATTGGATATCCGTCAACATTTGTGATCGTGAAATTTTTCGGAAAACTTTTAGTACATTTTCCATCTGCACAAATGATAATGGCCTAAAAATTCATTTTTCATTTTAACATAAAATAACTCCGTCGGATATTGACGAATTTTTTATAAGAATATAAAATTTTAACTAATTTTAACATTTTAACAATATTAACGTTGAAAAAATATTTTAAACACTTACGGTTAAAAATTCATTTTTCATTTCAACATTAAATAAATTCTCACATCGTGTTTACGATTCTAAAATATTAACTTTGAAAAAATATTTTAAACACTTCGTACGATACGGTTAAAAATTCATTTTTCATTTCAACATTAAATAAATTCTGACATCGTGTTTACGACAACTCACGCCATCTAGGTGGAAAAGTTGTTGAAAGAGTTGGTTAAAAATTAATTAAAACAGAACTAATTAAGTTACAACTTTCATTTGTAAATCTAAACCATTCTCGAATCCACCTGAAGACACACAAAAAAATTCATTAAACTCAGTCCAGCCGTTTAGGAGGAGTTCAGTGACATACACACGCACAAAAGAAATATATATATAAAGATAGATATATATATATATATATATTAATGGTTTGTGCTAGTAACTGGAAGGAGACGCTCCAATTCCATTATTTATGCCTTGGAGGAACCGACCAGGACACAGACCTAATGTCCAATCCTCATCTTTACGTGACGCGTGGCTTCACGTGGCGTAATGCCTAGCATTACGAACCAACACGCACTAAGACGCAATGGCCAGCGCTGTGTGACTTGGTCAATTCCTCCTGCAAATTTCAAAATGCATGTTTCATATGTACAATGGCCCTCAGTCCCCGGTGGCCGGAAAGTTCCTGCTTTGGACAGCAAGCAGGAAAACAAGAAGGCAGAGGATGCGAAGAATCACCGGGTCAGCGGCAAAGAAATCAATATATGTACTTTAAATTGCAGATCCTTGAGCTCCGAAGATAGACTCCTTGAACTTGAAGAAGAATTACGGCATAGTATTAAATGGGATATTGTAGGTCTCAGTGAAGTTAGAACAAAAGGTGAAGATTTTCTAGATTTGAAGAGTGACAATATGCTTTATTATGAAAGAACTGATAATGGAAAATGCAGCGGAGGACGATTTTTGCTTAACAAGAACTTAAAAACAGAGTAATAAAAGCTACAAGCGTTTTTGATAGAGATATGAAACTAAAGATGAACTAGAGAGGAAAGAGGACACAGACTGGTTGAATTTACAGAATGTGAAAAATGTTATGTCACGAATTCATTTTTCAAAATGAATCCGAAGAAGAAATGGACATGGAGGAGTCTCAATGGAAAAACAGGTGAAATAGACTACATTCTAACTGACAAGAAATACACATTTACTAGTTGTGCCGTGATTAACAGATTTAACTCTGGTAAATTACCAAGTTGCATCGGAAAGACAGAAACTGGTACAAATTCAAAAGGGATTTCAACCACAGCTTCTAAAAGCTAAAAAACAAAAGTTTCAGCTTGAACTAATGAAGAGATTTCATTTTTTTTAGGATACTGAAGACGTCGATGTCTGTGATCTCAGATCTGTGAATTTTGTCAATGATTTTCTGGAATCAGCAAAAAAGTTGCTGGTTGGAAGAAGATAAACCTGTTTAAAAAATATCGGAAGAGACACGGCAGCTTATGGAACAGAGAAGAAAAATGAAATATAACAAGGTTAATAATACTGAAAAAGTTGAATTTTCAGAAGTATGGAAAACTCTGAGGAAAAAGATCTTAGAAGACACCAGGAAATTCAATTGTAATATGATCCAGCAAGTCACTGATAGAAAATAAAGGTTTGAAAACTGCAAAAAGAAATCTGATGCTTGGTAGAAATAGAAGTCTAGCTTTGAAGACAAATAGTTGTAATATTATTCGGAATCAAAAGCAAATTTTAAAAGAGGCAGCAAATTTTTATTTAGAATTGTACAGCTCACCAGATCTACCTCATCAAATACAAATGACGCTATACCAGCAATATTTAAGGAAGAAGTAGCTATGGCAATAAAAGTAATGAAAAATGGAAAAGCTTCAGAAGCAGACAAAATCACTGTGAATATTTTTTTTTTAAAGCAGGAAATAAAGCCATTGAAGTTTTTACTAAACTATTCAACAAATGTATAACATTATGTGATGTTCCAAAGGACTGGAAAAATTCCATCATAATCTTACTCTCAAAAAAGGAGAGAAAGAAGAAATTGGAAAAAATCGTCCAATCAGCCTGCTCTCAATTTTGAATAAAATTCTGATGAAAGTTCTGACAAACCATTTACAGAAACAATTAGATGCAGAGCAACCTAAAGAACAAGCAGAATTTCGAATTGGTTTTAGTACCATAGACCATATTTATACAATTAGAGAAATTGTTGAAACAATTAGTGAATTTGAACTCCCTCTGCATGTGACTTTTGTGGACTACGAAAAAGCTTCTGACTCCGTATCATCACTTGCAGTTATGGATGCAGTAAGGAATACTAGTATTAATGCAGGATATATTCACTTTATTGGTAACATTAATAAAGACGCAACAACAAAATTAAAACTCCACGAAACAAGTAATGCATTCAAAATTATAAAAGATGTAAGACAAGAGGGGACACAGTTTCCCGTAAACTCTTCAATGCAGTACTTCATGAAGTTTCAAAAAATTAAATTGGAAACAGAAAGGTATAAAATTTGATAGAGTTTTTAAAATTGCGGATGCTATTGTAATGCTTGCCTCCTCATTTGAAAATTCTAATAAGTTTTTCCCGCTTCGCTGTTCAAAATAATTAAATTTAATCCTAAAATTCTATACCACTTATTAATGCAAAAACCGCAAAAAATAAGATATTTCAAAAACAATAAATTAAAATTAGCCAAAACATCGATTTGGACTCCCGCTGCCTTCAGTAGCTTTCCTGCTTGTACATTGCTAACATCCCCGAACCTTACCCGAGTGCATGTGCAGAAACAAACGTTTTCACCGCTAATCTTGATTGGGACACAAAAGCTTTGCCTGAAATTTTCCCGCCTTTACAATGTCGGGGTCCTACCCACGTGCTCTGCGCATACCCTTTTTCACATCCATTAATTATATAGTGATGAAAGTAAGCGCAATCAATTCTCAGATACTTAAAACAATCCACACACGAAAAATTGCCTTCCTGAGGTAATGTGGAACAAAGTCACGCTTAAAACCGTGTTTTTTGCATCCCCCCTCCCATCAAAAGTTGAAAAGAGGGGGAATTTCGGAAAATTCCTTTATAGAATGTGTTGGGTGCACATAAATAATCCACACATAAAATATCATCTTTATCAGATAATTTGGTGTAGAATTAAACTTTGAAACGTGATTTTCCCCTCCGCTCCAAAGAGGGAAAGAAGTGAATTTCGTTAAACTGTGTACATCTAAACAAGCGCGCATTCGAATGCAAAGTTATGTCAAAATTCCATAGCAATCGGTGAAGAACTTTCGGATTTTTAGAATTTGA